>WEKY01003045.1:171783-218961 GCA_013390045.1 Picathartes gymnocephalus | reverse complement strand
AAAAAAAAAAAGGAAGCATATATATAGTACTATTCTCCAACAAGGACTAAGTATTCTCTGGCAACATGAAAATTTGGGTTTATCCCATGGACACCTTACTTTTACCTGGCAGCTTTACACTTTATTTTTACCTTACTTTTACCTAGTGCTGCTGAAGCAGTGGTTGAACAGCACTCCTGAGCTCCTGCAAGGGACGAGCTTGCAGGTGACCAACGTAAGTTTATAATAAGAAATAAACAAAGTTTCTACAGTTCTCTGCTAGAACAGAGAGTTGTGATATCAAAGAGGAGGTTCAGAGTTAGGGAATTCAGGTAAAACGTAAGTTAGAGGGCAGGAGAGCACAGGGAACCTCTGCCAGTCTACTGGCAGTTCAGTGCTCAGCCTCTCTCTGCTGCTGCCCTGCAGCTCTTAGAGTGAGGCACTTGTCTGCATCACTGGGAATACACAACCATTTAGCAACAGAAACAGACATGACTCATGAATGCACGTGAAGTGATATTTCCCATGGAACACAAGAGACCACGAGAAGCTAATTCTAGAAATGAAAAGTTTCTTATATTTCTTTTCAGACATACTCACAATGATTGTCCTTGGCAATAGCTACAGTCTTTAAGGCAAAGCAAACCCGTGGCCAAACCAACAGGCAAGCACATGACATATTTTTCTTGAAACATATTATGAGTCAAGACATCAAACCCCATAACTTGCTGTTTAGCAACATCACCACCATGATCAGTAGCCTTTACATAAATTAATAAATAGACATGATATCAGTATTAATTTAAAGGAAAACACTTGACAATTTATTTCCACTATTTCCATCCCAGGTTTAAATTCCATCCCCTAAAACATTTGGGTTCTGATTTAAACCTACTACAGCCAACAGCTTGAGTAGAGCTGATCAAAAAGTTTATTTAAGATTTGTGTTAAGCAAACAATTTTCTTGCAAGAAGAGTTTCTGAAAACTTGAGCATTTTCAACTGTGGGACAGGAGGAATGCCCCAGAGAGCTCCCATTGCACAGCGCTTGCCCATATTTCCAAAGCCCTGTCTCACCAGGGTCATGGCAAACAGCGAAAAACAGATTTTCTCTTTCACCAAGGACTACTTCCTCATTCAGCTGATCACTGATTAGGCAAAATAACTGCATGTCATAATTATGGCAGAGTGTAATGACTGTGCATGATGGAGAGAAAATAAAGTTCAAGACTTAAAGCTGATATCTAAGTGCCCATTCTCACAGATTCTTGTAATACTCAAGAAGTATTTTTGATGATCACCATTTTTTTTAACAGCTCCACTGCCTGAGCTATTCAGAGTTTTAATGTAATAGCTATCATGTATTTTGCTGCTACTTTCTTCTCATCACAAATGAAATGCCCAAGCCATATTCATTTAATACCACAGAGAAAAGAGAAACAAAGAAGAAAAGAGAAGAAAGGTCACTATCAGGCCAAGATCAAGTCTGGAAAATTTCAGCTTGAGACATGAGCATTTCAGGAAGTTATAAGCAACTGAAACAATAAAGGTATTATTATTGAAACACTGCAAGTATTTTAACTACAGCTCTTTCCATGCTAACCAAGTATTATTTAATGTATTTCAGCAGCATTCAGAAACTCTTCTTGATATGAATGATCTGTGCTTTCAAGTTCACTCCCAAGCTCCTTGGAAAAGCAGAAAAAAGGGATGATTGGTGTTGGCCACAGCCGCAGCTGATGGAGAACAGCACAGCTCCCTCACTTTCAGTGAGTCACAGGAAAAGCAACAAAAAGGAAACAAACCAAAACTTGTAACAGCTGATCCAGTTTGCTTCTGCATTGCTTACCCCCCAGCACAGAAGTGGAGTCTCTGCCAGCATCTCACCAGAGCAGCTAATTGAAGCATGGCCTGTTCTGATGCCTCCTGCAAAGCTACCTTTCTCCAGGTGAGCAGAACTGGATGTGCAAATCCCAAGTTCAGTGTTTTTGTTCCCATTTCCTCTGAGCACATTCCCATGAAGTCCTTGCCCTGCTTCTCACAGGAGGGCCATGAATGGAATAAAGTCTAATCAAAATTATCCCTGTCTCTCCAGAACAGAATTATAGTTGTGAACAGAATAAATGTACATTTCTTTTCCCTTCACTGCTCCAAACACAGAATCTAGAAAGGCATCCTATAATTGCTGAATTTGTGTTGAGATAATCCTAGAATGATCATTTTTCCAAACAGTGCTCTGTTAAAAAACTCAGATATCAATGAAAATTCTGCGTGCCAATTGAAGCATTGAACTGTCTACACCAACAAAAAAAAGGCAAACAATGTTTCAAATTCACTCCACTTGACTCCAATTACCAAGTGTTTGCGAAGGGCAATACATCCAGTTTCTACTGAGATGTGCTAGAGGCACTGGCATCAGCATCTTCACTTAAGTTCTTTCCAAACACTGTGATACTGTGTTTCAGTCAGAAACTAGGTCATAAACTTCTCTATTGGAAAGCGTTTATAGCTGTTTGGACGGGATTATTCTGTTCAAGAGGTTATAATAATAAAGGAAGCTTGCAGGGATACTTTTTCCAAACTCTTGGTACGTCAATGCCAGTTTGAGAAATTGGCTCATTATTTATCCATGTTTGGTTCCTCCAATCTCAATTTCTTGTTTGTTTTGACCTCCTTCTGGATAAATACAAAACTTACTGTTTCATCTAATTAACAGAAGGGAGACTAGAAAAATCTCTCATTTATTGCAGTTACAGAATCAGTTTTACAAAAACATTGTCAGAGTTTCAAGAAGCATTCAGATGTTGAGTCCTGCCAAAGTTTACAATCTAGTTATATCCTGCTACAGAAAAAAAAAATAAAAAAATAAAAAAAAATTAAAAACCCACCCTGCTCTGTTTTTACAATTTTATACAAATCTCTGGCAAGAAACAATCCACCTCCACATATTCACATGCATCCAGAGGAGCTGTGGATAAAGCTTATTCTCTTTAGTCTAATCAAATTGTCCAATTCACTTTCTCCATTTCCAAACTCTCTCAACACATTTTTCTCAGCCACTCCTTCCTGTACAGGAAAACAAAGGAGATTTGCCCTTCTCCCCACCACATCTCCCTTTTGAAGGCTTAAAACAGCAAGCAAACAATTCACCCACAGTTCTAGCATTGCAAAGCTTTTTCACTTGAGGTTCCTTCTTTTGGTTCTCCATTAAATAAATACCTGGTCATTCTGTAACACAAGCAAGTTCACTGTCCATCAGCCTCACAAAAGAGATTCAGGGGAAAACCTTTGCCCATTTTCTGGGGACTTGAGGAACAAAGTGCCCAACAGTTTCCTCTAAGTGAGCAAGCTGGCTTCGCAGTCTTTTACATGTTTTTCCATGAGTCATCAGAACGCACACAGTGGATTCAACTTCAAGTGAAAGAGCCTTGAATGATATGCTACATCCAATTTGCCCTGTATCTCATAAGGATTTAGCCCCAAATATAGACACACAAGGGAAAATAAGGGCACTTGGGATGGAAAAAAGTGCACAACTTTCATCTGGTTCTGTAATCACTTATTAAGTCCAAGATCCCCACTGTTTATAACAAAAACAAAAATAGAGTGCAAAAATAAACCAAACTTCTATCCAGCTGCAGAAATTCTGTCTCACAAATATTCTCTGCCAAGAAGGAGAATCGGTATAATTAAATTATTCTCCCTCAACTGCCTCTAAGATTTTAGCTAAGAGCTGGTTTGGTTTCTGCTTGCTTTTACAGAATTTGCAATGTCTTTACACTTAAAAGAGTTGCATTCTGAATTCTGTAGTTAGCACATTCACAGCATCAAATTTTACCTTTTCAGAGAGGCACACCTTCAGCCTTTTCCAGTTCAGCAATCCTACCATAATAGTTAACATGATAGATATTGCATAGTGTTTTTCTGAGACTCCATCTAAGCAAGCCAGATTTATGCAATATTCACACTTCCTTCCATAGCCTCGACACATCAGGTGCAATATGTACAGTCAGGTACTCAGTGCAATAATTGTGCTGCAAAGGCATCATTGAGCAATTCCGTTTTTTTCTTTTAGCCCATCTAAAGTTTCTGTGAACCCAAAAGTAATATTTTAAATGTGTGAAAGAAAACAACAAGAAAAAATATAGTTCAGTTCTGATTAATGATCCTATATTTTAATGTCTTGCTGGGAGGCTCAACCCATTGAGTGTGTATCCCCAGGATATTTTAAATTTATGGTAGTTTCTTCCACACAATCTTGAATCCTGTCAGGAAAAAAAATGGCAGGATGACTGCTTAACAGATGACATAGCATCTTCTCTGTTGCTTTCTGTAACTCTAGGAGGTACAGAACATAAACTCCAAATTACTATTAAAATCATGGGAAATACTCTAAAAGAGAAAAGCAGGACAGGTCTGAGCAGTTGCCTCAAACCTCTTCATTAGGAAGGCACTAGCAGTGGGAGGGCCACAGGAGTCCTGCAGTTTCATTTCACTTCAAGGAGATGTTGGTCTAGCTGCTTTTTAGGCTCTCTTTAAAGCTTCGCACCCATCATACTTTCCTACCACCCCACTGGAGCAGAAAAGGCTCAGCTCAACTCTTTAGTCTTCTGGCATGCCAACCCAATCCCCAGGTTAAATGAAATTACCAAGTAGGAGGTTCAAAACTAACTTCAGGGACTACTTGCTTCCTCCCTCCGAGAACTCAGCTGGGGAATCCGAAACAGTACAAAGTGGCAGAGCCTAAAAGTCCACCTGGGAACAAAACATAATCTCACAAATTCACAGAAAGGGAATAGCCAAGACTACTCAACAAAGAAGCCAGCACTGACTCCATCTGTGGAGCACGAGAGGTTGATCTGGGAAGCAACCACATGCTCCACTCTCCTCCCTTGGCATCGGCTGTCAGTCACTCCAGGAGACAGGAAGCTATTATGCCTTCCCTAAAGCAGGCCTACCCTTCCCTCAACCAGGCCTAACTTGCTCCTTGATCCGCAGATACTGACATTTGGATGTGTTTCCTATATTTATGCCCTTGCACCCTGCAAGTTGGAGAATAAAGTAAACTCCAGGGTCATACTCCTTTGTATATTTTGTGTTCTTACCTTAAGACAGCTCTTTAACACTGTACCTACACATCTGGCTCCAACCTGAACACAACACAATCTTCACCACATCTATCTTCACAATGCTCTCACAAAGGAAAAAGAGAGAAGTTGGAAGCCCAAAGATACTAAAGCCCACGTGTCGCTTGAAACAGCAATTTTATATAAGCCCAAGCCTTTCACTGTAGCCGAAAAGTGCACTCAGCAGTACCCACCTTCACTGTGGAGCACTGGCCGCCTGGCAGCTCTACCCTGCCAGCACAACAAGGTGATCCTCAGGCACACAGAAAGCTCAGTGTAGCCCCAGGCATATCAGAGTTGTGCAAAAAAATACTACTCTGGACACACTGTTTTCCCTACCAGAAATGCAAGGTTATAGGTATGTAGGCACTTAGTCCCCACTGATACAGAAACTAAAGATTTTTTCCATGTTTTTCCAGGAATACTGTGGCACAGCAAGCATTAAATCAATACCAACTTTTGCTTGCTTTTGTGAAGGCTTTAACAAGCTTGCATTAACTTCCAAGGATATCAACAACTTGACAACTATATCCTGAATTGGCACAGCCTTAAAGAACTAGATAGATTACCTAAACCACTCAAGAAATGCTGAAATCCTTATATTCAGACCTATAGTTGTAACTGCTAATGTGAAATAAAATTCTTATGGAAATTTATACAGCAGCAAGAGGAAAGACTGGAATAGCAGCAGCAGCATCTGTTACCAGGGTTACCAAATCTAGAAGGAAAACAAAAAAACCTGCTGACACTGATTTACAGAGAGATATATGTAAACATTCATGTAGACAAGAGATTTATATTTTATATTCAGTGAATTTTAGTGGTGTAATGTTAAAGATTGCTACTATTGAAGCTGAACCAAAACAATGTGAAAAAAGTTAATGAACAGCCACACCAAACGGCAGACATCTGATTTCTTACCTGAAGTGTGTTCTGTTCATCCATCCATCATTACTGCTGTCCCAGGATAATGCTTCAGCAACCACATAGCAAAAAAATCTGGTAAACTCCTAAGTGTTTAAAAAGAAATAGCATGTTACACAATATAAAAGCCACCAAATCCATGGCAAATAGAACAATAATACTTCATAATTCAGCATAACACTGAATTTGCAAGGATTTTTTTCGTTCCAATGATACCTTTTTTAATTTTTTTTTTATTTATTTAGACTTTCTCTCTGTGATACGTTCTGCTGGGGCAGAATCAGAACCACAAGTAACATAATTACTAAGAAGACTAATTATAGATAGAAAAATCAACATGACATGTATAAATAGAAGAATCAAAAAAGTAATCCACAGTCAGTTTGATGATTTGGTACCTATGCTCCATCTACATATTCACTTGCCAATATTAATTCACACTAGTTCTAGAGAAGTTTTTCAGTTCTCACAGAAAAAGAAATAACATTTCCAAATTATGGCTGCCTTTTATAGAAAGAATGACTTATGCTAAATATGAAATACATCTTTCCTTAATATTTTTCCTTTATTTTCAGTTGGAAAGCTCTGTGTTTAAGTGTCCAGGTAGAAAGAATGCTTTAAAATTCTGGACACAGCTATGTTTAGTGCTGCATTTTGACTTTAGAGCCACAACTTGAATACATCAAAAAGCTCTGCAACTTACATCAGTTAAATGCTATCTCTGCAAGGTCTTCTTTTTATAAATCAAATACCAAATTGGAAAACAATATGTACAGCTAGTGTTACATGTATCTGCTTGGTTAACAGAGTAATGATGCAGTCAGTAAATTAACTGTTCATATTCACATACTGCAGTTAACTCCCATGTCTGCATGCATAGCACCATAAACTTCACCGACAAAACATGCCTTCTAGGGCACAGGAAAACTTCTTCATAACAGCACGCAGATGGGTCTCCTTTTACAAAGGACACCATATTTTATTGTGAACTACATCTATACTACATATCTCCTCGTGTTGCACATTATAAAACTATCTTCAGCGGATGTAAGGTACACAATGCAGTATCCACATAGGTCCCACTCAATTTCCAGCAGTCTGTAGAAGAACATGGAAGAACATTCTGGTTTCTGCTGCTTCAATGTAGTTGCTTCTCATGGACAGTCCAGCTGCCTACTCCAGTAAGTGAGGCTTAGCAAAGCATCACTCAGGATACAGCTATAATTGTGTTTGCCTGTACTTCATTTACGATGAGACAAAGCTTAAAAAATCCACAAGCAGATACCCATTTCATCATCTACAAAACTTGAAATGTTTTATCTAATATTCGTTTTTCTATTTTATGTCTTTATGTCTATCACCCCAATTTTACATAACTGTCTAAAAGCCTAGAGAACCTCACCCCCAATCAGACTTCGTTGTGTTAAGAAACATAGACTTCTTCACTGTGTTAAGAAATAACTTGAAATACAGCAGAATCAGGTGATATTCTTATTTCATTAGTGACTCCTCTCATATTTGTTCTGTTTACAAATGAAATCTATAAATCAATTAGTTAAATGTAAGTTAGCCTCATCCAGAATGCATCTTATAAACTTGGTGTACATTCAAGCTATTACGTAGTGGCAGGAGATCCTAAATTACAGTTCCCTATTCATGTTTAAATCCCATTAGTGTGAACTCAACCATGATCCAATGAAGACCTAACATATATACAGAAACCTGACAGCTGTACCATTACCTGCAGTGGCTTCGATCTATAATTTTCACCTGATAAGTCTAAGGTTCTGAAAATCCAGCCAGAATATCAGCCAGCTTTTCCCACAAAATGTGCTGTTAAAACTCAAGTCTCTTCCAACAGAATCTCTGCAATTTCTGCAAGGAGACCCAAGATCACTGAAGAATGTAGGAAAAACAGAAATATCTCTAAAGCAAGCTGCTTATAGGAACATAGAGCCATTAAAAAAATAATAATAAAACCAACCCATGATAAAATTAGTTGATAGAAGAGCATATATAATTTATTTAACTGCAATTCCTAACTTTAGAGGATAGTTGCCACTTGTGACTAATTAAAGCCACATTAAGTATTAAATAAGAAACCACCAAAAACATTTGGCTCAAACAGTGCTGGAGTATAGTGAAGAACAAACGTTCATGTGGAATTCAGACTCTGGCTCCTAGGCCATCCCTATGGACTGTTGGTAGTCTCTACAGTTTCAGAAGGTGTTCCACAAAATAAACGTGAAGAGGGGGAAAAAAACCAAAAAATACATTCCTGAGCATGCAAGCAAGAAAACTGGAGAGAAAATAAAAAGAGTAGGTCAACGGTCAAAGTTGAATGTGATTCTCATCTGGTCACAAATGAGAAAAATTTTTGAAAGAAAGCACAATGTTATCCATACATTTTTATTTTCTCTGAAAAAAGAAAAAAAATATTAGGTTACCTACTGATGAAAGACAGATTGATGAATACTTTTACAAGTTATACTTCTTTGAAAATATACACTAGGCACATAAACATGCCTCGCAGGGGCAAAATCTTTGAAGCAAAAATAAGGAACACAAAAGCACAAGACAGAACCCAAAATGCTTTCCAGCTCTTGGTGTTAAGTGTGTGCTCAAGCAGAACCTCAGACCATTTTTGGGGAGACCAGCCTTCATGCCTCCAACATCAGGAGCTCCCAGCAGGTAACCCAGATGGGCTCTGTGGCATTTTTTAGATAGGGGCTCATGATGGTCACCAGCCTACCAACCAGGACTTGCTCACCACCTCCAAAGCCCAAATGAAGCAAAAGACAAAGCTAATATCAAGATTTAAACTTTTAAATTAGACAACTTTCATCTGTTTGATTTCTTAAGCCAGTCAGGGCAGTCACATTAGTCAATTTTCATTACCTGACTTCCTTCCCAAGGAAATGGCTACAAGTATTGCTTTGTCTACTCAGGCTATAGTGCTGCCTGAGGCTGGCAGTCTTAAAATGCTGGGGAGAGAGTCAAGATCACTATGACCAGAATCCTTCTGCCTTCTCCTTGCATCTCCTTCAGAGACAGGAGAGCCTTGAAGGATCAGACTTTTGGCCTGAGCAGTGGCTTGGCCCTTCACACCACTTGCCTGGGTGGAAAGCAGCAGTACCACAGTCATCAACAGCCAACTGAGATATTGCTGAGCAAGAAAGGTGCTTGCCAGCAGCCGCTCTGCTCTCCCCATTTCCTTAGCTGAGATGCTGCTTGGAGATGAGACAATGAGGTCCACAGATACAACTGAAGAGAGTCACTCAGCCTAGAAATCCTCCTTTCCTGCCAGGAATCATTAAAAGCAGTTTGTGCTAGCTGTGGGAATCAGTCAAGCTCTCCTGGAGCAGTGAGATGTATCCTCTGGGTATTGCTGGCTGTCAGGTTCAGCTCCAGCATCATTGTTTACATGACGTCCCTTCTTCCTTCACACCAAGCAAAGTTTTGGGGCTGAAGATTGTGTGAAATGCATCAGAAAACATTGTTTCCTTCATAAATACTATCACTGCTTCTTACAAGATCTCGACTAGGAAGTGTTTTACAAGAAAAAGATCATTTGTAGGCCAGGGACTAAAGCACCACCATGAACTAGGTCAATCCCATCATTTGTTACTGTTCAAAAGTACAGTAACAGTGGGAAGAGAGGGTCAGGGTGGAATAATCATTTGTTAACAATTTTAATAGTAAAGCTTTATTGGTTTTCCCTATGGATTCTCATAGTTATTATACTGAAATTAAGTGTTTTTCCTCCAAGTGAACTCTCGTTAATCCTTTTATTTAGGTTCAGAGCCACAGTACATGACCCTGCAAGAACATTCATCTACAGTCACAGCTGGAGCTGCAGACTTACTGGCTTGAAGGAATTAATTTCTTTGCAAGGCAGAAGCAACTGAAAAGTCAGTCTTATCTACAGGAAAATCTGAATTTCACCAACTTATATAATGAACAGGACAAACCAAAAATCTATCATCAGACACCTCATCAAAGAATGGATGTGAAAAAACTCTGGCACATTAGAGAGATACAATTTAAGGTGGAGGAATATTCTGAGGGTAACAGAATATACCACATAACAACCTTTAGGTTAAAAAAAAAAAAATCTGAATTTTAAAACCAGATTAAATTTTACTCCAATGAACTGCCACCAAGAGATCATTCACACTGTGCTTAACCCTAGCCACCCAGGTTTTCTATTATTTCATAGCTTTGATAGTAACTTATTCATTTGCAAGACTTATCTGAAGCCAATTATAAAATTACCAAGTGAAGAGCCTGTTCTTTCTTCACCTTGGTTGTCAATTTCTCAGTCCATTTTCTCCCATGTAAGAAAAAAAACCAATAAAAGTGTGAAGAATCCTGGAAAGTCAGACTGTTTGACTGGGCATAATGGAAAAGATTGTCACCAAAAAAAATATTACGAAGGAGAACCGTGGCCATCAGATCACCAAGTGTAGATATTGAAAAAGGTCATAAGCAGGCAGAACTTAAACCATGGGTGACAATCTGCACTTAGAATCTAAAACCTCAATTTTCTGCTTTTGATGGTATTCAAGAAAGTACTTCAAAATCAGTTTTTCATAGTTTAATTTTCTCAATATAAAAAAAGGAAAAGAAAATACGTAAAGCAGTTTTCAGATTCAACATTTCTTAAAAGAAGACTTAGATAATCATTCACTAGATGCATCACACTCCTGTTTTATAAAGAATGCAGGGAGACATTATTAACTTGATCATCCATGAGTACAGTCAGCGCCTTTCTAATTATATGAAAGTTTGACCCATTAAACTGATCAGAAATATTTGTATATCCACAAGCATTCACAGCAATTTATTTTGAGCACATTGCACTGAAATATTTACTTATGCTTTCTGAAGCTGAGCATCCCTGACACTTTTGAGACCTCAATATCTTGAATTTTTCAAATCATTGGTTTCCTAATCAAGGAATAAAGAGACATAAAAGGTCTATTTAATGAAAATAATTTAGAAGCAGTTGTTTTTGGTGTTTTTTTTAGGAGGATATAAGCACAGAAAACCAGAGTATTTTTAATTTTTAATTTAAGTATTGAACTTGGTTACATTTACAATAGATTTCCAGCATATTCTATCTAAGAAAATATTACAGTCACACTGAAATTCTTAAAAGCCTCTGGAACAGCACAAACAGGTCTTTACTAGAATTGTTAAATAAGTAGCAATTGTCAATTAAAAGGAAAAAAAAGCTAAATAAACTTCAATTAATTTGATTTAGATATAGGATTTTTATCAGTATGAAGTGAAAATATATTTAATTAAATCACACCAATGATGGAGCATTCTCATTACACATTTATTTTATCCTACTAGTGCATTTAGCATAGCTGCCCCCAACAGTGTGTTCTCAAAGAGACACTACTTAGATGATTCAGGTCAGACTTCACTGATTAAAATTATCACCTTGACACAGGGCATCCACTAAGGAATCCCCGTTCAGGAAAGAGCAAGTGCTGAGCAGCCTTTGGAGGTTTCCCTGCTGCTCACTTCTTGGATGAGGACAAGATTTCAGCAGTAAAGGCCAAAGGGAACACCGAGCCACTCCACACTAGTGCTGGAGCTGCCAAAGTTACACAGGCCCTTCCCCCTACTACACAAAGAGGTTCCCTTCCAAGCACTTGCTAAACAGCTCATTCCTTAAGAGACAGCTATCAATATACATTCATGTCACACTAACTGCTACGCACATTGCAACCACCAGCTGACAAAGAATCATGCAGTAACAGCGTTCTGGTGTTTTTCCTCTTCTAGTGTTTCTCAATAGCACTGATTCCCCCAAAGGAAGAAATTCCCAGAGCAGGAGCCATCGGGTTACACGGATTAGAGTGGCCTTTGAAGATGAGCTGTGCCAACAGCACTCACAAGTTAATAAGGATGTGAGCAATGAAACCAGAGCTTGACACAGAAATATTAAGGATCTCCAGCAGTAACTTGGCTGACCTCATGGCAGCACATCACCAAACAGTCAGAAAACTCAATCGTTTTTTCTTTCCTAAGTACCAAAATAACAAGCAGCCCTCAAGTTAAAAGCCGACTTAATTCACTTACAAAAGTCATCATGAGCTAAAATGGCACCACCTCCCCCTCCGTTTTAATTTTGTTCTTTTCATTATCATTATCCCAGGTGGCTTCCAGGAAGTCCCTCGCAAACTAGTCACTATTATGAAGATGGCCTATTTTAATCACAGTCCCTTGACAAGAACAGCTAATTATCTAACTTTTCTCTCTGAACTACCAGATGGCTTTAGTTCTATACTTAACTTGCTTTTAGTTTTCAGTAACTAGTGATGCTTTCACATTAGAAAATGTTGGGGGATTACACAGAACAGAAATAATACCAGTATCAATACCAGTATCTCAAACACAAGCAGGATAGTAACATAAGTATCTACTGCATTCTTCCGCTAAAACAACAAAGTTACTTAAGATGGCAAGAATCTGTCACATTTTCTTTTCTTATGGGACTTCCCAAAGGTGTGCCAGTAGGTTTTTGTCATTATTGCGTTGTTTGGGGTTTTTTGTCTTTCAACAATATTAGCATCCATTTCAAGGAAAGCAAGGGGGAGCTCCCATGTTGTTCCCACCAACCGCTTTTGCCCTTTCCCAGTTGTCCTCCTCCTGAGATCCCACTTCTGGCTGCACCTACTTGCCTGAGGCAGCAGGAAGCATGCCCATCCTGCATGCCATGGCCCAGCACACCTCAGGACTGAGCATCTGGAAAGCATCTCAGCATGCTGTCCCATGGGACAGCACAAACACTCAAGTTTGGGCGAAAGGGATTACAAGATTGTCATCCCTGACAGTGCAATTATCAAGGACAGCTTCCACGTGCTTGCTCAGATGTGCACCAAAGCAGGCAGATTTCTGCTGGTTCCAAAAAACTGGAGTTTGGGTAGAGTTTGAGAGCATCTCTGTCCATGACATGGTGCAGTGCAGACATAAAACAGGGAGGGAATCTGGCCTGAGTGCATTGGGGAAGTATTTACCCCGGAGTGCACAAGAAAAATACAGCTGACTCTGACTAAAGACAGTGAAGATCAACCAAAAACAAGACAAGGCCAAAGATCAGCCAAGTGAAAGAGTTTCATGCATAGGACACTGTATTTCAAGAGGGCAAAAAACCCACTGGATATTAGCCATAGCAAACATAATCCTTATGAGTCATGCTCATAAAAACACAGGAAATTTCCTTTTTTATTCTTCTCACTATATTTAAAATCTAGAGCTTATTACATACACCTATTCTACACTGCCAAAAATCTTTCTTCCAAAATACAGCAGCAATGCAGACATTGATTTTTTTTTTCCTATTGGTTACAATTCCTGTGAATAACTGTAGCCATTCAGTGATGTTGCAACATTCCCTACAAAACAATTGAAGTACTCGGACTTGAGAAAATTCCTATGACTCACAACAAGGAGAAGTTTTAACTTCTTTTAAAAAAAAAGAGTAGAAACGGAGTCTAGTGTCTTGTACAAAAACCAATGAAACAGCATTTATAGGTAAGAAAACACTGTATTCAAGTTTCTAAAAAGGCATCACAAGAAACACTAAATAAAATGTCAAACAGTATTTGTTATTATTTTTGTATCTATGTATCTTTAGACAGTCACTCACTTTTAATCACCTGCTCTAAAAGGTTTAGGATGTATTCCTAGAACAAAGAAAATACCTTCACATTCAGAAAGCAAATTTTTAGTCACGTTAGATCTAAGAACATATATACTTAATTTAATTATACTGACAGCAAATTCAGAAGGGAGAATCACTGGGGTTTTTTTAAAGATAGCAACTACTTGCTTCTGTGAATAACTAGAAAGAGCAACATGATCATATTACCACAGTTTATACTACACCAAACACCATAAGACAAGTGGCCATGGGTACCATCACAGCAACATTAGGATGCCTAAGTGTAAATAACAATCAAAGTTTTCTCAGGTTTACAGCAGTGGCTCTAAGGCAGGACAGCAGGAAAGAAAGAAAGGCTGTCTGAACACCTGCCACACCAGTGACAAAACTGATTTTTGCTGGTGTAATGGTTGTTGCAGCTTCCATTTGTAAGGCTGCTCATCTCCAAATTCGTAATTGCAGGGATGCTCATTGAATTAATGGAACACCCTTAGACTGATGAACTTGGGACAGTTCTCAGATTTGGGTCTGGATTCCAAAATTGGTTTGATCTTCTCAATCCTTAGTGGAAATTATGTCAGGTTTCATTTTCTGCCACTAGAGTCCAACTGAGGTCAATTCTTCGAACAAGTACTCCAATAGAAACCCAAAACAGAAGATTCTCCACCCCTTTAATATTTGCTTGAAGGTATTTAGGAGAGATTTATACAAGCAAACGTTCCCAAAGTGAACTATAATTTACATACGTAGAATCTGTAACATTAATCTTGCAACAATCACACTGTAACATCTATTTTTAGAGTTTTTGGAGCTGATTTAAGAGTCAGTGCTGAGCATAAGAAGTCTTGGGAAGCTGACTTGTAAGAACAATCTCTAGTTATATTTCACAGAGACCTAGATCCTCCTGGATGGAAATGGACAACAAGGGTAACTATTGCCAAGAAAACAAAGTTTACTTGATTTTTTTCCATGTAATGCTGTTCAGTTAACCACAGAATCAGTTAGTGCCACATCCAGTCTCAAAAACCTCAAGGGACAGTGACTCTGCCACCCCCCTGGGCAGCCCATTCCAGTGCCCAGCCACCCTTTCTGTGAACAAATTCACCCTAATGCCCAGTTTGAATCTTCCCTGCCACAGCTCTGCCTGGGAGAAGAGACCCCCACCTGGCTACACTCTCCTTTCAGGCAGCTGCAGAGTCATAAGGTCTCCCCTGAGCCTCCTTTTCTCCAGGCTAAACACTCCCAAGCTCCCTCAAATGCTCCTCATAGGACTTGTGCTCCAGAGCTTTTACCAGCCGTATTGCCCTTCTCTGGACACAGTCAAGCATCTCAACATCCTTCCTAAACTGAGGGGCCCAGAACTGGACACAGCACTCGCGGTGTGGCCTCACCAGTGCCGAGTACAGGAGAAGAATGCTGGCCACACCATTGCTGATACAGGCCAGGATGCCATTGGCCTTCTTGGCCACGTGGGCACAGCTGGCTCTTGTTCAGCTGTTGTCAATCAGTACCCTCAGGTCCCTTTCTGGCCACTGTCCAGCCCCACTGTCCCCAGTCTGTGGCACTGCAGGGGGTTGTTGTGGCCAAAGTGCAGGACTAGCTGTGTTCTGAGCAGTTTGCAACACTGCAGTGTCTGCTGCCACTCCTCAGTTTCAGTTTGATTAAATCAGTGGGGGAGTGACTTCAAGTTATGATTTTAAATGAACATATCCTGGATTGGTTAGTTTCTGTCACAAAGCCATTTGTCCAAGCAGCAGCAGCATGCTTGCTCGTCTGCCTGCTCTGTCCTGGCAACCCAGGCAGCCTTGGCCAAGTCAGTTTTAGGCTACAACCCATTTATGAGCTCAGCTGCACATCATCTCCTTACCTAGAGGAATCCCTAGCTGTGTCCTGTCCTAGTGTTGGGATAAGAGCCCTCTCTTTTCCCTACATCTTGGTTCCCACAGACCCAGAGGGAGCTCAAAAATAGCCATAACATCTCTGCAGCATGTCCCCAATGGCAAACTGAAACACTCCTTGGGTGTTCTGTAACTTCAGTTCCCCGCTGAAAAAAAAACCACCTCACCACAGAAGTGATACAAAGTTTAACCTATTAATGAACATAAATTACGCAGCCAATAATGCCTACATGGGCAAATACTGGCAAAGGGCAACAATGTCAAAGAAGCAACTCAAGTACCCTGAGTCCTCCTGAGTCATTCCTCTGTGGGATTACTGCTCCATGGTGAGTTTCTTTCAAAGCCCTGACTATCTCACAGCATCTTCTCATGCATATGCATGTTGCCAGTGTCCATTCTACAACCAGAATCACTTCCTGTCTGCAGCTTCATTAAGTGGAAGCCTCCTAAAAGAAAAGTGAGGGGGTGGAGGGGTGGGAACCTCAGGGGAAAAAATATTTACAGCTAGAAAACACAAGGACAAAATTTTTTTCTTGACCAAGATTACAGATATTTAAAATATAGCAGATAACACCTCTGAGAGCACATATAAGCAACTGCATAATAATACTAAGCATCTCCTTCCTTTCTTCATGAAAGGAGTCAATTGATTGAATAGGACAAGAAATAATTTCTTCCTTTTATTTTCATCCATCCTTGGTACATAACTGTGCACCATCATTTAAGCATTAAGAGTCAGACATGGTATATAAAGACCTGTGTTCCTTCAGACATACGTAATATCATGTTACAACTCTGATTAACAGCCATATCTTAACATCATCTAAGAAAATTACTAACATGTGTGATATACAACAGTATCAGAAGGCCTCCAGATACAGACAAGCTTGGGCAAGCCACACGAGTGAGTTATCTTTAGTACTGGAAGGAACTGATGAGGTAATTCCTTCAGTAACTTACCAAAGGAAAAAAAAAAACCCATACAGCTTTAAATCCTAACTCACACTTTATCCCACATAGCAGCAGGAGGGTTTTACTAATTGCAATCTGCAGAACATATGGACTGGAATCCATCCCATCATCCGGCACCTCAAAACTATAGGCTTTAAGTCGTTAATCTTTAGCACACTGTTTACAATTTGCCTTATGAATATGTCACTGCATTTTATATTATTAAGGCATACATATAAAGAAAAGAAAGAAGCTTTATTGGCTGCAACTAACACAAACATCAAAGACTTAGAGTGCAAAGAAATCCATGACTACAGTGCCTTTCCATTGCAGCTAAGCAAGGACAGTGGCTTTACGACCCCCTTTTTACGCAAAACAGATTCAGAATCTTTTTTTCTTGCCTTCACATTTCCTGACTGCATCCTTGTGTAAGGAAGCCTGTGAGCCTTTGAAGCCTCCACCCAAAACAAACATGAATCTTTATAACTTTTGTAATCTGCTTTTTGGCCACCCAGTGAGAATCTAACAGGATCCCTTTTGAAGGCCACCACAGAATAATACTAGCAGGGGAAAAGAAAAAGAAGATGAGATCCAAATAAAATCATTACATAATATTTTCCTAATGGAATATAAAGCTGCTTTAATCTAAACAGTATGTTAAGATCTTTTTTTATCAACTTCAAATAAAGGACTATATTCATCAATTTAGCAGAGTGAAACTAAAGCAAGCAGAAAATAATTTTAATGTTAAGACAAGAATTCTAAAAACTACACAACTCTCAAATAAATAGGCAGTACTACCCTAAATCCTGAAACCTCTCCTAAACAGGCATTCCCTGGAGACATATCAACCTGGGACTGACATGGTTCCTTCTAAGAACGAAGTGTGTTACCAAGAGCACACACTATGCAGGACTATGGGGTTGAAACCCCAGACCAAGCACTGAAGAGAAGCTGCCTCAAGTTCCTGGAATCCCAGAAACATGTTTTGAGAAGGTTCTCTAACCCCAACCACCACTGTCGGTGCAAATGCAACAGAATAGCAAGTGCTGTTGCACAGATGGCAATTCAGTGCCAGAGGGATGCTTCCTTCCATCCTGAAATTTGTTACGCCTCTCCACAACTTTGAACATCTTCACTCTAAAAAAAGGTATGGATTGAGCAATACAGCTAAAAAGGTATTAGCTGCCCCCTTATCATGATCCAATACTGTATTTGGCTCCTATTTTATTTCAAACTGTCATGATATACAACTTCACAGGCCCTTTTTATCTCCCCTCCATTCACATTTCTGAGAGCATTTTAATTTCCAGTTTGCAAGGAAGTTTTCATTCTGAAGGATTCTGAAGTTACTTCTATATCGTAGAGGTTACTTCTAAAGAAAGCCCAGATGTAATTCCAGTTTAATGTCTTTTTACTACTAAGTTATGCAACCGTAGGAAATCCTTCAAACACAAAAAAATATACTCTCAAGATTTTTCTTATCAAAAACAACCTGTAACTTTTAGATATTTCAAACTCTCCCATGTAGCCTGTCTTACACTCATTAATTAGCATTTTTATTTATCATCTCACAGCTATATTTCAAAATAATTTTTAAAAGAACACTGAGAAGTGCACTGCTATGATACATCATAACAGTTAATTATTAATTACAATCATTAACTGCAAAGGCATAGATACTGAAATAACGCTCATGGTGAAGCATTCTCATAAAAGAAACAGGAAGAAGCACTTATCAAGACATATGGACACATATCTGTCTCATATTGGCTGCTTTGCTTTTCCTTCACATTCATATGAAAGTTGCAAAGCACATTTCTGCCATTACCCTTAAGGAAAAACAAAAAAGGAGTAGAAACACAAATCAATATGTGGAAGCTCAGTGGTCCACCTATAGCACTCCTTCCCAGTCCACAAACTGTCAATATAACAAAGGAAAGATTAGGAAAAAATTGCACCGTTAAAGTGTTCTGAAACTTTCCAGAAAATTAAAGGATATATCCTGAGGTAAAAACACCCTAGATTGAGGCCTGTTAAAAACATTCTCCTTTTTACATCTTCTGATTTGACACCATCTCTTCACAATATGAAATCATTTGACCTTCCCTTACTTGCTGTGGCACCTGCATCCTAGGGCTGGGTTTTCTTTGTTTGTGGTTTTAGAAAATCATACTCTAGGCATACACAAACAGAAGCGTCCATGAGGTCTCCTAAAGTGCAGAAAACCAAGGTTCTTGAAGAGAGGAGGACAAACGGGCTGCTAGACACAGCATTTCTGCAGTGAAACAGAGCCATATGCACATATAATATAGGTCACACCAAAAGTGAGAGAAAATGGAGATGTGAAATAGCTCTGCAGAAATGAATGCTGCAGTCAAAGAATATATTTTGCAAATCAGGGCAATGAATATTTGATCCATAATGACAAGTGACAACCTCTGTTATTTCTTTAAAGTGCTAGAAGGACTTAATGATATAGTAAATATACCACAGCTCACATGTAATCTCACATAAGAAGGTTCTGGCTGTTAAACAAGCCAAAGGTAGGAAATTGCCTAAAAAGGTGTATGTACTGCAATGTCCTGATTCAAGTAGCCAACAATGGCAGGGCCCACACTCCTGGAATCCACTGATGCTAGGCAAAAATGCATCTGCAAAATAAATCTGGGACCACTCAAACCGACAAGCCCAAATACCATCAAGAGGAAGTTCGCTGTGGGGTGCATTTAGGTTTACAAAGAGGCAAATTGATCCAGTATTTTATATCTTCAGCTACCTTCACTCACTGTTACAGATCATCTGGCAGGACTTATTCACATGTTTAGCAATAATATTCAAAGAATTGTTAGAAAAGGAATAAAAGTCTTATCAACATCTTAAGCATAAACATAACCTGAACTGTATTTCATGATGTTTAGGATTTTTTTCAACAATTAATTTTTTTTAAGCGGGTTATTGTAACATACAGTAAGTACCACACTGTGTGAGCAGACACAGTACTGGGGAACCACTACTGCCACCTTTTTTCCCCTACAATGTCTGTCACTGCCATTCTGGAACCAGGCACTTCTCTCCCTTTAAGACAGTGCTGCTCACAGCTCCCTACTTAGCATATGGAAAGAGGAAAATTTTCCTAAAGAAAACATCTTGAATACATGTTAACTGCTGAGAATTTAAGGAAGATACAGTACAGAATTACCAGTTTTATTAAAATCTGAAAATACAGGATGTGCACACAGCAAGAAGAGGATAAACTTGTCCATTTCTCACTGTATTTCCATTTTTTCAAATTCTATACAAAGAATGAGGGATTCAGCATGACCCACTTTGCTACTGCCTCATCTTCCCTCCATCACAAGAACAGTTCAAGTGAAAATAATCCCTTCTCACTCACTACATATTCTCTGTAAAGCAATATATCAGCTGAACAACCCACATCATCCCAGTGAAGATACTGAACAGTTATCTCTCAAACTGAATCTTTTTTCTGCTAGACTTACATGGTGCTAGATACCAGATGCATAGAAAATTCTAATACAAACACACACACTCTCCCCATGAATAAGAAAGGCCTTTTGTGAGATTCTGACTGTGCACAAGCATTCCTTCCCTTGCCAGTAACCAGAATGCAAAATAACTCTCCTCCCCTGAAAATTTCCTTTTATTGAGATATGTTTCAAATTCATCTAAAAAAACTAAATCAACTGACAAATCTGAAATAGCTAAACTGCCATTTACAACTGCAATCTGGCTCTGGTCAAACATTTGTTATTTTTATTCGCAGAAGATCAAAATGACTTTCAGAGTAAAGCACTTTTTCAAAGGCCCTTGGTGCAAATTCAATTTATGAAAACTCATCACTGACAACATTAATATATTCCTTTCTGTGAGATCCAGTTCTGCATTCCCCATAGAAAGTACATTAACCTCTTAAATAAGCAACCCATATAGGCTTGCTTCCAGCTGCTTGTAAGCAGATGAGGCTGAAAATACTTCAGACCTGGAGGTTGGAACCAGCTGCTGTCTTTTAAAGAAGCATTTGTTTCATCCCAACATCCTTGTCGATAAGATAAAGATAAATATTCTCACAATTCGAAAATCTCCTTTCCTGATTCACAGAAAAATAATTAACCTTTGATTTGCCAAAAAGCACTCTTCAATCTTAAGAGACTAGAATTTTAATAAGAAAATTTATAAGACACAAACAAAATCAATATGAATTAAATATGCAACTAAAAAAAAAAAATTTATGTATTTGGTATTTGCACAAACCTTCTTGAAATAGAAGCTGGCCGGAACTTGGTTTTTGGGTTACTTACTATTGTGATTTTGAAAGGGAAAGGAAAAAAAAAACAAAAACACAAACACCTGAACAAACAACAACTGTCATACCTGAGTTTACAAAACAGTAAACTTTTTCATAAGGTAAAATCATACATGTTCTGTATCTCAATACATGGATTCCGTATATAGAAATATTCCATCTATTTTGACCACCAGAAATGTTAAATTCTACACCAGAAGTCACCTCGATATCAATCCTTGGATGGTAGGAGTAGGTATTAATCCAACATAAATCATCATTTATATTAAAAACTCATAAGGAAAGAAGTGGCAATGACTCCTCCAGAAAGGGCTACCAGAGACCACTTCTCCAGAGTGCTGATGTCCTTGGGAGTTCCTCCTCCCACCCACAAACAAGCAGCAGGAATTAGACAGCACTTGCTTACTTGGGGGCGGCATGGGGGTGCTGAGGGAGAGGGGAGTGTGGCAGGGGAAGCATTCAGAGTGGTTTTAGCTGCTTTTTGCATGATTTGGTCTCTCACAAGAAGCCTGAGAGCAGCTGCCATGGTGTGTCAGCTCCCTGCAGACCTGAAGTGATCTGTGGGGTCATGGTTTGGGAAATCTTCAGACCAGGTCACCGGAAAAAGCCATTAGCAATGGAGTTACAAACCGCAGTCAGTGATGGCATACAGCTTTAAGCAAAAACATCCTTTCTAATTACAGCTGTGTTTGCACTCCAGTTAAACACTGACATTTAATAAGTCTCACACAAGAGGGTCCTAAAGAAAACCACTCACTAAATATTTATTTTAATTTAAATACAGTGTGACTCAGTTTCGGGTAGGTCTCATCACCTCCAACCGGAATTCCGCGCCGGGTCAGGGTCTGGTGATGGAAGCGGCAGAGCTCAGCGGAATATCCCACGGCAGATCCAGACCTCTCCTTCCCACATGGGCTCCCCCTGAGAACGGCTAGGGCTGGGCTGGCTCTGCACTAGCTCAGGCTCGAATCCGCATGAAATCACCCCTGAAGAGGCTGCTGGGTTCCGGAGCAGGAATTTCACCTCTCCCCCAGCCCCCAGGCAGATGCCTCTGCCCTCTCTGTATTCTTCACAGCACAGCAACACACTGCAAGTATGAAACCTTCTGGATTAATAATGAGAACAGGACAATGATCTCCCTGGACTGCATCCATTTCATGTGAACTATGAGAACTTGGATTTATTTCAGTTATGGGAAGGAATGAAATGCAAGGAGCAAGAGGACATTTTCCACACAGGCATTCTACATCTCCAAGCAAAGCAAGGGGACAAAACCCACACAAAGACATTTCTGGTGCATGTTGTGGGCCAAATTTCAAAACTTTCTAAACTTTCGACCTTCTTGCATTTTCAACTTTGTGCACATAATAGTATTCCTCTCACTGATTTTACATAGTACTTTTATTGTGTTCTCTTATTATGTTTAGATAAATCTGTGTGATTGGCTCAGAGCAAACATCCTCACTGAGGAGAGGTGCACTCAGGTTTGACTGAATACACAGCAAAAAAACTCAGACACTGGGGAAAAGTTGGTATGGATTTTGGTCACTGTTTTATTTACAAGCCACTATGTCCCAGATACAAGCCACATGCATCCTATCTCCAGTGGTGTCAGTGTAAAAAGTTTAGCCCTAAAATTACTAGGTTAAAATAAATATGGGATATTAGCTTTCCTAGAAAGTAATGCACTTATTTAAGGCATGGATAACTATCACACACATGAGAAAGAGGGAGGTACTCATCAAGAAAGCACAAAAACTATTCCACAGGTCCTATCTCTATCACACTGTTTCTCTCCTCTTTTTGCTCTGACTCTTCAGCCTAGAAATTGCCAAAGGTATTTGTTACTTCTCAGGCAGGCTACCAGCTTTGAATGCAAAAGCCTGATGGAGACTGTTTGGAACATCCCTATAACGCACCAAGAGGCCACAGACCAGGTGTACAGAGGCCTTGGCTAACCTGGAGAGTCTCCTAATACTGAGTGACTCTGGGTCCGCTGCAACTACTAAGGTGAGTGGATACACACAAACAGAATTTCACCAAACAATGACAACTTCTATATGGAACAAATTCTTTTTCCCTTTCTGACACTACAATATGCTGCTTCTTTTACCTTGTTTGATAAATGGTGTCCCAAAAAAAAAAAAAAAAAAAAAAATCTGAGAGCTGTTTCCCCCTTATTATTGAGGAGACTAATAAACAAGGAAAAAATGAGATAAATATATTCCAGTCATTGTTTTAGTGAAAAGCAAAGACTGGATAGAAAAGCTGGCTGTCAAAAATCACTGCATATGTCAATTTAGTGAGAAGGATCAAATAGACAAAAGTAAATGCAAGGGGGACTTTAGGATCTCAGAATGGTAAATTTTGGGAAACCAAGGAAATTACTGACATTGTCCTCAAACACTTCAGCTCAAACACAGAAATACTTCACTTGAAAAAGGCAAATGTTATTCACACTCCCATTCCAACCAAGAAAGGAAAAAATGGTAAGGAAAGACTGGAAGCTTGCCCAGATGAATAAACACTTCAAACAGGATATTGAGAGGAAGTCCAGACTCTACAAAGAATGAAAAGATTAATTAGGAAGAAGACAATGTCTCAGGGCTACAAAGTGTTGAAACTGTAAAAGAGGACAGAAGCTCAGCCAAAAGGAACTCAGCCCAGGCAACCCAAAATGAGTTTGCCGTGCATAGGAGGACGACTTCTAGAATTTCACTGTGGCTGCTGACTGATTCGGCAGTGCTGGCAGCCAGGCACAGGGACAGCACGGCTGGGTGAGAGGGACCCCCTCCCCAGCTGCTCCCAGCCCAGAGTAATTTAGGTTTACATCTACACAGCCTACCAGCTCAACTAGAGCAATTACTCTAGGTGCACCTTTTCTCTCATCGGGTGAAGAGAAAGGCAAGTCCAGTAGCACTGGACTCAGGACTCCCACAGAGCTAAGTGAAGCAGACTGAAGTGCTGTAAATGACACAGACGATTTTAGAAGCAGAGAGGAAAGGTGAAAGACAACCACTGCCTGGCCATTTCTGTCATCACACAAACGACACAGGCCGAGGCAGTGGAGCTGAAAGCCTCGACAGGTCACAGGCTCAGCGTGGTGACTGCCAGAGCATTTCTGATGCTCGCAGTGGGCTCTGGCTACTCCTCTGAGCAAAACAATCTGCTGCATCTCCTCCCACGCACTTCCTGCCAAGCATGAGGCCACGGGGCCCAGAGAAAGTTGCTCTAGATAGATTTTTCCATAAACATAAGTTATCATGTCTCTTCTTCACAGTGCACTATGAAACAAGGGAAATAAAGATGCACTAGTAGCCCCTCCGGAGCAATAGCTTTTTCTATTTTTCTCTCTATTTTATTATAGTTGCAGTACCCATGGTATTTCTCTTCACACTTCACTCCCTCCACACCCAAAACATAATAGTTTGCTAGACAAAGCAGATTTAGAACCATGTTCATTTAATCCCCTACCTATCTCCCCACCCATTCCATCCATATGGAATGTGTACAAAAACACATTCCATAGGAAACTTTTGCTTTACTGGGCTCTTTAAATATATACATATATATACTGGGGGGAAGGGCTGATGGTGTTGGTGATGTGAATTATTGTCAGGAACAGTTCCTTGTTACTAACCAAACCATTCCTGTAATCCTTACCCAACAATAGATGACGCAGAACACAATAGAGACCTGATTTGCCTGCTGGCAAAAGTTAACACGGAATATCATTTTTGGCAAAAGAAGAGTACTTTTGCCAGTGCTAGTTTGGTCAGGTCAACCACCCCCAAAATAAAGAAAGACATTTGCATATTCAATATGTATGGCAACTTAAACTTTCCAAGTATTAAAATGGAAGCAGTAGCTGAACTTCAAAATATATGGAAACAGGAGAAATGCAATATCCTAATTGAAAACAAGAATACATCTCATTTCTTTAATGCATTTGAATGCTTTTATGTGAATACAAAACTGACATTAAAGTCCAATGTTGTTGTCGGTGTCAGTCAACTTTCCAGGTTTGTGATTTCTCATTAAACCATACCTCATTTTATTAATTTCTTATTGGATTTGATATTTTCAGGTTTTTCTAGAATAATAACTTAGCAATCAGTCAATCAAAACTATTTTGAAGGATAGTCATCTACAGAGCTTTGTTACTTCAGGGCCTAGGAGCACCCCTGCCATGACCAAGGTGTATGTATAAAAATTACTGCAAAGATACATCCATGCATCTACTGAACCAATGGGACTGGTGCTCCCAGAAACTCAAAGCCTCGGACACACTCCACACCCTCCATGCAGCGGGCTTTGAAACAGGCCACGAAGGTCAATAAATACCTGGTCTTGCCAAGGCTAAGAAAAAAAAAGAATATGACATCCATGAAGCCATACTATTCCCAGCTGAAATGGGCTCTCAAGACGCCGAAACCATCTTGCAGTAAGAGCAGCAGAGAAAAGAGAGAACAATTTCAAAATCTACCTTGAATGGCACTCAGAAGTAGGCAGTCAAAAAAAGCCCCAAAAAAATCAAAACAAAACAAAAATAATAAAAAAACCCACACATATACACTTACAAATAAACAGCATGTTTTTCAATAGCATCAGCTCCAGTTGAAATCATGGTAAGCAGCCCCAGATGGAGCACATTAATGCAATATCAAATGGCAGGAGCTGACAACTGTGTCAAGGTTTGTACGGAAGCAAAATCAGCTCAGCCTCTTCACCAAGGAAGGGCTAGAAAGACACAATAATAGGCCCTCTGCCTTTGAAGCTCTTCACAGGACAGTGTTCTGAGTAGTGCACCTGGAGACGGAAAACTTGTGGGGTGGGAGAAGAAAGTTCAAAACAAATCAGAAGAGACTTGTCATTTCACTGCCTAATAATTTCCTGTGATCCAGCCAGTATCATCTTAACCAAACGAAGTTCAGCTACTCGGTCCTGATAAACTCCAGCCCTGCCAGGAGTGCAAGAAAGACCGAGCAGCTTCAAAAGCAGCTGTTCTTGTGCTAAGAAACACAAGGATAGGTGGCACAGAGCCACAAACAGCCTCAGTGCTCTGCTGAGTACCTTGGGCAAATTACAAAGATGGTTTTACCAGTTCTGGACCTTGCTACACCAATAATTACCTACTTCCCTGAACAGTCAAAATTAAGGTCAGGCAGAGTGACAAAGGTAGGAGAACTTACAAACAGGTAAGAATAACCACAGACCTGGAATTTTCCGTACAGGGCATCAGTTCTGAACCTTTCTTCCAGGCTTGGTGCATGACAGCACATATTTATCAGCATCTCAAATAACTGCAAAGTTTACATTGATTTCAATGTATTTCACTGGAAACCTGAGGGAAGGTTAATGATTTTCTTATATTATTTCCTTCTAAAATTTTGATCTGAATATCTGGGAGGAGTTATCTGTTTTCCTTTTATTTTCTCATCCTCCTCTATCTCCGCTAAAAACTAGTGCTGTACAACTTATCTCCAGAAATATTTAACAAAAAAAATTTAAGTTCTGCAAAAGGGAGTCTTGCAGAAATATGAACAAAGGAACTAATACAGAAATTCTTCTTCAGGAGTTTTTCCAGGATTCCTTTGAGTTAGAGGAACACAACCCAATTTTTTCTACTGTGATGAGCAGCACACTTCTGTAGACATGTTCTGCTCTCCCCATAATATTTCTTTATCAAAACCAAAAACCAGAAAAAAAAGGTGCTCTCAAAGTCTGTGTATCAACTCTGTACTAGTCCCTTGGTAGTAGGATTTAGTAATGAAACCTGTATAAAATCCAACAGAGAAGTAGATTTAAAATTTCCAACAACTCAAGCCTATGCATTTAAATTATTGAACTAGAACTAAGAAAGATGATGATAAAGAGTCACATCTAAATAATCCTCAGATATTTCAGCCGCTCTAGCAAATATTTGCTGTTTCTATAAATCTCCTCTCAGCACCTGTCAAGAGTACAGCCAGCAACATGGGGGAATAAATACATTCAGCATGCACAGATTTCCAATACGTTCAGTGAATTTGGGAGCTCACTAATTCCCCTCTACAAGCAGGAAAAAAAATTTACTAAAAACCTTAATCTTCCATGTGCTGATACAGCACTTCCCAACACCAATCACACTGAATTTCCCCCAGCTGTCAGCACTGAGCGCAGCAGGGGCATCAGCAGGGCAGCAAGGGCAGGAGCAGGACTTAGGGAGCACAGCATTCACTAAACTGAGACTGGAGGTTAACGTTGAGGGACACCAAGTCACAGTGGGAGGAGGGAAAGGCAGCAGGGCATCAAATCAAAGCCACAGATTTAAACTGGCTTGGTCCTCCCCTCCTACCCATCCTTTAAACACACTTTTTTCCTAGGTTGCATCTTTCACCATGTGAAAGGCAGGGAGGGGGGGCGGTGTTTGCTTGTTTTCTCCAATCTTTACTTATTTATTCTTCTGGCATTTTACTCTCCTCAAAACCCTTGCTATTGAAAGATAATATATTTCTTCAGCTGAGCCCCAGTGTCAAAACTCACACAGGGGACCTGAACTGCAATTTTAAAGCAAGCCATATTCAAGAAAAATCATTAAACGGAGACACAGATAAAGCCCTGTTGGTGTTTACAACCATGTTGCATTAATGCTACTGTGTCTCCTGCACCTGTAAAGCCTGATACCATTTGTGTCTACAAGCCACTGTACTGACACACAGCCAGAAAGCATGACAGGGCTGCTAAACCCTGGGAAGAAAAGAAAAAAAAAATTGGGTAAGCAGGTCTTTGTGTAACAAATAAGAGAAAACCTGAAGGTTGCAAGATTTTTTTACTTTTCCTTAATTCCATAGAGGGAAAGGAGTATTTTCTTCGTTGAACTGGACACGCTCATTTCTTTTATTCAGATTTTCCTAAATCTGTACAGAATCATATAATCCTTTAGGTTGGAAAGGACATTTAAGATCATCAAATGCAAGTGTTACCCTAACACTGCCAAGTTCCCGATTAAACCATGTCCCCAGGTGCCACATCTATACATGTTTTAAATACCTCCAGGAGAGAAGACTCAAACACTACCCTGGGCAGACTGGTCCAAATGTGACTACCCTTTCTATGAAGAAATTTTTCCCAGTATTCAATCTAAACCTTCACTGTCTCAACTTGAGGCCATTTCCTCTTGTCCTCTCACCTGTCCCTTGGGAGAAGAGACCAATCCCCACCTCCCTACAACCTTTTATCAGGAAATTGTAGAGAGTGGTGAACTTCCACCTGAGCCTCTTTTCTCCAGGTTAAATAAACCCAGCTCCCTCAGCTGTTCCTCATATGATTTATGATTCAGACCCTTCACCAGCTCTGTTGCCCTTCTCTGGACACGCTCCGGCCCCTCAACGTCTTTCTCAAAGTGAGGGGCCAAAATTAAACACAGAATTCGAGGTGTGGCCTCACCAGTGTCAAGTACAGGGGGATGAAGTAGGGAGCACTTCTGCTGGGCGCTCCTGACACAGGCCAGGATGCCATTGGCCTGCTTGGCCCCCTGGGCACACACTGGCTCATGTTCAGCAGCTATTGACCAGCACCGCCAGGTCCTTTTCTGCTGGGCACCTCTCCAGCCACATTCCCTCAGCTTTTGGTGCTGCAAGGGCTTCTTCTGAACTAAGTGCAGGACTCAGCACTTCACGTTATTGAGCCTCATACAACTGGCCTTGAGCCATCAATCCAGCCTCTCCAGATTCCTCAGTAGGGCCTTTCTACCCTCCAAGATCATTCCTGTCCAGGTTGTTGCCATCTGCAAGCTGGCTAAGGGTGCCCTCAGTCCCCTTGTCAAGATCATCGTTAAAGGTATTAAACAGGACTAGCCCCAATACTGAGCCCTGGGGAACAGCACTATGGCACAGAACACAGGCATTGAGGACATCCCTCTGCAAAAATTACTGGCAAATGGTTGCAGTGTACAGTAATACCAGAAGCTGTGAGCCACCTCAGAGGAAAAAAAAAGTTAGCATGGCCTGAAACAGCCAGTCAATGCTACATGCTACAAATACAAAACAGAGTGCAGTATGTGTCAGGTTTTGACCCCTGTCACTTATGTATTTGCATCCTTTCCAGTCAACCTTCCTCATTTCACAGCCATCCCACTAGAAATACCCTCTGTGTGTGTTCAACATCTCTGCCAAGCAGACCTCATGCTCTAATCAAAGAAAAACATTTCAAGAGGGTTTAGCTGTTGATTATTCACCTCCAGATCCCAGGAAACGTTATGGACAAATTCTCTGTCTGATTCACAGGATTGCTTGAATGCTTTGCACAAGTTTCTTCAGCCAAGGCACTGGAAAAACACTCTGGAAATCCCCAAAGGGTGGCCTTGTGCACCTCAAATGAATCTCAGCAGAATGAAAAGGCCTGCTGTGTCCCACATGCCTGCCACCTACTGTGCTGGGAAGCCCATGGACAGGTGTGCTTTCACCATTAACTTACACACACCAAGAAGACCTTCTTTCTTGCTTTTTCACACATTTCACACCACAAGGTGGCTAGGAGAGAGCATGAGGAACCCCCCACCAAAGAGAAGCTGTGGGAGCCTGTGGCCAGGAATAGGAAGAGGTCAAATGAAAACTCACCAGTGGCAAGATGTAAAACTGTACAACACATGCTGGCAGGTCATACCTGGAGCTCCAGGAAAAATATGGCAGCAACTTGCATCATTTTCACTAAAAATAATCCCAAAACAAACAAACAAGCAAACAAACAAAAAAACACCCACCCAAAAGAAAAAACTCACACCAACAGTCCCACTGATAGGGAGAAATGCCAAGTGTGCTCCATGTGCCACTTGTGGCTCACAGATGCCACATCAGCTTCTCAACCCCACAGTCCTCCCCCACCTGAGGGACATCAGACCCACAAAAATACATCAGAACAGCACTTTTTTGTATTGTGCCACTTTACAGAATAGCACCCTGGATTAACTCAGCCAGGGAAAAACACTGTGGTTTATCAGGCCAGGACACTCCCTAGGAAGACAAAAACACGGTTTCCACTATCAAACTGCTTATGGCTTTTAATCCTGTGATAGTTAAAATTAAAAATATATAAACTAATAAAACTATTATGAGGGAAGGAACAAAGCCCTTGGGACAGGTACCTCACTGCACGTCTGGGCTAAATGTAAAACTGGCACCCTGGCAGCTCTACATCCACTTCACAACCAGCCACCGTGACAACCAACCCACATGTGGTAGGAAACGAGCCTCATATGAGATCCTCACTTTGTGTTGGGCCACAGGATGTTAAAAGAGTTAAAAATGAAGGCAGGCATGCATTGGTGTGATATTACTCAGTGTGTCACTTGTTCCACCAGTAGCCCATTAGACAGCAAAGGCTGGAAATCAATGAACACAAGCATCCTGTTCTTAATTTAAAAAAAAAAAAAAACTATATAAACTTTTTAATGTGCATGTATGTATAAAATTTAACACTTCTTTTAATAGTTTGGGTTTTTCATTAACAAGTCTTGTTTCATCAAGCAGTAAGAGTACAATCATTTTGATTGCATAATTTTACTGTAATAATTTACACCACTATCACCCCCAAAAAAACCCCAAAAAACTCTCACAAAATCAAGACCAAAACAGCCTATAACGTCAGCTGAGATGACTGTATACATTACAATCCCTAAGAATGAAAGCATTCTATGTGAATTTGGCAACAGCTTTCCCAGTGCATCTCATTTATTAGCTTTGACAGGCCAAGTTCTGCAAGCGAGAGATTTGTTGAAATTTTACTCTTCTAACGTTCCTTCCAGCTGACAACATGGCTACAGGAATGAATTCTTTCTCACATTTATTGGACATACTTCACTTTTAAAGGAGCCAAGTACTGAGAAGCAAATCGATAGGAGAATCAGCTGGCTTCCTCTGGGCATTCCCAACTGCTCTCCCGGATTTCCCATGGAGATGTCAGGAGTTTGCACCTGACGACACACGGCAGAGAAGGAAAACAACCTCAAGAAGCCAACCTCCTCTCACTTGTGCATGCTAAACACAGAGCAAATGAAACAAGAGCTTCAAACAGAAGTATTACTGCTAAAAATACTTTCACTCACCTCAAATAGGACCTCCATGGAATCTTCTACACTGAATACAGACATTTCTACGGACCATATGTCACCAGTAATACGTCCTTTTTCCTAATACTACTAACAGGACAGCACAAAAATTTAGCAAACCATATACCAAATCTTAATATGTATTAAGATTTGTATACCATCACTTTACTATTATTAAAATTGAAAGGTTCAGGAAATGATTCTCACTGCAAACCCTTCCTTCACAGATCTTTGACGGAATCATGCCGCTTTTGGAAAAATACTGGAATTAATACTCAGCCATCATTTAAGTAGAACCCATCAGAACAGCACCCATTTTGTTCCCAGGTGATAAGCAACACAAATTCTAATCCGGGGAGCAACTTTCGATTGTCAATACAAAAATAGGTAGCATAGCAAAAAGGAAGAAATATACAAACGAAAGAAGTAGAAAAATCTTAGTACACTTTTACAAGTGAGGAATTAGGCACAAAAAGTGCAAGAAAGGATGAAGGCGTCATAAAACATACCCTAAATGGAGTTTGATTAAGAAGTATGGAAAAAACATGCAGCCAGGAAGTGGACAAAAGCAATTTTTAAAATATGTATCTTGTACATTTGAAGAGCTCTTTCGCATACGTCCCCTGTCAAAACAAATTTAGTGCAACAGAGAATAATGCCTTCAAGCTAAGCTAATTATCTCTACCTGTAGTATCCCATGGATAAATTCTGTGTTACTGACTATAAAACAGCATAAATTTTAAAAGAACAGCACTGTTATGGTAAGCATCACTAAACTGAAACACTACACTGAATTCAATGCTATACTAAACTCCAAAGTAGTTCAAAGGGGATGGGTAGGTGTCCCCAATGAGGCAAAAAACAGCTGAAGTAGACTTTTTAAATCATGCGGATTTCAATGCATTGCCTAGACACACTCTGCATCACAGAATTAGTAAACTACAGAAAAGAAATGTTGCAACCAAAGTTTACTTCAAAAGAAAACTTTTTTTTTTTCCAAAGTACTAGGCCATTCTAGAAGTTTCACCTTTTCCCTCCCTCCACTGGTCTCCAGATTCTTCAGAGTAATGCAAATTTCAAGCCTTATTAACAGTAACTCTTCTGACCATATTTTTTTGTTCTTAGTCTATATTAACTTCAGAAAAATTGTTAAAGGTTCGTTTTCTTTCCTGAAGCCGCTTTGAATGCGGCACAGGTCTCAGAGAAGATAAGCTGCTTTATCTCACTTTTCCAGGCACTGAAATGAATAAGGACAAAAAAGCTGACAGGACATATCTGGGTAAATTATGAACACTCCCACCACACACCACTTGGAAACAAGCAGAATCTGGCCATGGAAACATTCATCAGTACTTCATTTAATAGCATTAAAACACCATTCCTTAAAAAAAAGGGAAGGAGAAGAGACAGTACGCAATGATAACACTGCTAATGTATGAAGCTGCATAATCTTACCACGGTCACAGTCAACAAAGATATCTAAACACTGCATATTCATATGCAGGGGGACTCCATTTACTATATAATTTGTCTTTTGCCTAGAGATTCAAAGCTTCACTTAGAAATAAATGAAGAGTAATGACTTCTCGTGAACTTTCCCTAATTTGTAGCCAGTTAATTTCCTCCTCCTGGTGAAAGTCTGTTGTACGCCACACATCCTGCTTCAGGCTATCACTGAGATGGGAAAACTGTGATTCCTTTCTTCCTATTACAGACTTTAAAACCAGGAAATACATCCGTTACAAATTTTTTAAGAATAAAACAAATATTAAAGATATTAGCAGAATGCTGGAAGAAAATTCCCAAGACTATAATTATACACATGAGGAAAGAAATGTTTAAAATATATTAACAAATACAATGCTTTCAAAATTATCAGGAAACAGTGATAGAATTAACAGCACAGACAGCTGAACAACATTCCAAAAAAAAAGTCAATGATTCAGAACGTGAAGAAAGAGTTGGCACAAGGAAAATACACTTAAAATTAAATTTTTTGTTGCAGACTGCATGAAGGAAAGAATGCTGTAGTCCCAAAGGAGACCTGACCCCATTCTTCCTCTTCCATGCTTCCCTTGGTGGGTGGGAGACTTCCTCATTAATGCACAATTCTACAAAAGATCTTTAAAGGTCCTGCAATTTAAAAGTAGCTTGTAAAAACTATCTTGTAATTAGGACAGTTCATTAACTAGCATGATATGCATAACTTCTTCACAGTTACTCACACAAAAAATAGTAAGAGAAAAGTTCTTCACAAGCCCATTGAGAAAAACCGGAACAACTTGGAATTTAAGCCCTATGGCCTCAGCCTGGGAAGCTTGGCAAGAGAAGGCATAACAGTGATTCACACTTCAACTTCTCTCTTCCCGATACAGAGCCTCTCACTGGGAAGACTCCCAAAGCATTTTACAAGCAAACTATCAGTACCAACCCCATTCATCATTGAAACACGGTCCTCTGCATTAAGTCAGAAGATTCTCAGCAATACAGGGGAACAGAAGTTCAGGAGAAGGAAGATGACTACAGCACCTCAACAGGTGAGACTCAAAGGAGAGATCAGGGGGGCACCGCTCCTCTCCTCACACTGGGACTGGCCCCATCAGATGACATTTGAGCAGGATCACTGGTAGCTGGCAGCTTCAAGCACTCTTTTTTTGACAAGTGGTCACAAGCACAAGTGGAGAGGCTCCACATGAAGCCATCCTCAGCACCCTACTGGGTTTGGGAGTCTGAGGTGACTGTGTAGAACAGCTTCCCACTGAACTGACCATACCTCTCAGGAAACCAGGGTACACTCTCCTCTAAAAGATGGATTACTACAACTATGCTTAACTTCACACACTATAGCACAGCTTCTCCAAAGGAAGGACAGACACCCTGACATGCTATAAAATTAGCTTCCTCCTACACAAAGAGCTAAAGCAATTTATCTCCCACATACAGAGTTATAACACACATTTCAAAATTCAAAAAGTGAGCTAAGTGGCAGAGGACAACCCTCCCAATGTACATTTTAGAGGACCGCAGACCTGTTCAGGCTAGAAAGAACCTTCAGAGGCCAGGTTCAGCCTCCTGATGAAAGCAGAGTCATCTACTGGATCAGTTTGCTCAGGTCTTTATCCAGTTGAGTCTTGAAAATCTCAAGGGGTGGAGATGGCACCCTGGGCTTGCTGAGCTCTCGAGTAATTCATGACACTGCTTGGCCCAAGTACCTCCGCCTTACCTGTGCCCACTGCTACCTATCCCACTCAGCAGCAGATCCACACTTCCCTCATTCCATCTTTTCCTGTGAGTACAAGTGGCAGAAACTCCTCTGCAGCCCTTTTTGCCACTTGTACACACCAACACTAGCAGAGCTTTTGCAACCCCAACCCCTGGATGATGTTTCTAAGTTCCTGTTTTACTGCGTCCTCTTTGCATTGGAGTTCTATCATGTGCTTCCTTCCCAGCCAGTCTGGTATTCTAATACATCCTCTTGTTTTTCTAAGTAAGGACTGCTCCTGCACTTTGAAGGGATTGTCCTTCCAGACCTGTCTAGCTTTCATGAACTCTTATGTGTTTTAAAGCTTCAGTGTTTCCTGCTACCAGTTGCCTGAATAAGCTGAATCCTGCCTTCCTGAAGCTCACACCCTGTCACTCTGCTCCTTGTATTTCTCACACCCCTAACAGCCTTGAACTCCTCTATTTCATGGTGGCTGCAGCCAAGGCTGCCATTATCACTCTCTCAATCACATCTGCCTACTTTGTGAATAGCAGATGCAATCAGATGTCACATCTGTTTGCCTTCTCCAAGGCCTGTATCAAGAAGTTAAACCTGATATCCTCAAAAAAAGCCCTGGCTAATTTGTACCCAACCATATCATTCTTCCAGCAGATGTGACCTTCAAGTCACTCAAAAGAACCACAGACAGAGACTTCCTTAAATTTTTTAGAGACATGGTTCTGTTTCCTTGTCCCCATCAGGTGATCGGTAAGGAATTCCCAGCATGATACCCCTTTTACTCACCTATCCCAGTTCATGACCCATAAGCTCCCTACCTGCCTGTTATCTGTTCCTATAGAAGAACATTCAAACTGCTCCTCCAGTTGCAGTCGTGAAACTCCCACAATCCTCCCTTTCCTCCTTGTCCTCAAGAACCTGCATCTGCTCTCCACAGCACCACAGTCCCGCATGCTGTCCCATCCCGTTGCTGTCATGGGCAGTGTCACAGCTGTCACCACACATGCAGTGCTTGCTTCCCAGGCTGCGTGTGTTTCTGCAGGTGACACTTCCCTTTCTCACACGAACACTCCCCTTAGCAGGCTCACCATCTGGCTGGACAGAATGCTTTTGCTCCACGCTGTCAGGTGGGAATACAACACTGGGTGATCACAAGAGCCCTGTGGTACTACAGACAGGGCACACAACACTCCCTGCCTCAGAGAGCTGGCAAAACAGGCTAGGGAGGGGAAAGGCATGATCACCTCTGCTCCATAAAGGGACACAGAAGAACAGGAGATCAAGACAAACAGGAAGTTTCTAGCAGCCTGCCTTAACCACAAAACTGTTCTTTCTGCCTCTGGCATAACTGTCTAGCAATTGTGACCGCACAAGGTATCTAGGAGCAGGCTGAGGAGCATTTATAATCCCACTGTCTAAATGAGCTTTGCTCTATCTGCTTTAGCTCCCTCTGGTCACCCATTTAATATTCAGCCCTGACTGTGGTCTTTGGTGACAAAGAAGTGGCAGAACAGCTACAGGGCACATCACATACTTCAAGCCTAAGCTTTGCTCCTAGGAAGTACTCCATACAGAGGACATTGCTCCTGATCACTGTAGGGTGAGAGGTGTGGGAAAACCACCGGCACACCACCCACTGCAGTGGCTGGCGTTTTTAAGAGCTTTTGACATGCACTCACTTAAACAGCTGCAGTGGGTTAGGTTTTAATATCTCTCCCACCCTCCTCCTTTCTTGCCCGTTACCGCTTGCTAGACCAGCAAGCCAAGCCCTGGAAGCAGCTGCATGTGTCCATCAACACCAGCTGCACTTCAAGCTAAAGACACTGGACACTGAAGCAGCTCAGATGTATTCCCAAGCCCTGGTCTCTCTGCAGTGACCCTGGGAGAGGGGTATAACAACCAGCAGCACCCAGCACCTTCTAAATCAACACTTGGTTGGTTGGCATTCCGAGGCATGATACCATCGCTCAAGTCAGTGTCAACTTGGGGCAGGATGACAACCTCGCCAAAGAGAAAAGCACAAAAATATTATGCTTAACTGTTGATTCTTTTTACTGCTTTTACTGTATACAGTCAACAACCATTTAGGAAGAATGTACTTGCACTAGTACATTAAGAAAAAACCCACACTTGATTCTGCAATACATTTGCCATATTTAGAGTGTGTGTTGACATTACTACCTTGTTAAGCACATCTAAAAAATGTTCTTTCACTGGCAACGAAAGTCTAGAGTATACAAAAAAAAAAATCATTTGTTACTATTTTAATTTAACACAGGAGTGCACCAAACCAACACTTATTCTGCTACAACAACTAAATACATGTAATTACATGTTAGGAAAAATGCTTAGCTGAGTAGCACAAATACTGAAATGCACTCTTCACATTCTGGTTACTGATTTCACTGCTGCTTAGAGTTAAGTTCTTGTTCAGACACTTGATTTCTGGGGTGTTGTGAGGTTTTTTTTAAATCCAAACTTGTATATATCACCTTAGAAGAACAGACTTGCTACCCAATTTTCTGAGTAGGTACTACTGTGGAGAAAACTATAAAGTGAAGAGGCAATAGTTGCATGGTTATTTTTAGCAATTAGCATTTACCTTAAAACAATCCTAGGTATAAATTACAAAACAAAACACTACATTTGAGTTAATACACAGAAATTCAAGTGGACAAACCAGTTGAGAATACATATCACTGAACACAGACTAACACTCCTACAGCTAAGTGAAGAACTGTGACTATCACTTCTTTTGTCATTGCAATGGAACGACTCTTACAGCTAAGACTCTTGCTTTGATACCACACTGCGCATTGCACAGGTTGTGCAATAAGGACATTCCAACTTTTTTTTTTCTTGTTATAGAAGGTCTAGTGTGTCCCTCTACAAATCATAATAATTATTCAACAGTATTCAAATCAGCTGTAACAGAAAAGTACTTTTTTTTTCTTTCCTAATCGCATCGTTTCATATTATAAGATTGGCTATTCCTTTGCTAATGCTGCAGTATTTTTATCTAAACCAAGATTATCAACAGCAAATTGATTTGTTATTGAAGGAAATGAACTAACTACTAACTTCTGCAAGCAAAAAGCCTCAAACAATAAAACCCCAGTGTCTTACTTATCTGCTCTGTATTTCATCATAAACAAGGTAAACACATGAGCTGATTCCAGGACTGTGATTAAATTTGACCAACAAGGTCATATTCATGGTGTTCTAGTCTAAGGAAAGAAATTCAGGATCTCTGCTACTTTAAGGATGACAAAACTTTTATCAAGTTTTAAGACCCCCTGAGAAAGTGGCATTTGCCCAGATCTCTGTGGGTGACACTTCCAAATCTTGTTCAGTTAAAAGCCAGGGCCTCTGGTGCTCTAACTTACATGACATCTTGGAGCTGCAGGTACCTCAACATTTGCATGCCTTTTTCTTTTTGTTCCATTGATTTTTCACTCCTGTGACCTTGAGCACTCACCTATTCCTTCCCCAACACTTTAGCTACCTCAAGTGGAGACAAAAATAAAACCCCAACTTACAGAGCACAGCATCTAACAAGATATTTAGAGAAAGAATAAAACCAGAGAAGAGCTGTCAGCCATCCTATACTCCAAAATTAATGTATGGGAGCGGGGGGAGGAGATGGGGAAGGGACTTAAAAAAACCTGCACAAACAAAACAAAAAAAGAAAAGAAAAAAAAAAAAAGAAAAAANAAAAAAAAAAAAGAAAAGAAAAACCCATCTGCACACAACCCACCAAACACCGCCAGAGGAAGCGCAGAGGGAAGGAGGAGCCCTTGATACTCTACTCCACCCTTGGATTTCTGGATGCTATTGTGCAGCTGCTGGATGTCACATCTGGTAGCAATATACTAACACACACCACCCAGCTTTATCCCTCCTTGTTAGCGAGCCCACCCAACCCATCATGAAAACGTCAACAGAACAGCAAGAGATCTGTGTCCACGTGGAAAGGAACTGGCACACGGGAAGCCACACTGATAAGAACAGAGGAAACATTTGGAAAACCAAACCCAGAAATCAACCCTCCCCCTCAATCTAAGCCACATGTACTGCATCCATCACATCAGTATGAAACCTGGAACCTTATTTGATTACAGTTCCTGGCAACGCTAACGATGTCCTGGCAACAATTATGAGTCTCTCCTGTCTCCAGCTCGCCAGGAAATGAGGTGCCATTGGGGTTGCTATTGTGTGGGACAGAGTGAAAGCAGCAGAAGCTCCAGCGTACGTGTGAATACTGACAGATTGGAAGCCCCGCAAAGAGCACGACAGTAGGTGTAGCATGTACTCCACTTTCTCCCAGACCAGCTTAAGAATCCCAGTCTTACCCTTCAGGGATTTCTAGAGATTTGGCTCTAAATACATTCATGGGCCACACAGGTACTCCTGGGAAAATGCAGCTATCACCACTGAAGGCAACAAGAGAAAACAATTGAATAGTTCATAGTCCCCACAGCAACATAGCACAAAAAAAAAAAAAAAACCAAAATAAAACCAAAACAAAACAAAAAAAACCACTCTGGGACTGAAAAACAGAAGCTTCGTAATGGACTCTCCTCAGAGCCTCTTATCAGTTGTATTTAATTTTAAGATTCTGGGAAGGCAATACCCTTTCCCATAGTAGCACACAGATGCAATTGCCATGACTGGGCATAGACTAGACCTTGTCTTACAACCTAAAATATTTTCAAAGTGAAGAGAAAAAGTGCTCAAAGACATTTATCACTTGAATCTCTAGCTTTTTTGAAAATGCAAGAAAAATATTTATCTCTGTTTTTTATTATTTTAGTATCTGTTCAGGATTTTATTTTGTCGAGACAACTGATGGTAGGAAGGAAGAAGTTTTATGCCTATCTCTATCTCAAGTTACATCAGGTCTCTAAAATTCCACTAACAGAATTACTTAAAACAAGGACAAGTTTTTATCAAAATTAAAAGCAATGTGCTTCCGTTCTCACTCTCCTGACATTAATTGCTCTCAGAAGACAGAACATGAACTTTAAGTCCATTATTTTTTCATCCTCTTAAAACTCTGCCAGAAGAGACTTACAGAGGCCAACAGAGGTAACATCAACAGATTCTACAGGTAATTTTCTATTTAACTGTCATATTTAAAATCACACACGCCATTATTTTTTTTCAACTTCTGTTACTTTAGAAAGAAAAATAACCACCTATTCACATGCAGGCAGTGTAATCAACACACACCTTGTTCCATTAGCTGAAATTGTCTAAGTTGTCATTATAGGCTCAGATAAAATTCGTTTTGATAGATACTCTGACTCTCCTTGTGAATGAGAGTAAATGTTATCCAGTATTTCATCAAGCTATTAGCAGCACCTTTTTTGATAACCATCCATGCAGATCATTTGCCAGAAACTGAAAAAACAATACACTTACATTTTTTTCCCTTTGAGAAGACCTATATGAATGCCATAGGAACCTTAGAGGGTCTTAAAATTTTCAGGAGGAAGGCTACCTATTCAAATTGCTTTGCAGACCTAACAACAACGAACATCTATCAGAAGACCAAACTAACTTGGGCTATGCAAAGTGTTTCTTAAATATCTTCAAGAATGCTGCAATCTTTAAATTCCCAAAAGTCTACTCAGAAACTTAGTGCACCATGAAAACAACTGCCTACAAATCATGTAGATAATACTAAATAAATAAATAATGTGGTTTCTTCCCAAAATCAGAATGCTAAGGTTTCCTGTCAACACATGGGCATTGCATTTCAGTGTGCCAAGATGCAACGTTTGCAGTCTTCCAGAACTGGAAGAAACTAATGTCATTAACTTCTTATTAGTGCAATGTACTGATGCAATACAGCTCCTGTTTTGCTTCTACCAAAGACACCTACCCCTACAAGCCAGAGCAGTTATATATTGAAGTACCTATGAGATGTACATGAGGAAGCTTTTTGCCCCTTCAACAGATCTGTCTCAGAAGGGAGGCTTTGGGTACAAACAGCTATTTTACTCCAAGCACAGAAATGTGAGTAAACACTTGTCAAGGCATAAAAGAATAATTGACTAAATATTTTCTACTTGACAAAAGAAGAGCAATAAGAATTATGCTTCCAAGGATAACATTTGTCATAAAACCAAGGCAAAGTGAGTAAGGCCAGTGCTGCACCTCAGCAGGCTTGTTCCCTCTCCTCTAACCATGATCAGCTGCGTTTGACAGCCTAAGTATTTACTGCAGTATCACTCGAATAATTATATTAGCAGGATTACATCACCCGCATCATAATAGTGCCGGTTATTTTCTACCTCCGTCACAGGTATAAATGTCTTCTAATTTTAATAGGTAACACTGAAAATGATTAGAGGTTTGCAAAGGCAGTATAGCAAACAAATTCAAATTTAAATTAGAACATGTTAAGAAATCAGACAGTTATAGAACAAGCAAGCACCAAGACAAAGCACTCAATACCCAGGAAGACATTCAGTAAATAGCACCCTGAGTTCCATCCACTGCACAACAGACACTTAGTAATGCTCAAGACTGGAAGCCCTGAAGTGCTAATATTTTTCCTAGGAGACATTTTAACTACTCTAGAGTCCTATAAACCTGATGTTTTTGGACCTGTTAAAATCTTTCAGTTCTCAATTCAAGTGCCAGTCACTGGATCTCTGTGGTGAGACTACAGACACAAAAGGGCATGCACACTATAGTAGTTGGCTTGGAAAAGACTCACAAGTTATAAAAGCATGAACAACAGGTCTCATCTGAAAATGGTATCTTCAACAGAGTGACAAGCACAAAGGAAGCCTTTGATGTATGCCAATATTACTGATTATTTTGAGAAGCTGAACACAAACCACAGCAATGCCACACATTACTGACTGCGGTCATCTTCAAAAGAATTAAAAGAGACTAGCCTTGCATCCATCCTAACCCTGCATACAGTCAGAGATCATAGAATCATAAAACGTTTTCTGTTGGAAGGGATCTTTAAGATCATCTCATTCTAACACCACTACCATGGGCAGGGACACCTTCCACTAGACCAGGTTGCTCAGTCTCATCCATCCTGGCCTCGAGCACTCCCAGAGCTGGAATATCCACAGCTTCTCTGGGTATCCTCTTTCAGTGTCTCACCACCCTCACAGTAAAGAATTGTTTCCTTATATCTAATCAAAACCTACTCTCTTGAATCGATTCCTCCTTGCTACCTACTCTTGTAAAGTCCCTTTCCATCTCTTTTGTAGGCTCCCTTCAGATACTGGAAAGCCGCAATTAGGTCACCCCAAAGTCTTCTCCAGGCTGAACAATCCCAACCCTCTCAGCCTCTGCTTGTACAAGAAGTGTTCCATCTCTCTGATTGTCTTGGTGGCCTCCTCTGGACTCGCTCCAACATGCTCTTCCTGTGCTGGGCACCCCAGAGCTGGATGCAGCACTCCAGATGGGGTCTCACCAGAGCAGAGGGGCAGAATCCCTTCCTTCACCCTGCTAGTCACACTTATTTGGATACAGCCCAGGACTGCAGAAGTACAAATTGCTGGGTCATGTCCAGTCTCTAATCCACCAGTAGCCCCAAAAATCTTTGGAAACAGTTCCAGCACTGTCCTGAACCACCTCTTACAAAGCCACTTCAGCTTTCATGGGTTACTTTGCTTCACACAACGGCGTTGAGCAGCCCCACTGACAGCAGTCAACCTACCGGTACCCAAGGCTGAGTGTAATGATAAAAATAAGATGCACTTCCTGCCCTTAGCTCCAAGATACCTTGTCACTCCCAGGGTGCAGTGGGGAGCAGGTGACTGAATAGAATTTCCTGCATCTCTGGAAAAGGAAGTATAGGCCTTCATCCACATCTCTAAGGGCCTGCCCGGGACTGCCACTAACACAGACAGGCATATGAAACAATTCAAGCAGCATCACCAACCTGGATCAGCATTAATTCTTCTGTTTCAGAAGAACAGTTTTTCCCTAGACACTGACACAGTCACCTCTCTCAAGTAACAAAGCCTCATTAACTTAAAAAAGGCTGAGCACATATGGCATAAATTAATCCAGAAGAGGGCTAAACTATACCCACAGACCAAGAAAGCTGTACATACTGAATCTTTACTGAAGTATGAACACGATGGAGGGAATTAGATGTTGGAACAATACACTCGAGTTTATTCCTTCAAAAAGAGAAAAATTACACTCATGACACTAAAAAGGCAGTGCCATCCATATCTTCATTCCAAATCACTAGTCTAAGGATTATAAAACAAGTCTTTTCAGGCTGAACTTTGACACAAGTTCTCAACATGAGATAGCATCCCTATCTTTGAAAGGCTAGTGAATTTGGAAAAGAATGGCTTGTCTACATGATGTTCACTTTAAAACCTTCCTTTTACTTTCCAAAGGGAAAAAAAAAACATTTGCATCAAATTAGAGCTTGTTGATTTTTATGTATTTTCATAGATGCGTTTATGATGGGTGGGTTCTTGGGATTTTATTCTTAAACAAAAGGTATATAATCCACGGGGAGTGAAACAGAATTAATGTCTAAGACATTGAACATGCAGAAGCTACTGCTATTTTTGCAGCTCTCTGAGTGATTAATCTGTTTCACTGCTTTCTTGACAGTTACTTGCATTTTCCCCCCAATGCATTAGCATAGGACAATTCTTTGAGACTGTTCTAATGCAGCTAATCCCAAACGAGGGGTCATGACCTCCAAGCAGGGTCACAGCAGTTATGACTGGGGTCATGAGCCCAACAGAAGTACACTTGTTCATAATGGTATCTGGACTCACAAAACCAACAAAAAGCAAAGCTCACAACCGGAAGGCTTTGAAACAGCTGATGTAAGAATGCACTGAAGGCAGGCTTTGCGTGACACTCTTACCTGATATCAAAGCAAGAGAAACGCTAACTGTGCTTAAGTGGTTATTAATAATGAATATTTGGTGTTTTATCTGCATTACTGTAGCAGTGATGGTGTTAAATTTTAAACTACTCAATTCAGTAATGAACTTTAAAAAGTCAGAAGTAAAGCACATTATAATCACCATCACAGAAGAGAAGCCAGCTGGCAACTGCCAAAATTCACTGAGAAGTGCTCCAGAAACCTCGCAATCTAGTAATTTCAAATAAAAAGAAGTCTTATTTAATTTAAATATTGCTACAGAAAGCCAAAGGAATATTCCAAGTGAGGCACTGTTAGAACTTGACAAAAATCTCCATAAAGTCCAGGAAGAAAAAAAACTTTTCCAGAGTTCATCCAAGCTAAAGGAATTTCAATCTATATTGCTCCTCTCACTCTATTTCTAGGCCACTCAGGCAGCCTCCTGGCTGCTCCTACATTATCTCATCAGGCTGCCCACTGGAAGGGGATGAGTAGAGCACCACAGCCGATATTAAGGGCTCAACATTTGGCACACAGCATGTTTCAAGAGTTTTATTTCAGATCAGCTCCACTACGTCCCCTTGACGGATCAGGGAATGGGAGGTGAAGTGCTGAAAGTACTCTGAATGTGAGTCTTTTGACTTGGTGTTATCTGAAATTAATTCAAATTGGGCTCTCGGGCTTTTCCCCACAACACAGACCAACTCTCTGCCCGACTTCAAAACTGAGCTCCTGAACCAAACCAAAATGTTAACATGGCAATGAATGGCTGTAACTTTTAGCTTCGACTGCAAAGCAGTGCACGCTTTGGATCATCATGGGATGAACAAAAGATACTTTGAAGAACTGAAAAAATGACACCTATTTTAGCCAAACAAGAAGGAAAACTCAGTACCTCAACTAAAATGGAATACATAAATCCAGATCCTTTCTCCACTCCTTCCCTCAAACAGTCCTGGGAATTACTTTCGTACTACAGAAACTACACTTCATACTAATATCCACAAGCATATGAAAAGTGTGGGTTGCTAGAAAACGGAAAGAAAAGCCTATGCCTTCTGTCACACATTCTTAAATATGTTCACACTTAGAATTTAAAGATGCTAAAAAAAGTTGGTAAAAGCATGAGCAAACTATTGGGAGCTGGTCTAATTTTCACTCTGCCTGCATTTTCCTCATTTAGGAGCAACAGCCTACGCAATACTTTTTGCTTTGGGGCTGAGAAGAATATATGACTATTTTTTGTTTTTTAACTACAAATCACATATTATAGGCTCATATATTTATTTTTACGAAATCATAAGTACCCCTCATTGTGAAACATGGCTACAGGAAAATTTAGCAAACAAAGAGATGAGTAGCTTCTTTTGGGACCTCCACAAAGATGACTGCCAATGCTCAAACTCATATTTTCAAATAGGGTTGACAAGCTGTCCCTTATTGTCACGGTCAACACAGCATACCGACCTGATACCAGGATATCACAGGTATTTAGCAGTTACTTTAGTGGGAAAGAATGTGTTTCCTTCATTAACTAGACCGAAAATAGAAATGTTTCTTTAAAAAAAAAAGGTAATAAATTAGTGGTTTTTACAGAAGTGGCAGATGGTGTTACCAGTAGGATAGCCATACACTAAGTTCTCACGAGATGTATCACACCCATGAGTCAACTACTTTCCCCTGAAGGCAACTTAATTTAAAATATCAGTAATACAAAAATTGACACAGAAATAGTGTACCTGAAGATAAAGAAGAGTCCAATTCTGGTGCCTGCATGCAGACTCAAAATGCACAGACACTCAATAAGCATTCAGACTCACAATCAAAAAAGATCCCAAAACCAAACAAAAAGTCAAAGTTACTCATTCACCTTTAGGGTGACATATGCAAATTTGGAATCACCCTACTTCTACCTACTTCCCGAGGTAGAAAATCCCAATTTGCACACTGCATTCAGAGTTGCAGAGGTAACTTTAAAACAACAGATAACTGCAAACTAATAAAGTTGCACTTGCAGGGCTGTAGGTATGGAGTCTGAGCTGAGCTATGAGCTGCCTTAACCATCTCAGTCATTAAAATTCACCATGTTCTAAAGCATCTTTCAAAGTCTGTACAACTGTCAAAACACAATTTACCTTTCTCTGACTTGCCAAAGTATGTAGGTTTCCCCTGCTAATTTATACAAAACAGTGAGCTGTCAATATGAAAGGCTGCAAAACACCACAGTTAAGCTATGGAAACACCATCAAATATTTGGAAATTAAAGATGTATCTTACCCTACATTGAAACTGGAATGCCAACAGTTTGGCAAAAGAGAATTTTTAAAAAAAAAAGCATATTTGGAAAAAAAATAAAATGTCATGTGTGGAGGCCTTTGTACTGCAGGTCCAGCCTACCACAGGAGTGAGAGTACATATTATCTCCATAATAGCATAACTATTATTTTTCAATAAATATAGTTTTGTACTGATTGAATTTGAAAGGGTAGCAAAGGGGTTTTAGAGGTAGAAATGATAATGAGAAATTGAATATGTAAGAATTCAGACTCATTAGCACTGGTGATGTGCTTGGTGATGTCCAGAAATCAAGAGCAAAGGTAGCAAACATGCTGAATAAAGCACAGTCAAGTCTCAAAGCATAAAACAAATGCCACCCATGCAATTTCTGCCCACCAAGTGTAAAATTCAGATCCAAATCTGCATCTAGGGATACAAAACCTCTATGGGAACATAACATACTCAGGCAGACTGCTCATTACTCAGCTCTAACCTTTGCATCTGCACGAGAACCTGTTCAAGACGTGCCTAGTGTACATAAAAAAATCTATGATCCAAAATGGCAGAAGTCTTAATGAACTCATCCTAAGTGACAAAGAGATGAAACAGAACTGATGACTTTGTGTCTCCACTTATAACCTATATTATAAAAAGGTATGCGCTCATCCACACCCTTACGTGAAGCTGAAGGGTTTCTTAGTTCAGAAACTTAGCTCCTTAAATACACACCTCATACTGCTTCCTCCTTGCTCACACAGCCTCTTCTCCTGCCCCATTACCTTGACATTTTAGAGCATGGTCTCTAATAAATATCCAGAAGGTATAAAGTATTTTATGTCACATGAAAATTTTGTTATCATATTTCTAGAAGAAAAAGATGAAGTTCTCATTTTATAGCAACCATTCAAGCAGCTAATTCTTTTAAAAATGGGTCAAGAGACAAGCTGGGTAGCAGCAGGCAAAGTAATGGCATCATCAACCTAACATTATTCTGTATGCTATTTGTTCTTCTCCATGTGCTACACAAATACACAACTTTATTTACCTACTAATGCTGATGATCTGTTTAAAGATGCAGTTGTATCACATGAAAAGAAATACATTCCCTACATTTGTGAAAGGGAAATTTCAGTTGAACAGCCATGGCTTAAAACATCTCCATTGTGCAGTTTCTCATTCTGCAGGCCTTTCTCAACATGTAATTAGAATGCGCATTGGGTAACAAGTGTCCTGAAGCAAATACTGATTCTTGGGATAATACAGTCTACTTCACCTTATAGAATCATAGAATATCCTGAGTTGGAAGAGACCCATCAGGATCATCGAGTCCAACTCCTGGCCCTGCACAGGACACCCCAAGAATTACAGCACATGCCTGAGAGCATGGTCCAAAAGCTTCTTGAACTCTATTAGGTTTAGTGGTCTGAACGCTTCCCTGGGGAGCCTTTTCCAGTGCCCAACCACCTTCTGGGTGAAGAACATTTTCCTGATATCCAACCTAAACCTCCCCTGACTCAGCTTCACACTCTTTCCTCAAGTCCTATCTCTGGTCATCAGTGTGAAGAGATCAGTGCCCGCCACTCCTTCCCATCACAAGGAAGTTGTTGGCTGAAATGAGGTCTCCCCTCAGTCTCCTCCAGGCTGAACAGACCAAGTGACCTCAGCTGCTCCTCACACGGCTTCCCCTCAAGGCCCTTCACCATCTTCATGGCTCTCCTTTGGACACTCTCTAATAGCCTAATGTCTTTTCTATATTGTGTTTATATAAGTCTCTGTTTTACCACCACCACCACCCCCAAAATTCTCTTACTCTATTTTTAAAGATTTTTTTTTT
>WEKY01003045.1:149652-167235 GCA_013390045.1 Picathartes gymnocephalus | reverse complement strand
AAAAAAAAAAAAATAGTGCAGAGCAAGATGAATACTGGCAGAGAAACGACCTGAGCTGCTGCAATAAACGCTTGTGGGGGAGGGGGAGTACTTGCCACAGCATCACCATCGTGCTTCTGCTACAACAGCATCATCTAGCTGATCTCACCACCGAGCTGAATTGAACAAACTGAACAGGAAGTATAAAGGAAAAAAATAGACAAGATATGATTTATGATGTACTATAGAACAACCACTGGTTTAACTGTCTGCATTTCAGTACATCCTGACAGAAAGGGGAAAAAAAAAATCAATATTTATTTTAAAAGCAACGGTTCTTACAAGGAAAAGGAAAAAGAGGGAACTAAAAACCCAGCTGTACTTGCTGCTCAATGAAAAACCAAATGAAAGCACAGTTTTGGAGAAGTAATATTAAGGTACTGATAGATCTGAGCAAGTTACAAGTTTGCTGGTAACAGATTAAGGTAAGACAGACCATCTTTTGAATGCTATGAGAACAGCACATGTGTCCCCCTCTAATGAGTGGCAAGACTCATAAATCATGAACAGCAAAATCATGAGCTCCAAGGGAGGTCTACCTCTTCATCTGTGACAATTAATGTGTCACCCTTACAGCAACCCAGAGGCAAATTCCTTATGCTATTTTTTATGCATGTATTGTCTTAAAACATATCTCTTCGAAAATTACACTTGACATTTCTTTAATGGACTGACTTGCACTGCAGCCAACCAGCATCATAGATTTACAGACATCAGGCACAATAAAGATCTTATAAAATTCATCTGATGTTCTATCTCCCCCCACAAAATAAAGGGACAAAAGGCATTGAAGTATTTTTTTTTACCTATTACCAGTAACACTTAGTTATACAGGGAGACAGTCTTCTCAAGGTTTGTCATGAATTTTTCACGATTAAAAGCAGTGTAAAATAGTCTATGGTTGTGACCTATATTCACAAAACAAGGGAACATAAATGTAAATAAGGAATAACAAGGGAACGACAAAATGTTCCATTCCACAGTATGCAGAGAAATCAAAAGGCTTACCTTAGGGTAAGCTTATACTATGCCTAATTTTTAGGTTAGACCCTGATAAAGGCTGATAAAGATCACAGCCTGCATCATCCGCCTAGCACTTTAAACTTCCTTCAGTGCAATTTTCTTTAATACCTTTGTACACTGCTTATGTGTAAACAGACCTCAACTCGTGCCATTTCCCAAGGTTTTTTTCTCTCTAACTTTCATCATATATTTTGTGCCATCTGCAGACAAGCAGCACTACTCACATAAGTTGTCTTACTAAAAAAATCAGCCGGATCATTCAGCAGACAAAGCCTGAAAGCTTGTCTCTCCCTATAAAGGAGGGGAGAAGAATAGGTTTATAGCAGTAAATGAGGGCTTTGAGAAGGAAGCTGCAGCAGTTTTCTGCCAGGGGGTAGGACACCGTCCTCTCCCATCCCACTCCTGCCCAAGGACTGCCATCTGTGTAGCTGAGACAGCAGGAGAGAGAGAATGCCCTTGCCACCCTCACCACTGTTCACCCTTGACGTATTCTTTTAAACCATAATTCTATGTGCTAGGATAGAAAATAATTGCCTGGATTTTATATTTATTCACCTTACAGGAAATTAACAGCATTTTTAAAGTAACGGAACATACATCCAACTGTGTTTATTCAGTACCACACCTTACAAGCTGGCAATCTAAATTTTTTGCCCTACAATCTACACTCATAAATGATCACACGGCAGTAAGCATGTTACTAAAAAGTAGTTTTCTTTCTGCAGGTACTCCTCTCCAAAGGGAGAGATAAAGAGAAGTAAAGAACTCTTTAACACCTGGGGTTTGCAACATTGGTATCTCTGCCATACATCCAAGCAGTGAGAGCAGGTGAGTATCTACGGGGAAGCATTGAATGGGTCTTGGACCTATGAGCTCTGGGAGCCAGCACGCCCCTCCCCCTCCTCAGTTGCTATTAAAGGTCAGGAATGAAGATTAAACAAGGAATTCCCAACCTGGCTCTGGTGTCCTACCCAAAGGCTTCAAAACTCCAGCTCTCTCATAGCAGATGTAATTTTACTGCCTCAGTGACAGCAATCTCAACAGGCAGTGAGTACAGATGAAAAAAAAAAAAAACTGTGATAAAGAGCTATAAGATCTCCAGCTATCACACAAATTACTTAGGATTTTAAATCAATATTTGAGATATATCCAGAAATTCTGAATCATAGAGAGAAAAAAAAAAAAAGAAAAACCCTACCTTTTAAAGACAGGGAAAGATGGAAAAGTGTATCTTGCTATGTTTCAATATCTCACTATTATTTGTAATGTTAGAAAATTACCAACAGCATCTCTTCTTGCATCACCTCTGTGGTTGTTTTTTTCACTACGGTGACTCTGGAAGTGACTAACACCATAAGCATGTGAATGCCACACTACAGCACAACCAGTGCCTACATGCTGGGACCTGAAAAACTTTGGCACCAATCAGAAAATGAGATGGTGAGATTTGCATTAGCATGTCAGAGGCTGCTATCACGTCTCTGGGGGATGGTCACACATTTTTCCAAATCCCTACAAGACTACTCGGAACTCAAACCATGCAAATCTGGCACTCACTGGAGAGGAGACAGCTGCCCTGCAGAGACTGCAAGCCCAGGAGGATAGATATTTGCCATTGAAAGCCAGGCCTTATTTTTCACATCCCCTGATACTCCAGCAGCAGGCCACCTGGCACCAGCTGGCCAGGCACTCTCAAGCAGCACAGAAAGAATATAATTTCACCAAATTGCCTGCTGCCTCCAGTCCCCTGCCTAACATACACATCCTCATTGCATAGGTAGGGTAACATTCATAGGGTTTCTAAAAGCTTCCTATTAGAGCCTAAAAGGGAAGAAAAATATAAAAAGTGACAGAAAACCCTGGCAAGGGTCTTGTGGAGCAGATGCAAGCTGAAGGAACAGAAGAGAACATTATGACTTTTATTTCTTCATACTTGCACTAGGCAAGTCTAGTGGGCTACACAAAATTAATGAGGACCTATACTAAACATGGAGCCACTCCCACTATATAATGAATATGTGGGCATTAAAAACCCCTGCTGCTCTACTCAAAGCAGATGGGGTAATGCTCGGCAGCCCTGGCTTTGAATGCATCTGGTAGCCTACTGTTGTCTTTCACAAAGCTCCTTCTCAGTCCCCAGGCAGGGGCTGCTGGTGTGGGACACAATGCAAGGCTCCACGTAGCCACTGCAGAATGGAACTCTAACACGCTTCAAACCTTTGCAACGTAAAAAGGCTTCCTCACACTACCCTGCAACAGGAAAGCACAAAAGATACCTTGGACTGGATTTGCAGAATTGCTGAACAAGCTTGCTCAAAGAAATTAGGTGATATGAGCCATGTACCTGCAAATACACGAGAGATCAGCACAACAAACAGCACTCCTGACCAGAAAAGCCTGGCTTTCACTGAAAGGCTTGCTTCACCACTGGTGAAAAAATCATCACCGCCACAACACCAGAGGACAGTTTTAAGAATGCATAACTTCACAATGAATATTTTGCATGACTCCTTCCATGCTGGCTTATAGCTTTCCTATATAGTTATTAAATAAATATTAATAATAATTTGAAATTAAATTTATTTTTAAACAAAGTCGTTTAATAATAACTAATACTAAATAAAATTTTAAAATTATTCCTCTTATATCGCTGACACCACAGAAATAGCCAGGGCTGAGAGCTCTGCACCAGAGATGTTTATGAAGCCACGCACGTTAATGAATACCCAGGGACTCTTCATTACAGGAATGGGTGACAATGGAGTAACGGTTGGAGCAAATGCAGATGTACAGCCCCATTCATATGCATATGGCCGGGTCCAGGCAATCCCCGCCTGGCTGGAGGGATCCTTTGTCCCCCCGTGCCCGCCCTTTGGGAAGCCAAGGGCTGTAGCAAGGCAGTGACTCCTTCGGAGGGGCGATCTGTGACAGTAAAGTGCAGTCATAAGGCTTGGGCCAGGCACCTGTGCATGACCCAGATAGGCTGGGTACACGTGCAAGGGAGAGAAGTGTCTCATAAAACAGGGACACGGGGCTTCAGATGCACATGGCAGGGAGCAAGGGATCAGGCAGTTGCAACTCTCCAAGAGCCTGATGAGAGCCAAAGGTGTGTTTGTACGTGCGTGGGGCACCGCACAGGGATGGAGATGCGGCCACTGTGAGATGAGAAGCACAGCATTTCAAAATGGCAGTCTCATCCCCCGCACGGCTTGACACGCAAAACAGCAACAACGCCAGTTTGCACTTCAAATTGAATGCATCCAAAACCAGAAGCATTTGTCACCAGGCTCCCACCCCCACAAAAAGGCCTCTCAGACAAAAAAAAGAAAGTGACCACTGTGAGAACACAGCGGGATGCACCACGCAGGAAAGGCTGCCAAAGGTGCCCGTTCAACTAGCAAAAGATTTAGGACAGAGCATTTTATTCCTCATCTTGTTTTGAGATAACACTACACTGCAAGCGAGAAGAAGTCAAAATGGTTTTTAACATTTAAACTGACACAAAATTGTAATTTTAACTCAATTGCATTCCTTTAAAACACCATTTTGAGCACAGTGCTCTATAACAAATTTGCTCAGACTAGAATCAAAATCCACACCACAAATGCTTTCCATGACCAGAATAGTGTTAATCACACATGTACAATCCTTAAAAGAAAACGTAATAACGTAATAGCTTTGGGGGATCAATGCAACTAAAAAAAAACCATTTTATAAATGCGTTGCTCTCAATTTGCATTTGCATGACATTTCGGGCTCCAAAATCTCCAAAACGCAATACAATCCATCATTTGCCTAGCCATTATCAACCTGCAACATATAATATGTGCTTTAATTTCATGCCACCTTGCATTGAGGAAAAAAAAAATCTTTGAAATATTAAATAATTAAAATATATGACTTGCCACTGAGGTCCAAATAAGATATTTTTATCAAATCCTGCCAGTTTATTGCTTTACCAACTCTTTATGAACAGGGATAACGCTTTCAAAAAGGTTCTTTAAGACTTATATTATTCATCAGTTTTCTGAAACTATTAAGTTACACTCCCATTTCCCACCCCCATCACCAATTGTAGGTCTTTGTTAAACATTCTTTAAGCTTTTACCATGGCAAAGAAAAAAAGCAATGAATTGTGGGATGCCTCTTACTCCGGGGGAGAGGTTTTGAATAGAACAGCTGTCCAGAGGTCAGGCAAAAACGCATTCCCCTCTGACAATAAGGGGCTTTTTGTTGGGAAGGAATAGGAATTCAAAAAAAGAATTTATGGAATTGGGTATACAATAAGAGGTTAAAGGGAGAACTTCAGTCAAGAGGAAAGGGGGGAAAATAAGGTACTGCAATAGAGAAGGGAGGCATCACCAGCCACACCGGCAGGGAGCAAAATGCTGAAACACTTGTCCTATAAGAAAGAAATATATAAGGAGAGAAAGAGAGAGAGAGAGAGAGAAAGCAAGCAAAGGTTGCTGGAGAGGAAGAATTGACAATAGCTGGCCCTGGGAATGCAGGTCTGCACCATGGTAGAGGCTCCCTTTCTCTCTCCCATCTTCAGACTGAAACTCTCTCAGCAAAATGACACCCCCACAAAAACAGACCATGGGAGTAGGGGGATAAGGAACTCTCCAGGAAGGTGGGAAATGAGGCCTTGACTGTTTCTGCAGTGAAAGAGCAGTGAACCCAGCATCTGCTTCGAAAGGACTTCTTTCAGAGGAAAACTGAGGCCACAGCTCAGTTTACGTGGTTCAGATTTGCAGACATCTGCTGGGCACACTCTGGGTCCTATTGGCTGCATGACATTAAAACAGAGCTTTTGTCAAAACATATCACACCTCTTATATGCATCTTTCCTGCCTCAGAAAGTAGGGGAAAAAAGGAAGGGTAGTTCTGAGACAGTGAACAGTATATATCATTTCCAAGCTACATAACAGGCAGGTCTCACACTTGCCAAAGGCGTTATTAACAAACACCACCAAAAAATCCTGTGTTGTAACGTTTTTGAGAGGGTATCCTTGTGTCAGGGTTATCTAATGCTTATCAGCATAAGACACAGGACAGCGCTGAGGTGGAAGTTACTTCACTTGTTAACCCATTGTGTTGCCCAAGAGCCTGGCAGCTGCTGACATGACTTGGAGCAAGCACAGCATCCTGCTCAGAAGGATTGTGTGCCCCTACAGCTACAAGGCAATTACCATAAACACACACACTCAGCCCCGCCATTTTCAGAAATTTATCCCAATGTGATGTATCTCATCACATACTTGTAACAATACTTTATCCTATATGTTGTAATAGAAATTACAATTTCTGCAATTTTTACAGGCACAAGCCTGCACCTTTTCATGACTCTAAAATGTGATTAAAAGTAGTTTTCAGTTAGACTTCTTCATATTTCTCAGTCAAAACAGAAATGAAAGGAAGTGACATGTATTGGAGCTCATGAACTTCCTTAAATCTGAGCTATGAGGTTGGCTAAGCACACAGTGTTCCAATGCCTGAATCTGGATTGGTTTTGTGATGGCGAAAGACTACACAGCACTCACTGCTTCAGAGGCTACTTTTTTCCCCACACTGCATGAATAGTGGGACTAAGAATGCAGCAGTCCAGAGAGAAAGTGGATGCTATCCTACAAGGAATGAAAACTAAACAAACCAACAAAAAACCCACACTCAATGTGGGGCCCTGATTCACTGAAGCATTTTCACACCACTGAATTCTGATGTTATTTAAGCATTTATTTTCCACACTTCACTGAAACAAGGCAGGTACACAGTCCATCCAAAATGCTGAGCAGCAGAACTGGAACTCCAAGACTTGATGCATCAAGAGTGCTGTGAAATGAACCCCTGCCTGGTCCTGACAACCACCCCAGTGCTACTGGCACCTACAGCGACACTCTCCAATCCACTGGAACAGGCACAGGCCTGCACAGCACAGAATTATTTTCACTGCACCTGCAGCGCACAGACAGGAGATAATTTACAATAATTTGTCAGGATTAACCTTTTGATAAGGCATAAATTTTTCCTAGGTTTAAAGCACTTTATAGAGGAGCAAAGGTTCATTTATATTAAGCAAATGCTGCATCAGCAGTTTGACGGTAGCAAAACTGTGATGCTGAGACTGGTTACGATTCTGTTGGCCTTAATCTCTATCGCAATAAAATGAAGCTTGGCATTTCAGCATGGCAAGATATGATTCATAACTAACCATCATTTGTCTTTAGCTTTGGAAATGTCAAACAGGATAATTAACAGGAGATACTCGTGGCTTCACACATTCCAGATGTAGAGATTTATGTGGACTCTCCATCACCAAACACTGACAAGTTATTTGTAGCCACATGTTTTAAAACTGCCTTTGTAGTTTCCTCATATTCAGCACAGCCAAACAGAATGAGTCAGGTCTGAACAGTTCATGCGCCTGACCTTATCCAACATAACAAATAAAACACAGTGTTGGTTCATTATCTTTTTATATGCCAAATCCAGCTATTGATAAACATATAAATAAAAAATAAATTCTATGGTCTGTTCACATGTGAGTTTCATTCTTTCTCAAAAAACAGCCCTAAGGAGCCTACAGTGAATGTTACCCAGTTCTCAGCCATTCACACCACCTACGTTTATATTTACAGTGCTGTTCTTCACTCTACTGAAGTAGGCAGGTATTTTTAGCCATGCCATGATTCACATTTAAAAATTGATTAAAATAAATACTCCTACAGCACTTCCATTTGAAGACTACACATCCCACACGCTCTTCTGCTGGACCAAACCACACATAATAAAGTGCCAAAATATTTTCTTGCAAGAGAGACACTTCCAAACATTATGCCAGCAGAAGCTCCCCTGATACTTTGCCAAGAGCCCAAAGCAACAACTAGTACCTATGAAATACAGTCATCTCCCAGGCTGATACAGAGAGGGAAGCTCGTCCCACACAGAAAGCACAGGCTCTGAGTACAGCTCTGCACTGCATTTTGTATCCATACTGAGCACAGGCCATATCCATATAACAGAGGTGCAAGAAGCAGGATTGCTCAGTAGATTATCATGTGCTTCATTAAACCTAATCTGGTTCTCACTTTTTCTCTGTGAAAAAGGAAAAAAAATCTACCAAGGAACAGTTTGATACCTAAAAAGCAACTTGCAGTTTTTGATTTGACTTGCCATCAACAAATATTTTTATCATTTCAACACTGAAACATTTTAACAGTCTCAAGACTCACACATAATATGACTGGCTACTAACAAAGTTCAGTTTACAAGCCTTCAAACTTACTGCTATGTCTATTCAAAACAATATAATTTTCAGTACTTTCCCCTTTGAATTACTACCATTTTTTTCTTTGGAGAGTGCACAATAGCTAAATATACACCAAACTGTGAGAATCGCATTTACAATTAGTAGAGCATGAGAAATACAATTTCTAGACAGAGTACACATTCATCTATCATCCATGACAAATACCAGACACTTTACATCCCATACTCCAACTCAGTAAAGCACTTTCTATTCAGAACAAAACCTAGACCTCAGTATTGGCCTTAGTAGGACTAAATGTAACCACACATTTAAGTATTTTGTTAAAAGTAGTTTTTTGATACTTAACTTCATGGACAGGTCTACCAGCATGCACCAAGGCAACAGATTCCAAAATAAAGATCTATAGGTTCTCTTTTTTTTGGAATCAGAAAAGGGGAGCATATGTATGTGTGTGTGGAGTGGTTTTGTTTCACCTTTTGTGTTTTGAAGGAAAGAAAAAGAGAGCAAAACAGATTGCAGAAAAACCAGACTATCTAGAGGTTTTGCTGGGAGAAACCAGATTTTAAATGTTCTGTTTGAAAAAAAAATCTAGAAGTTTTCTTAGAAACCACTTTGCCTTCTGCTTACTGTTTCTGTTCTTGAACTATGGAAAATTAAAGAGCCATTCAAAAGAAAACATATCATTACTTGAGAATCATAGATAGAATGCTGCTAAGTAAAAAGAAAGCTTTTGATTGACAAAGTGGAACTAAAGGAAGAACACACCCATAGAAAGCATTCATGCCACAGATGAAAACTTGGATGCCAGAGAGAAAGAAATTAGGTTTATAGCTTCAAATATTTGCACAGATTCTTTACTCCTATCCTGTTATTAATGCCACTAAGTTCACAAGCTTGCACAAGAGATTTCAAAATATAGATATAGTGTTCATCCCTGGACCCACTGAAACAGACTCTTACCTTCATCATATTATTTAAATGAAGGAACTTAAAAATAACAGTTTAAATCAGCATTTGTGTCAATGTAAAAAAAAAAAAAATAAATTCAAGCTTGCTTTTTATTTATGCTTAGTTATTTTCCTTAAGAAAAAAAATCTTGTGTTAGTAATCTTCAAGTTCTTTTCATTTGAAATTAACTATTATCCTTACATTAGCTCCAGCACTTTGCCATAAATTTTATTTATATTTAATCAATGTGATTGACTCTGTTGGCGACCATGCACAGCAACGTTTAGAATTAGTACATCCTCACCTACTAAACCTGCTGCTGTCTTATGCCAGAAGACAGAAAACAAGCTCTCCTGCCTTCTCTTCCAATTTGCTCTTAATTTTGAATGGAACAGCTACTCTACTGAACCAAATGGAAGAAAATATTTCCTCTGTATGAACAGCCTGGCTTTGTCAAATGCTCACACCTCAGGCATAAAACCAGCAACCTCCCACCACTCAGAGAACTGATTTTTCTCTCCAAGTTCAACAAAAAATTTGAATTTATTTTTTAACTTACAGTAATTTCCTCAAGCCTAAATAAACTCATGCCTCACTCTCAAGTCAGTTTTAAGCCCTATGTTATTTCAAGAAAATATTGAACTGTTACGTGCTTTTTCAAAATAAAAATATTTTCATCAATTCAAGTCTTTCAGAAAGAGGCCTTTGCAAATAATAAAATTTGCTTTTATCTCTAAATAAAAGTGTAAGTATTGATTTTACAGCACTTATTTCCTTGTTCATGGAATCAGCTGTTGTGATTTCATTAATGCATTTGGGTATTTAAAAGAAACATAAAGAAATTAAGCTGCCCAACCATTTTGTACAAAAATCACCCAAACCTCAGAAGAAGCAATTCCTCGTCCTGTTCCTCTGATGAACATTTATTCCTACCCTCACAACAATTTAGACTGTTTGCTTTCTAAACATGGAAATATTTTCCTAAAATGGCAGCAATTGAAACAACGCTGCCATTTCTCTGGTGTTGTACTGACAAACCAAAACTACTCAAATACAAAGCTAATGTAAGTAACAAAAACACAGAGTAGCTGTATTTACATGCTACACAAGGTGAAGCCAGAATAGATAATCCACTCTGCCCATATCTCCGTGACAGCACAAACACGTTTAATATCGTGACTTCACTCATAGCACCGCGGTCCTCCACGGCGAGCATTTGCACTACAGACATTACATGATCTGTAAGTGTCCTTTTTTGCCTGCAGACACGGTAAGGCCAGACTCTCAGTTACTCCCTCACAGAACAAACTCCAAAGGCCTGTGGCCAGCAGGCTGGAAGGGGGTAAGGGAAGGTTTCATCTGCTCCTTACGGGATTTGCATTTCAAGGTCTGCACAAATAAAAATCACCAGATCAACAAAATGAGAAGTGCACTTGTTTCCTAGGCCCTACAGCTCATGTTTCAGCAAGGAAGCAGATGATGTGGAACTGGGGTCTGCTCCTCTCCAGCCCACACAGGCGCAGGCAGTCGCCCACCTTTAATCTCCCCCAGAAGAGCCTCTCGCTAAGCGGGTCACGTGCAGTGGGACACAGCACAGCTGTCAAGGACAGTGCAGACACCATACAGAAAGCTGACAACTCCTCCCAGCCCCACTCCCAGCACAGAACAGAGCAGAGCCTGGCACAGGCCAGCCTGGAAGGCAGCAGCAGCTTTAAGGACTGCTGTGTTCCCCACGGGGACAGCCCTCAAGCGCACCCCACAGCCTCCTGCAGCAGCCTGGCACCTCCTCTCCTTCACCAGCGCTGATCTAAACTGGTTTTAAAAGCACGTAGGAGATCCTCCAGTTGTACCACTACTCAAATCATCACACCGTGCTTCTAAAAATAAAAAAAGGCTTCTCCTTTTATGGCGGAGCAGGAGGTGACAGCAAGATTACTGTGGCATGTGGAAAACCTATGAAAGGACAGATGTTTTTAAGAAAAGAATTAATTCCTCCTAAGCTAAAGCATTTCGCCACCTTCTTGAGAGGAATATTTTTCCATTGCACAAGAACACACAGTAAATTAAGACCATTGCATTTAGAAGCTGTTTCTTAGTTTGAGCTAGGTAAGTTTGTTAGACAGCACTTGGAACCAAAAGTTTGACTTATCTTCTAAACAGCTCTAATGGCCTCTATTTAAAATTACATAATTTTTAGCTCAAGTAAACTAATACATTTCTAAATTCTCCAGAAAGACTTTTTTTTNAAAATTTTTAAATCTTCCAGAAAAATTTTTTTTTTTTTTTTTTTTTTTTTTTGCCTGAGTCATATAGAAGAGGATCTATTTTATCCTTCATACAGAAGAAAGATCTCAGTTTAAAGTGCCAGATCCAGCTCTGGAGATGCAAACTTAATTACACCATGTCACAATTTCTAATCTCAGACACGTGACAACATGTAAAGGTTCCACCTAGATACAGACTAATCCTGGAAACAGAGGACAGATTTCACTTCAATTTTAATGGGTTTGCTTGCAAAGTATATTGTTCTTCTCAGATAAGGGAAAGGAATAACAAGTAGAAATACCCTACTAGATAATTTAAGCATTAACTGTAAAGTTGAGAAATAAAGCACTGTGTGAATACAAAAAGACAGAGTTAGTGATGAAAGTATGATCACTTACTGGGATAGTACATTGATGCATGTGTTAAACACAACAGTTGCACAGTATGGTACGACTATCAAAAATAAACTTCTGATTTGGACTCCTTTAAAAGGGCAAAAATTTTTCATTTTTTTAAATGCTCACACAAAGGTTCAGTAGGTATTTTTAACTGGATGGAGAAATTAATTACAATTCTCTCAAAAAATACATTTTTTTAAAAAATGCTCAACTGTATCTCTGCATTTCTTCATTGAAGAGAAATTAGAAAAAGAAACCTACTCTTTCAACTGATCTGTTTCTTAGGAAGCACCACATTTCAAAATGCAGTCCTGATATCTTTGGATTCAAAAAGACTGTTATCAACAGATTATCCTTTATTCAACACAAGAGGTATCATTCTTTAATATTCACTGAACAAGAAAAGAGCTCTTAATAAATCTGATAGCTATGTAATATTCAATTCCCATTTGATACCACGGACAAGACATGATTCATCAGACATGCTTGGTTCTACCTGCTTTTCAGCATGCTTAGCAGGTACTGTTTGAACAGGCAGGTGTCTGGATTATTCCCATTTTATCCTTTCAGCATTGCTTCAGTGATCCAGCACACAGCTATCAAGTGCTGACAACTTCTCAGAAGCCCTGTCCTTCCCAGGCTCACCCTGAACGGGAGAGGGCAGCTTGCAACAAAGCCATCCATCACTTCTGCCTAACAAGAATTTTGAAAGCAGCCATTTCTCTCAGGCAGGCCCCCCAACACAGCCTAGAAAATACCATTTGCAGTTGGAGCCAAGCCCTATGGGAAAAGGGCTGCATGCTTGGCACTTGCTCTTCTGTTTTGGAATCATCAGAGAGAGGGGAAAAAAAAGAAAGTAAAAAGAAAAAGAGGTAGCACAATAAACAGGTAACTGAATATCTGTGCACAAGATTCCTGGATCTCAACATGTTTTTTTTTTTTTACAAAATAGCACAGTTTTGGAGCTCACACTGAGTAAACTGGGCTCAAGGAATTTGCAAAGCAGGTGTGCCAGGGGTTGATGTCTGTGGGGGCATTGCAAACTCGTTCACTCAAAGTAAAGACTGCCCTACAGGGCACAAAGGGCTTGCCGTTCAAAAACCTGCTTGACAGAAAGTAAACATCAGGCATGCTAATCTGAACACTGCAAAATATAACTAATTCTGAGAAGTTCATGCCTAAGTCAGTATAGTTCCCTGCATTAATCTTCTCAAGGCAAACATCACTCAACCATGATTACTGATAGACAACTTCCAGCACTTATAACCACATAACCAGTGTTTGGTTTTGGGGGGCAATGTGCAATAAACAGACCCCTGCATCTCCTACAGGAAATCACCATCACTGCTTCTGCACAACAGAAATCCACCAGCACTCTCCTTTTCTTTCCTAATTTGTTACAGCTATTTCCTAAGGCCTCCATGGGCAAAATAACTGGATCAAGTGATTGCTCTTTCTTTCCTGCTGTTTAGGGTTTGGAGAGATGATGCCTATTTTTCTAAACTGACACACACAATTAACAAGAGAGTCTTAAAAGATCCCCTGTGTTGTATCTTGGAAACCACAGTTTCCATTTATAGCCAAGTATAATCTTCATAATGCAGTGGAAACACCCAAGAACAGGATTTCAGTTTTACCCTACATTTCTCTTTACACATCTACAAGACCCTGGTGACTGACATCAGTTTCTAACAGTGCAGACAGAGTTTCTTCTGCCACTTCTTGAAGAGAGTGACAGCAGGTAATGGCCCATCTGCTGATGCTGTTTTATAATTTAACATGGCTAACAGAAGATCAATCTCATTCCACATTCTTTTTAAAAGGTACTTCTTAATTTTCACATAGGTACACCAACCTGTTAGACATAGCTACTGAAGACTAAACATTATAAATGTAAATCCATAGTGCCTGAAACTCAAGTTCACTGAACTTACAAGACAATTTGCACATATTATAATCAGCTGTACCCTCTCTACAGGGGAAAAACACTTCTAGCAACAGCAATTTAACTAACTCATGCCTGCTCTGCTCACAGGGTTCTGTTCTTCCCTATACAACCAAGATGGCTTCTTTGGCAAGGTTTGTGTTTTAGTTCTGGGTTATGCAAGAAGAATTAATGGCTGCTTTGGCCACACCATTCCTCTGAAACCAGTTCAAAAGAGCTCTGATCTTCCTGTTACCTTTTTGACCCTAAGTGACTTTCATACCACTTCTTCAAAAAGTTTAACATCTTAATCACAATTCACATGTCTTTAATCAAAATACTGCCCAGAATGGAGATAGTTAAACTGGTAATAAAGGATAGAATACACTGTCTGGCTGTCTGCTTTATACCTCTCTGAAGCAGCTCTAGTGGTTGAAGTCCACATATAACCAAACCAAAACTGTAATTTTTAGTTTTCCATTTAAACAGAGTAGAACACACAATCTTACTGACTTTTTCCTTTTTTTTTTTTTTTTCCCCCTGGGAATCAATAGAAAACACATCTACAACTATCAGGTATCACCTGGGTCTGTATACAATTTACAAACCATACACTGAAAGCTGACACAAAAAATACTTCCAGTATCTGTAATATGCATGGGAATGCTCCCTGTTCCTAGTGCCTCTCCTCTCAGCTGCTACATCACAGTTCCCATTAATCCCTGAACTCTTCCCTGTCTGTCAAGTCCATATCCAGGCATGATAACAGCAGCCTCCATCTTAGTATGCTGGAGCTATACATCTTGCTCAGCTAACAAAGAAATAAGGTATTTTCATTGACTTTGGCATAGTTTTAGGACAGCACCGCTAGCTCTTTCCAAATGCACTTGAAGCATCCAGTTGCTTTCCTTCTCCATCCTCAGGATGTTTTAGCTATATGAAAAATTTAGGCTTTCATCAGGAGAATTATTTTACATTTTTTCTCTGTGAAACTCTCACAGGACAAAAATCTATGGCTGTCAGAGAAGTAACTTTTTTTTTTAAATAAAAATGTAGCAGAAAACATGCAAGAAACCACACATCAATTTTCTGCTACAAATACTTGTCAAAATAGTAATGACTCAACAATCAGAAAATTTGTTTAAAATCCTCTGTTCCACCAATGTCGCTAAGTAGTAAACAATATTCCTTCTTATACTAGATACAAAATAAAAAACATTTTCTGTATTTTTAGCCAACAATGAGGACAGACTACCTCTACTCTGCAGATTCTTGTACTTGCTATCTGACTCCCAGAGGAACAAGCCCTTCCAGCTCCTCTTTGGTCTGCACTGTCAACTGAGACAGCTCCGGAAGGGCTATGGCTTTTCAGCTTTATTCTGATGAGTGTTACTTTAACCTCTGAAAAATGTTATCAGCATCTTCAGTGACTACAGCATTTAAGCTGTAGGTGAAATTGAATAAAAAACAACAAAACACAAATGTGGAGCGAGAGGATGACATGGCACACGTAGTATTCCCTTTACATAGACATCTGTGAGTCCTACCAGTTAGGAGCAAAATTTTGTGGCAGCAACAGATTATTATAATAGATACTTTAATTCTTTGTAGCAGCCCAAATGGAAACTCAGAATGTTATTAATTATCATTATTCCAGAATGCATATGGAATATGACAACTACAAAAAAATTAAAGCTGTATCCCTAAATAAACCTCATTTCTTCTTCTGCAAGATCCTTGCTGACAGAGTAGGGCAGCCGGAAACAATTACCTTTACTATTACAACCGCAGAGGGCCATTGGAAGAACCAGCTTGTAGAAGGTTCAAATCAAACAAGATTAGATTTCTTCACATGAAGTCCATTGTGGAATTCAGCACCACTGGGTGCAGTGAATACTACCAGTCCTGATTGGTTCCAAAAGTGATGGGAATAAAAATCCTCGGATGATGAATAACTACAAAACACTTTCACTCAGGCAAGCTCAAGACTCACAAGCCATAAATCACTGGAAAGCGTGAAAGCATTCTTCCTGTTCCCACACTCCTCCTGAAGTGCCCCCAACAGCTCAGTGAGGATCTTGAGCGTAACAGCCTTGAATCAAACCACATATACCCACTACAGTAAAGCCTCTGGGCTACCAATTACACAGCCATTGTTCTTATGCACACTCTTGCACTTGAACGTACCACAAAAAAACTTCTAATGCATTTGTTGTAACTTTTCCATCTGAGAGACCAAACTTTGATAAAATATCATTATTCTTGCCCCTGACTTCTTCCCCCTCCTTCCCCTCCTGTAAAATCTTTCCTTTTATAGGCGGGCAAAATATCATTTTCATATTCACACCTTCAAATTAGCCGTAGATACAAATAACAAGGCAAAAATTATAGTGAAATAGACAATGCAATATCAAGTCAATGCAGATGTTCACTGAAACTCCCCTACACAAAAGACAGGGAAAGGTAGTAAGAAATTGATAGCTTGCTTCTCCCAGGTACTAAATTTGTGGATTTTATTCACAGCAAACAAGAGACCTTCAAGGATTCCAGTTCCAACAGTGATATTACAAAAGGAAGAGAACGAGGGGGAAGGGGAGCACACACAAAAAAAATCTAACTAAAACATAAAAAATAAACAAACAAAAAAACCCAAACAAAAAAAACCACACATACCAACTAAACAACAAAACCCAAAACAACAAAAGATAGCATACACAACATTCAGAAATCCAGATCATAGAGCACACAAGTTGAAACTTGCCAAAGTACCCAAACTGAAACTAAAAATCCTGGTATAATGATTAAACAGCTTCCACATAAAAATGATAGACAGTCCTCCCTTGTATATTACATCTTAGAGCAAAATTATCAGAACTGATGGGGAAAAAAAAAAAAATCAAATTCCCACCACACAGGCAAAAAATAAAAATCCCAGAGAGGGATGTAAAAGTCTCAGCTCAGATACTCTACAGAGACAGACCCCCAAATGATATTCCCATTCCAATTGACACAACTGGTGCAGAGGGAAGGAGGATCCCTCCTGGGACTTCAGTGCCCTACATTTCAGAAGCTTCACTCAGTCCAGAGGAAAAAAGAATCCAACTACAGAAGCAATACAGGAAAGCACTAGGAAATGCTGAAACCAACGAAAATGTTTTTACCCCTCCCACAAAGCATCCCGGGAGAGGATGCCTGTTTCTCACAGCCATGAAGAAACAGCTATGTCCATTGGAATCCAGCCAGGGATAGGTGCCATAATTGAGCAGGTTTCAAATGAATCACAACTTTATCACAAGGATCATGATCCCATGAGTGATGTGTCCACTTTTAACCATTTCCTAATATGGCTTTCCTCTATTGTGGTAATACTTCACTCCCCCAGTGTGCAGCCCAAATCCCAGCACAGAAAGACTCCAAGCCAAAGCTTCCCTCACCACCATCCACTTTTCAAGCTGAAAAAGTTTCTACTCAAAAATATTAAAATACATTGGGTTAGATTTATTGCACCCAGACCTGGACCAGATAACCTCAAGCAACTAATCAAGCAACCTGCAGTATCACAGCACTCATCAGGGGTATTGCCAGATGCTGAGAAGAGCTTATGATGGGGTTACCTGGGATTATCCCATCAGAGTTCTTAGGAAAATGAGATACACAGACCAACCCTCAATTGGATTAAACTGCTGTGGAGGGGTCTGTTTTTCGAACTGCATTCAAAA
>WEKY01003045.1:131942-149582 GCA_013390045.1 Picathartes gymnocephalus | reverse complement strand
AAAAAAAAAACAAAAAGACCACAAAAAACCAAAACAAAGCAAAAAAACGAACCCAACTCCCCCCCATACTTCTCAAAACCAAGAACAGAACAAGAACATCTGCTTCCCCTGCTCCTCTTCAACATAATCAGAGGCATGGTCTGAAAGTTATTAAAAAACACTAAAATAGGTCCCACAGAAGAACTATTTTATATGGATGATACCCTGATCCTACTCTCCAGCCCTCAAAGGTCAATATGGAAATTGTAAGAATTCTTTGAAAACCTTGGGCACTCACCCAGATGTGTGAATTTACTGGAACAAATCCCAGACATTAAGATTAATTGAGTGCTCATAAATCAGGACTTGGTTACTCACTACAGTTTCTAATGACAATTACAGGTATTGAAACATCTAGGAATTCTAATGCCCAGAGATTATAGGCAATAGTTAAACTTGGACCCAGTCACCCACAAATCACTAATGACTTGGGAAGTGGAAAGTGCACAGACACTCCCTAAACCTCTGGACAAAACCAAGAAAACTACACCTACCACACAAATAAGTGGTTACCACCCAGAGAACCCCAGGCCTAATATTCCACTACTATTTTTGGAATGTCAGGTTTTTTGTTTAGCTTTTAAATGGGAAATGGCCACACAATTACTTTAGGGGAGTGAGAAAGGCTTAGTAAAGCAGCAACACACTACTTCTCTAGTAAATTAAGCCACACAGCATAAGCTAATTGTACACAAAATCCAGCAAGCAAGAAAGGTATTTTCCTACCTTCTACACAACTCTCTGTACAGGATTCTTTTGGTAAAGAATCCAAATCCTACCTCATACACAAAGAAAGTTAGATAAGTGCCTGATGTCACATACTGAAACAGTTCCCTATCTCACAGGAGATGCCCCAGTATGGTAAAATCCAGGTGCAAATGAGCAGAAACAGAGCCAGAGATAATACGATAAAATAAAACCAGCTGGAAGGCAACACACCTAAGGCATACAGTTGAGAAACCAAAAACACAGAACCATGGGTCATATACAAAAACAATTTATCTAATCTGACTACAATACTGACACCTCTCCAATGCATTTACTACATGTATTTAATATAAACCAAAACAATCCCATTTTTCCTCCTAAACAACAAAAGAACTCAAAAATCTAGAGAATACTACAATTTCCTGAGCTAAGCAGCTTCTTCATAATGAGAACTTCTCATAACCCTTCAGAAAAGCAGCACAAGTCTAATGAAGCAAGGATGGAAATGAAAACAGGCAAAATACTCAACAGCTAAAGCCAAATGAGCAATAATGAAAAACTAAGAGAACTCTATACTCTGCCTCCAGTTGCCTTTCTACCAATAAAATCCTACCAAAAAAATTATTTTTAGGGTGCTCAGAGGTGTCAAAGAATTTTTAGTACATCTAAGCACTCTCCAATGATCGCAGGCAAGAGAAAACAAGAGTACATATATTGCTACAAGTTTTTGGGATTACATGGAAATCAAAGTCAATGAGATCCTTGAAGCTTCACTTGTTCTTTAAGCAAGTAACCTACACCTCTGGATTTGCAGTTAGCAAACAGCCACTCATTATATTAAAAGAATGACTGTCACAAGCAGATTTAAGACATGAAATTTTGCTACAGTGGAAATTAAATTCTCATTTCCCCCCACATTCTGTCTCTTATCTCCATTCCCATCAAACAAAGCAAAAAATATGACAAAAGGTTTTATAGTGCACTAGAAAATCTACGTGCAAACGGAAGAAACCTAGACAATTGACAGAAATCCCCAGAAATATAAGTGCCACTGAAACAATTTTCCAAAGCTCACTACCTAAAGAACCCTACAGACAATGCAAATAAAATATCAAAGGTAAACAGACAAACTTCTTTTAAGTTCTCCTGCCCCTCTCCCTACACTGCAATGCATGCACACACATACACACAGGTGTTCTCCCTTTTGCTTGGGTTTCCACTTTCTTTTAGTGGTTTAAAATATGCCCTAAAATCAACACATGGGAAATAGCATTTAATGTAACCCAAGTTTTTCTAAAAGTCCATCTTCTCTCAATTGTAATGTATAGCATTCTTGTATGTGTCCTATACATTGGCACTTAAATGTTGAGATTTTGCATGTCAAAAGCAAACCTCCAAACTCTTTTGATGTAAGACATTCAACCAGAGCAAGACAATCACCTGGTGAAATTTAAGGGTAACCAAACAAAAGGCATTACAAAAAAAAAGAAAAAAAAGCTTTTTTTCTCTTATTTAACACACCTATATTTTTCCACATGTTATGTGACACAATCTGTAATACACAGTTTGAGAATTCAGGAACATAAGAATCAAAACTATTTCATTTTATTATAGGAGAACATCACTGATCCTTCCACTTTCAAGAAGATTCCAGTGTGACATTAAACTAGCCAACAGAAGCTGCACTAAGTTGCTTCAAAACCAGCAAAGATTCCTTTCAGCCTGATACATCTTGCTGACCTGGACCTGATAGACAGCAGTAATTTAGGGAAGTGCAGGTGTTTATTTGTACATCTTGGGTCTATTTTATAGCCCCCAAAACACATGGTGCTTCCTATTATACCACAGAGATGCTGCTCTGACAGAAGGCTGGTGAATTTGAGACACAGCATTATCCAAAGTGGTAGTAATAACCACCTTTAGTGTAGTTTTTGCTACACCATTTGGATGACAGACTTCCACAGAGGCGCACTCAAGCCATTTCCTGCATCTACAAAGTTGGCCAAATAAATAAAAAGATACCTTAATTTTCATCAGACCTATTCCACTGATGAATATTTTAAAACAAGAAGTAGAAGACATCAAGGTTACTGCATTCCTGTTCCAGTTTTAATGTACCTTACTGCATATTTCTGAAGATGCGCACAATTAAAAAAAAATAAAAATACACTTATCAAATACAATCCACATTCACAGGAATTTGCATATGGATTCCTAGTTAAAGATATTAATAATAAGCACAGTAAGATTACCAGCATGTGCATTACTACTCTGCATGCATTAAAGATGCATCTTTGTCTGCCTTTTTCTTCTGCTTATCTACCCTGTTTAGAATGTTAAACTTCTGTGCTATGTAAATGAAAATATTTAATTATGCAAAGCAAAGTGGAAAGGTTTACATTATTTTAATTGAGTTAAATTCTTTCTGCTTTAAGTTCAAATACTGAGAACATAGCTGAGCATCTGTTAAGAATTTCAAAGTCTTAAACTGCTGCTTTATAAATTTTAAGAGCTACATGTGAACAATTTGAAGTCTTTTGATGTTAATAAAATTACTGTAATATATTCAGTTTTCATGGTTAAAATTAAAGTAAGTCTGAAAGCTTAATGCAAATCCAAGGTGAGAAGCAAATTCAGAAAGAAGTCGCTTGTTTGCTGCAATTTTTCAACTCTCATGGTAACCAGAATTTATAACTGCAAACAAATGAATGAACAAATGGCTAAGGAAGCTAAAATAGAACTGTCTCAGGAAAACATCACCTTAAGAGCAATCTGTTCATAGAAAGAGGTCTCCTTTAGCTTAGAGAAAACCTAAAGGTCACAGTTGCATACACAACAGTGATTAACTCATGAACAGGTCAGGGTAACATAGTGAAGACTGGTCACTTCAAAGGGATACTTGTCCTATGTCTTCACCTAACTATGCTGGGACACTCAGCACATACACCAGCGTTATGAGCTGTAAAGCAGGATGTCAAAGAACAATATACTTTTACTTACAAAATTTCACTGAATCCTCACACTACAAATAATCACCAGATTGGCCTTCCACTGGCGTACAGAAGTACAAGTAGTCCAGAGGAGCTCAAACGCACATAATTCAATAGGAGGCGGAAGAAGAACACTCCTGTTCTTCTGGCAGCTCCACCTGCTGCAAAGCTGCCATTTCTCAGACCTGAAACACCAAATTTAGCAGGATACCTGAAAATATTAAAGAGATAACCTAGTTCATTTTGATGTTCAGACTGTGAGATGCTGGCTGTTTACATTCATAAGTAGCAGTAACCCTCTTTTCTCTGATCAACCTCACCATGTTTACTTGGCCACAAAGCTACATTAATCTGCTGCAGTTCACAAGAAAACACATCTGGTTCACTAATTTGGAGCTGCCTTCCAAAGTTTCAGACATTTCCCTGCCACATACAGGAGTGACTGGCCATGCTCCTCTACCATGTAAGTGCTTACAACCTTTTGCAATTAGAGAAGGTTTAAACATTTTTACATTAATATTTCATATTCTTGACCATGCCTGCCTGTGCTGTTCAAGTGAGACTCCACCAGCCTTCAAGATCCACCTTCTCCTCACCCAGACGAAGCAACAGCATACTCCAACACTGACTCAATTGCTCATTGCCATTTAGATGCTGCTGCTTTAAACAAACAAATAAATGTGAGCAGCAGCTTTTGACTAGAGGTCTGATCAGACTAATTTTCTTTGTCCATCCCACACCCTGGAATACTGATACCAGCTGAGCAGGATGATAGGACTCAGTGCAGGCTCACTCTGTGTTGACAGCACCACAGCATCACCTCCTCTGAGAGGCTGAGGCATTATATTGAAATAAAGCATTACGCAGTCACACTAACCACTCCACAAACTGCACGACTGAAATTTGCTTTCCACTACAGGCCCAGTTCTAATGCTTCTCTCAGGGCAGAAATGGATGAAACTACTTAGCTAATTACAAGCATTCATACTTAGCTCTGTTGTTAATATCTAATTACTTGGGCTCTAAATATAAGCAGATTTGAGCTTTTTAACCACTGTTTATGAATGCTTTCTTTGGGTAACTCAGCACTGGACAGTTGTGCGGTTTTTAAGGTTAAATTGGTATAACAGTATCTGGGCCCCAACCCCAGCCAGAGCCATCATTTCTGCTGGGTTTCTCGCTTGGCACAGGCTACACTTTATACTGGCTGCATAATTTGAAGGCTCTGCCTCACTTGCTTATCCCCCACACAGCCTCCCAAGGAAAAATCTCACACCACCGAAGGCATTAAAATGCATTAAGCTGGATAACTGCAAAATGTCAGGAGCCCTTACTGACTCCACGGTTTAAGTGTGGGTTTTAATAGAGGTAATATTTCTCCATTGCTAGCCAGTGCAAGATTTGTTACCTACGCAATGACTCAACTATGACATCTTTTATGAGTGATATGTTAAACTAATTAACATTAACCTAGCAGAAGAATCAGGCATAAATTAGAAACCATTTCAGTTAAAGATACAGAGAGCTTCTATACTGATAATTTTCCCCAAACAAAAGATGCTGGCCCTTGAAGTATGAGATTTCCTTTTAAAATTAACTGGTTCAAAATTATTATGCTTCCTTTTTTTTTTTTTTTAAATACAATTTGTACTTATTTCAACATAAAATAATGAGGCATGTGCAGCTAGCATAGCAATTCTAAATCCAAGAATTGAAGAGCCAAGACAGAATAAGAACCTTACAAAAACTGTATGAGACTTTAAATACTATATTATGTTTAATAAATTGATTTTTCCCCTTCATCCAGTAAGGCCAATAGATTTTGCCAGCTCTGCTGTACAGCAAGTATGACCCCACACCCAAATGCAGGCATCAACTGTTTATAGCAATATTCTTTAGAGTCTGTATCACTTATATTTCAACACCTATTTTTACAATAGGTATATTAAGCAAAAAATTCACTAAAAATATATATGTTGTCCAACAGATACACCACTATCCTTCCAGTAAGTGCACCCTGGTTCTCTTTAGAGACACACTAAGTGGCTGTAACTCCCTCAGAAGCTAACTACTATCAAGTGTCTCTCTGGCAAGTGGTTATTATATTACATTCAACCCCCGCCTCTCCACAGAGATTCTCTGTTTTTCATAGAAGAAATTGATCTTACCTAAACAGAACTAGAGATACCCTGTCTGACTTACTGTGTTTTGCAGTGATGGCAAACAAGTTTTTGCCAAGAAGTTAATCCAGGCACTGACCTGAAATAATCAGGTCTTCTTCCTATCTCTCTTCAGTCTGAGAGCACTCAGAAAAACAATTAAAAATAAAGACACCCTGCTCCTCTTACAAAAAATCATGGACATAAACCACTTCACAGGGTAGAAAACCACACAGGAATATGTTAGATGGAAAATGGCTCCTGGCAGCTCCTGGGGTATTTGCACAGCACCGTTCACACTAAGCAACCAGAAGCCTAAAACATCCACTGCTTTAATCCAGTAACCATCACTCAGATACAACATTTCTGATACAGCAGAGCAACAAACCAGAGAGTTCCCCTCCACTTCATTTTCAGAAACAATCTACCAGACTGTGTGCAAATCTTTATTTTTAATAATGACATTTTTCAACGTCTACAATATGCTCTCCTACAAAGTCATCGGACAGCACAACTATGCCTCACAGGACTGCACCAACACTATAAGAAAATGCTCAAGATATATAACCCTGAGCTACAGTCTCAACAAAAGAATGAATTCTTATCCTGCCTCTTTACTGTCTTATTCTCTCTGATCTGTCATATTTTAACTTTACTGCCTTTCGCAACAGAGTTCAGGGGAAAAAACCTATTTCAACTGCAACACGCAATCCAAGGTCAAAGCAGCAGATTGATTTCTTTGCATTTGCAAATGCAAAGAAATCAATCTGGGAATGGTTCTGGTCTTCCTTCGCAAACATCCTTTCACTTGTCTCAAATAGAGATCCACTAATACATCTACCCTGCATGAAGTCCACAAGCAATATTACATACCTTGTTTTGATAGCGCTCAAAACAATTACTGCCAAAGATGCTAAAAAAAAAAAATCAAAAATAATCACCTCTAACCATTTCAAGCATTACACTGTCCATAATTTAAAGCAATGAATTACACAAAACCCAACATATACAGTGGGAACATATATATATATACACATTATACATACATCAAAATTTAAACCATATTGATCACCAGTTGAAGAAACTAATTTTTTTAAGTGCTTGTCAAAGGTACGTTTCAGCTATGCCTTGTTGCTCTTCAGTGCCTTTTGAAAGGGTGAAGGGGAGGAGTGAGCATTATCCCTAAGACTGAACGCGCTTTACAACTGATTACAGTGAATTCTTTCTGCTGACACTTTTCCATTACCCGTTTTTTAACTCATCAGAATATGCACACAGGATGGATGTATTTTAAGAAACAAACTGTTAAATTGGAATAGGACTCAAAATTTCATTTTGAGTACCTAAAAATCCAAAACAAAGAGGGAAGACAGCATTGAAGACCACCAACAAAAGACAAGAAGAAGCAAGGAAAGAACAAGACACTGCTCCAAACAGAGAGGGCAAAAAATCACCTGTCTCCTTCGTGAAGCTGCCTCAGGCACACCTTTGGTTTTGGACTCCATAGTATGTGCTTATATATGTTTATATCTAAAATATAAACACGGAATGTATGTGTATATATGCACAGGTGCTCTGGTGTCTGACTTGCTTTTCCAAAAACTCCAGCCATCAGTTTCACCACTGAAGTCAATGGCAGCTACTATTTGGTTCTATGAAAAATTGACTTGGATGACTGGATTTAGACACAACAGCTCAAAGTGGTGGCTAAACAGAAAAAAAAATGTGCTCTGGATAACCCACACTGGCTGACAAAAATATTTCGGGTATTAATTTTGAGCCACTACACAAAACAACGAATACAAGGAAGGTGCTAATTATGAGTTATATTAAATAACATACTTAAAATAAACTAGTATAAAATTAATCTTCCATCTAGATGCATTGTGTAGTCCAAGACCAATCTCAGTGGACATTAAGCAAATTGTTCATTTGTTTCTTCAGGTAGAGGGAGCAACTTCTTTTGTCACTGCCCTTAAAACTTCCTTTTCAGTCCTATTATTAGGTGAACTGCTGTCAGGAACACACATCAGGCTATAGACCCCTTCCTGCACTGCCCAAGCACTAGAATTCCTGCAGGGGATATATATCAAACCCTGCCACAGTCTCAGACACATATTTTAACTGTATGCAAAAGGAAATCTGTAAAGCCACATCATGCATATATTTAAGGCTATAAAAATAATAAATACAAATCCTGAAGCTGAGAGGCAACTGTATGATAAAGAACAAGTTTTTGGGTTTAGAATTACATTTCTTTCATTCCTTGTTTTTCAGGTGCAATTTCAATAAATTTAAAAAAAATAAAATAAAAGCCAGGCACTGAAAGCACGAAGTTGTGAACCTGAACCACCCTTCTTTCCAGCATCTGATTTTCAGTGAGGAGCCATGCCTATACATGATCCACAAGTCCAGTCCAGGAGCTCAAATGAATAAAGCTACTGGCTATATGGCATCATAAAACTTTGAATACAGCAAAATTAAGCCCCAGAGACAGATGATGAAAGGTGTGCTATCTTATCTGACTTTTTAACAAAAAGGCAAAGCATCTTTTGTAACGGCAAGAGAGCATCTCTTTCAACGCTTGAAGCCCAAAGCCTCGAAACGACAGCCTCTCTACAAAGCACAACTGAGTTCATGTTCACGCACACACCCCCAGGAGAGCCCAAGAAAAGCCCCCTGAGCTGCCACCAGCTCAGGTCAGCTCCAGCACCAGCAGAGCTGAAGCCACATCATATCCAAGCCCAGCAGAGAAGCAGCAGTTGACAGATGAAGCACAGGAGAACAATTACACAAAGTAGCTTACAGGCCTAAGTTAATGCCCTGCGTGGCACCACACCAGCCTGCACCAAAAGTTGCTTAAAAGCACCGCAGTGTTCGCTGCATAGTCTAGGGTACCTTCTTATCTACTCCGGAGCCACCACAAACTTCATTATTTTTAGAGGATATGCACAGATCAACTAGTACCAACCAAAAACCCATTTTCAGATTCTGAAAGATAACTAAATGAGCAGCCACTCAAAAGTTTCTCCTCTGAGATAATCTGAAAACAGCACGTGCATCGCCTCAACCACTTACCCAAATTAATTTTTGCCTTGAACAGTGTTACAAAGAGAAACAGAAGATAGTAAACTGTATCCTCCATTGAAGATTGCGCTTATGGGGGGGGGCGGGTAATGCAAAATGTGCAAAGTTAAAGTTAACTTTGTTTCCTTACCCAGCATTAAACTGCACAATTTTATCACACACCAAAAAGAAGCCAGTACTACTGATGCCTGGGATATTTATAACTTGTGCCACAGCCATTTAAAGATTTCACTCCATTTTCCTATTAGAAATGCTCTGATGGCACAGGAGTCCTCACACATAAATTATGACAAACAGCTTCTCATCCATTCCCACAAAATCCACATCTCTTTTCTCTATCCCATCCATCACTAGCAACTAGCCCTTGTTTTCAAAATGTCTCACCAATCATCACTGGCTCACAACCAGTGATGTCAGACTCCATCCTTATTAGCCCAGAATACCCACTCCTACTGCCCACTTATTAATTTTTATGACAAGCACATGTCTCCTCCTTCCATGCCCACCCACCTCCCATGCCTGAGAGAAATTCCATGAAAACATCCATGGCTCTACTTCAGCGCTCTCTCTTATCTCTGACAGGGAAGTAATGCTGGCATCTAGAGCAACACCACACTCATCACCCCATGTGGGACTTATGGCTCCAATAACAATTAAAAAAACAAACAAACAAACAAAAACTTCATATTGGAACCTTTAAGATTTATCGAAATGCAGTTTATTTCACAGAGTTGCAACATTGTCCTTAAAGAGAAAGACTTTAGCTTTAGCTTACAAGTATAAAAAATTAAATCATATTTCTATTTTTAGCAGCAGCAGACACATGTGGACAATGTAGGAGCTTTTTCTCTTCTTTCTTCTTTGTACAGAGTCAAACACAATTTGTTCTCACTAATCTACAATACTGATGGATTTAAATACAAAATCCACACTGGTAGGAGTCTCATAACCTTTCGGGGGAAGTACTGTCCCTGTCCTCGAAGGCCAGAACTAATTTTGTGTTAAAATATTCTAAGTCCCCTAGCTTATCCATATCCCCCTACCAAACCCAAACACATCTATGCATTTCAATCAAGGAAAGGTTAAGATATCAAGCACAATATGACCCTACCTCAGACTTCACAAACAGTTTGTCATAAATTTCATGTTATGACAATGCGAGTAAAAGGAAAAAAAAAGAATAAAAATAGAATCCATTGGTGAGTTGGAAAGCTTCTTGCTACATAAAATAAATGCAATCAAGAAACAGAAAACTATTCCAGACACCCTATGCCTCTGTCCTGACATAACTGAGAGCACTTTACAGAAAAAGCAAGTCGCGTGTTGGAAGTTTCATTTTCATTATAAGTTTTCATGCAATTATTTCTCAATCATAACTGTAAGATAAGGTGTGGGGGATTATGGTTTGTGTAAACCCACACCCAGTTTTCAAGTGGGAGCTCTCTCTTTCCAGCCTAGGTTGACTTTCTTGTACTTCTCATGAAAATTTGCTCTGACAAGAAAAGAAACAAACTGTACTCCAATTGTTATATTGCTTCTGTAAAAATACTGTACCTCAAGTTGCATAATAAGGTGACAAATCAGTGAGAGGAGAAAAATCATAAAAAGAAAACATCATATATGCAATTATGATTTCTACTATAGTAAGCTACATGATTTCACACATAAAATTCAACCAGCCTTGAGCAAAATAAGGAGGAAAAAAAAAAGCAGACACAATTATCAATATGATTTTCTATGGAAGCAAAGATACAAAAACAACTCCGTTCTAGTAACCTACAGCTTCCATCTTGTTTTCTCAATAAAGATCGTGAAGTGACTATTTACCACACCAGCCTTCTCATGGCTGCCCAATACTCTTTGGACTGCTCAGGAGCCCTTTCAGGGACTAACAATGCTATGTCCAAAAGCTTTCTCCCAAAATTCTACTCAAGAATCAAACTGTGCCTCTAAATCCTGAGGAGGACACTCTGGTGAAGCCTCCGGAGAAGGAGGCTTCTTTGTCCTTCATTACCAGGAGTGGGGCCTCCCACAGGAGGGGTGAAAAGCAGCAGGCCCTCGGGAAAGCACCCCTATCTCCATTTTATATCAGGAACCTCCCAAGTGGGGCACACATGGGTCTACAGAAATTTCTATCTCACTTGGGAATTCTATAGTTCATGCATCCAGAAAAACACTTCAACCACAGGGAAGGAACAGTCAAAGAAATAAAGTCCTTATTTTCCCTTCTACCTTCCTAGATGTTAATGGGTAGGAGGTTACTCCACGTACCGTCTCCTCTTCCACCTAGAAACCTGGCAGTAACAAAACCTGCCCTGTTCTCCTCATGCCGTTCTTCACAATGCACAACTCCAACACTTCAACTCACCTGCCCACACACGCTACACTGTAAAATTTGCACTCCTCGCAGCCTGTTAAACCTCTTCCACACTCAGGCTGGGTTGGCCTGAAAGACCCTCATGTTTACTCTCACCTCAGTTACACAGAGCAAAACACTTTCTCAAACAACCAAGTACCAAACTAACAACCAAGCTAGAAAACTTTCTTAACTGAGAGCACAGTTCAAAAGAGGAATCACTGTTCAAACTGTCTGGATTTGGTTTAATTTGTTTTAGGTGTAAATTCTGCTACCAGACTACAATTCCAGGATAGACTTGTGAGGGGGAGTTCAGAACTCTCCCCGCTCCTGCCCCCAAAAAAACACACTGCCTCGGACATCTGCAAGGATTTCAATCACCTTCCAGGACTGTCACAAACAAAGCAAGCAACTGCCAAATTGCAACCCAAGACAAATCACAGAAACAACCTCTTTCCCACACTTCGGGTTCCCATACCCAGAATCCTACTGTCAAGCAGCAGCTCCTCACAACCAGCCCTCTCTGAGAGCAGCAAAACTCCCTCCCACCCCAAGTGAGGCAGGTGGTCCCCAGCACCCCTCCCAGCGCACAGGTGCTGCTCCTTCCCCCACAGATCTCAGCCTCCACCCAATCCCTGCTGCATGAGACCCCTTTGCTGGGACTGCTCCCAGAAGAAAGGTACAGGAAACTCCAGCCAGGGACCCCAGAAAGCATTTCCCCCATCTCTCTGCAAGCCCCAAAAGGGTCTCATCTCCTATCAGTGCAGCTCTCCTCCCAGCTGGAAACTACCACACTGAACGCTTTCTATCTGGCCCCGCTTTTCCTCTCTTTGCAGATCTCATCACCAAAAACAAGAATGATCCTTTGCATTTTATTGGAAATAGTCCAAAGAAATTTAAACACGGATAAGTTGTAAATCTTAACAGTTTGTCACCAAGTTATTAATGTTTGAAATGTTCAAAGTACAAACAAATGTAAATATATCTAATAATTTGCCTACTATATCCAGAATCTTATGCCAATGATGAAATTCAGTCTACACAAACTCCCAGATTAAGTTAAGGAGTAGTTTCTATATCTTATTAATTTTAAGTAAAAATTCCCCTCAATTTTCAGTTTTGATGAAAATCAATAGTTTTCATTCAGATAAATGAAGTGTACCTCTATGTTCAATTTAGTTTTCCTAAAGAGTGGCAAGTGCTTGACGAGAAACTCAACTAGAATAAAATCTTCACAGAAACAAACAAGGATTGCAGTTCTGATTTTCTTTAAATAGAGAAAAATAATAACTGGGCTTCTTTTCCAAGATGACACTAGATAGCAACTCTAAATATTTTTGTCCACACAATCCATTTATTATGCTTAGTTTTCTCTTTCCACCAACAGCCCAAGACTTTCCATTCTGAGACTTCAAATTAAAGACTTTCATATGGCTAGCTTCAGTCACGCAAAGTTGAAAAATAGTATAAATGTAGAACAATATTAAGACCGTAAATCTAAATGTACATTAATAGTATCCAGTATACAACAACAAGCTCACTTACAATAATCGAGAAAATTAGGAGTAGGTCTTTATTAAAACACAGTCAGAACCAGGAAATTAGAACTGTGTTGCTTCTTGTATCTCTGTTTACAATGGGAAAGGATCACAAGTGATTATTCATTCAGATTTCTGTTTTGCTCTAAAGTAGGCCAGCAAGCTCAGCATTTTCTTAAGATTATGAATACTTGTCTGCCCTACATATGGTTTAGGCTGAAACCAATCAGTTGAGCTGAAACATGAAGAAAAACCGACTATTTTCATGTCATTCATTTTCAGCTATAATGAAGGAGTGCATAGAACAGGTATAAAAGGATCAGATTTTAAATACTTTTAAAATTTGCTTTGCCATTAGCACAGTTCACTAAGGAGCTCACTGATTTCCTCACGATTGGATTAACACTTCATCTAGATTCAAGAATAATTTGTTATTCATTAATAGCTATTGAACCACTGCTAGGTTCCAGTTCATTTTTGTACATTGATTACCTGATTCAATAAGAAGAAAACTGAGTGCTGTATTGCATCCAGTAGACTTCCACATTACTAGGACATTCAGGATGCAAGCACGCTCTGCAAGAAGCCTTAAAACAAAACTTTAAAATCATATGAAACAAAAGAATTCCTTGAATTTTTAACTGAAATACTTTTGTTCACTCTTTCTCTCCAACACAAGGCATCCTTAATATTTTCGTTCCTATTTGGAGGAAGAGAGCTTGAATAATAGAAGACTGCTATCTTGAGTTCAAAATAGTAACGTCTTCAAACAAACTGGGCTATTTGGAAGATCGCAACTGCAGAAAGTGCTTTGCTTAAATTGTTTTTAACTTATTGTTCTTAAAAGTTAGGTAGTCTCATTTTCTAGAGCTGCTAAGCACTCAATGACTCTATAAAGTCACTACCTTGAAAAGTTAAGTTATTTATAGAAAAAAAACCTTTCATATTTGGTTTTTCCTTTTCCGTTTAAGATAGAAACATCGTCAAACCATTAGTACAACATTTCTGTCAGATTAACACCATTCAAAACTCTTGGCAGGTACCAGTAGCAAGGCAAAACAAAACTAAACTAAACTAAACTAAACTAAACTAAACTAAACTAAAATAAAATAAAATAAAATAAAATAAAATAAAATAAAATAAAATTCTACAAAGCAAGTTTGTTTAAAACAAAGGCAATGCACTTAGTATTTTGATGTATGAGGCACTGTATTTTTGCACCAGGGGAGAAGCATACCTTTCATCAGCTGCAGAACCTTGGTGTCAGATGGCAATATAATCCAAATGGGTCTCAGCAGCATGTTCCACAATATACACAAGCTTCAGCATGGGGCTCTTCCACTTCCCCCAGGAGACCATTAACCACTAGTATGAATCCAAACCGTTAAGATGTTAAGCAGCTCTATGGTCCAGTTTGAACCATATTAAGCAGCCCTGAAGAATCCCAAGCTGTATTCCACCATTCGAAGAGCAATGCAATATGGCACCCCTCACAGACTGATGTTCTGGCAACCATCCAATTTTCCCAAAAATTTTCTTGTGACCTGTGCAAATACAAGGAGGAAGTGTTAGTTCAACATGCGAACACTGCCACACCACTCAGGGAGTAACATACGAATATAAAGTTACGTTCTTCTGAATAATTTCAAACACTTTTTTTTTTTCACAGATTTAGATGTATCCTAAACTTGAAGCCTGGTGATGATATTTTGCTTTAAAAACATCGTGGGGCCGGAGTGTAAGAGAAGGTTTAAGAAAAAGATTTTCATATATCTCTACGGATTGCACAGTCTTCCATTCCACAAAGCACTGAAGTGATAGGAAAGAGAGGTAATATAAAGGTTCTCCAACTGCCCTGGCAGGTATTTAAAAACTAATGAAAACAGTAAGTCAATTAAAAAAACCCAAGTAGCAAAAATAAAACTCATCAACCCTTTTGAGGGAAACGTGTGATCTTCTCTGCCTCCTTAGCCCTCTCACAGTGTCTCCCCACAGCACCTCCACCAGCAGAGGTGCTTCCTCAGTTGGGACCTAAACTATGAGCACCACTGATGTCATTTGACCCAGGAAGAAGCCAAAGTAGCCAAACCCACGTCAGTCTACTCTGGTGGTCTCTCTGTACAATTCCTTCAGAGGTGCAAAAAGCAAATTATGCTTAGGTTGGGAAGGGGACTAAGAGGAATGGAGAGAAAAGTCTGACTACTCTGCACAGGAGGGAACAATGATGTGAAGAACAACATTGCATCTGCCAAGATGGAGCTGGGGAAAGGGAAAAGAACAAACTTTCACACTAAGGATGACGGAGAGGAACTAGAAGAAGCTTTTAGAGACTGGAAGTTGCATGTACACAGAGACGAAGATGAGAAGAAAGGAGAAAGTGAACATTGGTGAACAAGAATTGTTGCTAGAAGCTCTGTGTAACTGGGTAACACGGATCTAGGGCAGTCCACAGAAGAATAAGTTTAGGAGAGAACAAGAAGGAGCTTTATGTTTGCTTCACATCAGGAGAAGTGAGCATATCTACGCATGGAGGAGAGGAACGATCCTGGCAAAAGGAGTTTTGCATGAGAAATGCAAGCAAGCATAAAGGTAGGAGAGTAGGTGGGAAGGGATCAAGGAGGAGGAGAATGAGTAATAATAAAAAGTGAAAAAGTAGACTTCAGAAATTCTGAAATGGGTAGATCTAAGGAGAGAGGGGGACAATTAGGAAACTGGGGTAAGAAAACACAAGAAAGTAGAGGACTAGGATGAAAAAAGAGAAAAATGGACGGTTATTACATAGTACAGAAAAAGAGGATGGGGAAATAATAGGATACTAAATTGATCAAGATAATTAAGAAAAATACAAAGAGCGCACAAGTAAGTCTTCTGGAGTTGCGATGCTTGCTCCAGAAAGCATGAACCAAAAGGAATGGAACAAAACCCAAGGCAGCTATTGCGTTTCCAAAGGGACGAAGGGAATTGCACTGTGCAGAAGCCCAGCAGAGGAAGGGCCAGCCTGGACCGACCCTTCCCACTCTCCCCTTCGCTATGATCAATGCATTCGGAAGAACAAAGTCCTCCCTCTGGTCCGTCCCTCTTCTCCGAAAACTGTCCCTCGGCTCTTCTGCACACCTTGGTTCCCTGGGATGGTCCCACAGGAGCAGTGTGTTACCCTCTGTGGTGTCTCGGCCCCCACAGCCCAAGCTGGCACACGGCGGAGCCCCACCTTGCCCCTGCTGCGAGCTGCTCTGCCCAGTCCCACGGCCTTCGTCAGCCCTCCACTCCCTGGCCAGGGCCGCCAGGACTCCCTACAATCCCATCAAGTTTTCCCCGTCTTCAGCTTTTCTCTGTCCCAACTCTTAAAAACACAGCCCGATCCAGAAAAAGCCCTCCGAGTCCACTTCCCTCCATAGCCCCTCCAACCCAAAAAAAAAAAAAAAAAAAAAAGTTAAACCTCCAAAATAAAACAAAGCAGACACAAGAAGGAGGCAAGACCCCCCCGCCCCGAGTACTACCCCCCAGTCCGCATTACGGGAGCTAGGTCGGAATGACTGCCTTACCCTCTCCAAAAATACCTGCATGTGCTCCCAAAAGTACAAAGGAAAGGCTGGGCTGGCCCGCAGCCGCCTCCGCTGCGCTCCCAGACCCGGGCGCGGATGGCAGGGCGGCGGCGGGGGCGACGAGGGAGCCGGGAAAGAACAATAAACCCCAAGTCCAAACGTACCTTCTCCTTTCTCTAAACTGTGAAACCAGATTTCCTTAGAAGCCTACGGCGGGGCTCTTTGCTTTTAAGCGGCGGGAGAGCTCGAAGAAAGTTGAGTAAATCTCTTCGGATAAAGTTGCCGAAGATGAGTTAACCCGGGAGAGACGAGGGAGAGATGGAGAGTTCATCCGAGTTTCTCCTTTTGTTCAAGTTGCCCGAGCAGACAAAGAGCCGGCAGCGGCGGCAGGTCCCCCGCGCCCCTGCTCCCCCCGCGGTCCGGGCGCCGCCGGGGTCCCGTACTGCCCTCGCCCCCCGCCTCCTCCCACCACCGCAACTTTCCGTCGTCTCCATCCCTCAGCCCCGACCCCGGCTCCAGCGCAAAACTTCCCTCGAACTGAACCTCCCAGAAAAAGAAAACAATTTAATTCAAGGCGGGGGAGTGGGGGGTGGAAAGGGAGAGAACCATCTCTCAAATCATTATTTCCGGTAGATGCACCTCTTTGTTTGGATTCCCCCGACTGTCAGTGAGGACAAGCCTCTGGGGATCTGCTTTCGGACACTTTGATCTGCCGGAATGAGACGGGCAAACGCAGGACATAAAGAAAAATAACTTTAAAAGAAAGAAAAGGGGGGGCGGGGGGAAGTGAAGTAAATAGAAAACAATATAAAACTCCGGAGTTGCGAAACGAACCCTTTTTTCATGGACACGGGAAGTACATAAATAAACAACTGAAGGGGAATTTCGGAAAACTGTTGGTTGTCCTCCCCCTCCCCTTCGCACTTTTCCAGAGAACGTAACAAAAAAAGCCCCCTGAAACCTCCTGGCCGCGGCTCCGTGCCGCCGCCGCCAGCTCCTGGCATCCCTACCTGTTGCGTAAAAAGCAAAGATGGGGCCGACCGCATCCGTCCCAAAGAAACCAAAAGGGAAGGCGGGGACCGCCCGCACCCCACAGCCCCCTCCACCTGCCCTCCGGCCGCCCCCACAGGGACACCCGACACGGGCGTCGCCGGCAGCCCCGGCGCGTCCCCGGCGGAACGCGCGGCTGCCCCGCGTCCTGCCCGGCCCCGGCACCGCGGG
>WEKY01003045.1:108015-126162 GCA_013390045.1 Picathartes gymnocephalus | reverse complement strand
AAAAAAAAAAAAAAAAAGTCTACGAGACAGTACACACTTCCCCTGCCAGCATAAAGGGACAGGAGAAACAACCAGCCCAGTGAGGGCAAAACTGCTCCTCTTCTCCTGGCTCTGGACACAGTGCCAGCAAGGACCAGGGTAAGGGAAGCTTGTGCAACCACAGGGGTCCGCTGCTTTTGAGACAGCTGGAAAGAGCCAGATGAAGGAAGGAGCAAGTGAAGAGATGAAGAAAGGGAAGAGGATGAAAGAGAGACTCCACCATCCTGTCAGAGGCCATCCAAGCAGTCAAAGCCTCCTGCAAGCACGAGGCTGCCCAGGCCACCATGAGACTGCACTGCAGCAAAACCCACACCAGCAAAAGAAGGCTTGTTCACGCTGCATGATACCACGTTCTCCTGCCACAGATCCAGCAAACCAGCCCAGCCTCCCTGCTTTGAGTCTGGCATGTGTAAGTATTGACCTACTGTATCTTTAAGTCTTACGAGTTTGACCCTTTCCAGACTGGAATAGGTATGGCAAAAATGTGGACATACATCTGCCATTCTGAAGGACGATGGAATGTAATTTGTTTTTGAAAGAAATATCAAGGTCAGCCTCAGCACAGAAATATTACATAGCTCTGGTAAAACCAGTATAGTAAATATAGACATGAGATAAACTAACTGTCTGGTTTTCCATTTGCCTGTGACCTCTATTACTGTTCTTGGTTCCTTTGCCTATAACCTCCATAATTGCCTTTTTGGTCCTTTGGGTCAATATGATTATCAGTCTCAACACTGCCCCTGCTTTCAAATTTTTCAAATAAAACCTCGTGTGGAACATTACAACCCTATTCTATTTGTGAGTTATTAAAAAAATTGTGCCTTTGAGTAATACAGAATACTTTCAGTAGTAGATCCATATTCATAAAAGGGTAGCTATTTAGTCTCATCACTTTATTTCTTTTGTCACTATTTACCCAAAATAATTTACCACCTTCCACCCCTCACCTCTGTGTTTCACATATTTCAGAACTATCATTAAAATCCACGTTCATCACACAATCTCCACTCACAAAACCAAGCAACTAAAACAGTATGCGACTGTTTGGAGTCAGATTTGAGAGATGCATAATCTGTCAGTAACCTCTGCCTGTATATTCAAATTACAAATTCTGTATTTATTACACATGAGCACACCATGTTTCCAGATTCTGCCTCCAAAGACAAGGGGTTACTTATGGGGTCCATAGGTCAATTGGTATTTTATATTAGACTCCAACTACACATAACTATTTTCAATAATACATTCACAGGGTCAGTGATCAATTTTTTTAAATTTTTTTTTTATTTTTACAAAGTGAAATAAAATATTGGAGAGGATAAGGAGAGTCTGTGTCCTTGGTGATGACAGGAAAAGCCTGGAGAAAATCACCATATGCATAAAAAGAGGCAAATATTTACTAGATAAAATCCAGGCAGTGGAGAAATTACTACCTAAAGACTGCAGCTGGTTGTCTCTACAGATTTAAAGGATCAGCTACCAAGACTGTAATTCTAAGAAAATCTCTTATTAATGGATAAAACTCAACTGCACACTGTTTAGTACAGGCTGGGTAGTGAGAAATGAGATATTCCTTAAGAGAAAGAAAAACTCTGGTTTCCATAATTGCAGGATACTGAATTTGCTTCACTGGTGTGACACATAACCACATTTTGGTGGCAACTGGTGGCTCCCATCACCAGTTCATTTCATAGGTCACCAACTGGCCATCCGATTGTAATGACTTCTGGCTATTTCTAACTGGGATTTAAAGCAGTGACCTGAAGTAAAGACACTCATCCTATTACGAGCCTCCTGAGCCATGTAAATTCCAGTGGAGCAGGTTTTTTCTTTTAAATTCTTCTTAAGCTTACTTCACACAGATACAAATGCTCACAAAAGATCTAAGATGAAGAAGAGTTGGGCCTTAAATATTGATAGGGAACCTCATTCCTCTTTTCTTTAGTGAAAACTCTAGAAACCTCTGGTTGGCACACCTACGTATGCGATGTGCGTGTGAGAGCTGCTTCAGCAATTTGTCAGCTTTAGTGATGGCTGAATATGCAGACTTTATATTCTAAGGCATCTATCAGAAACACCTGGGTGCAGATATCAAAAACACTGAGAGCATTTCATGTGGTGGTTTGTTACATGTAGACACGCTGTACTGAAAAGGTCAATTTAAAAGCAATGGAATGACTTCTGGGAAATTTCCTTTCCTCTTAGATCATCTACCATTACATCAAATAACAGTCCATAAGGTCTGTCCTTCCACTGCCACAGACAATTAAAAATACAAACTAAAAAAGCAGTGGAACGCAATTTCTTCCATCTTCATTGAAAAGGAGAAGCTGAAAGTTCTACTCCAGGTAAAAAACTTCTGCTAATTCAGAATATAAATTGCAAGGAAACCACAGGATTTGAAAAGAAAAAAAGGAGAAAAAAGAGGCTTTTTTAGACAGCTACACATGTAAAATTTAGGTCATTTTATTAAATAACATAAAATAAACAAATGTCTGTGCAAAACTGAAGTTCATGGAAATCATACTGATAACTACCCACAACCAGAGGCTGCAGAGTCATTATTAACCTACTGATGCTGAGATTCCAGCCACCATATGATCACCAGACTATTTTATTTAGAAAATGTCTAGTTACATTGTTCATTTCCTGCATTCATTTCTGAAAATTATACAAATATTATACTTATATACCCAGAAAAAATCAAGTTATAACTCTAATAAAGAATTCCAAGCAAAATAAAAATTCCAAAGTTAAAATCAGTGTGAAAAGAGATACTTTCGTTGTTCTATTATCAAGGAAAGAATGTTCTAGTGTCATAACATTTTTAAATATTCAACATTTAAAAATATTATTGATTTTGAACTATATATAAATATGAGTACCTTAAAAGGGAAATGGCCTTTGGAGTGACCACAGACAACATAGCTTTCTAGAAACAGGAAACACTTTACACCATGAGACTAAACACACAGCTGGATGACAGATAGCAAATAAACTGTAGACAAATTAGATTCTTAGCCAGGCCTGTGCTGATCTATGTATATAAAACATTGTAAATACACACACACCCCCCAAACAGAAATGATTTTGTAAGAAAATTGTCAGAACTCGCAAGTCAGAGAAGCATTTAGATTTAACTGCAGCCCAAACACCTCAAACTTCTTAAATTATCTCCAAAATCAGAAACAGAGCTACTGAGAAGGGACAAAAGAGTAGCATAAAGAGATGTGATTAATTTGCCTCAGGGAATTCTCTTCCATGGGGAAAAGCTGCTGGTGCCTAGAGGAAGGTACCTACCCTCTTGGAGTACTGCAGTATTACCATCCTGCAATATGTTGTAACACTTCACTGTATTTGGTTTTTGAAAGGTAATGACAAGGATTCTTGGAGTCATGGGGTCGTGATTTGCTCCTGTCTGGAAGAGGCGCAACCACCTACATTGGTGGCTTAAATTGTGCAGTAGGATTTATTAAAACGAAAAATAAATAAAATCGAGATTTCCCTTTCTGAACACTCCTGCACTTCCTAGCTTAAGCTAGTTTACATCACCCTTTTTCCTGCTGAGCCACACAGCCCCAGCTGGAACTGTCATGTGGTTTATACTACATCCTGCAGGTCCTGCGGGAGGTTCTTGTACTAAATTATTCCTCAGTTTTCCAATCATTGGTGAAGAGAATTGTCTCAGCTTTTACTGACAAAAAATACTTTTAAAATCAGAATATATATGTAGAAATAAGCCCTACTGAACAAAGTAGACAGTTCAGAAGTAGAAGAGAATTATTTTGGAAGGCGAATGCCTGACTAGAAAGTTACTTCAGGTCCCACTGTGAGCATAATCCAAAGCAGATTTAAAGCCGTGGTGCCTTTTCTGCCTGAGTTCAGTGCACGTTGCATCAAATTTCATAAAATATCACTTCAGTGTAAAGTCACTTTAGAAAAGTATGAAATATTAAAACCAACCAGAAACACCAAGGCATGTTTTCACAATCCTAGGTTGCATTGTGGACGAGAAGATGAAGTTAGCTAATTAACACGTGAGCCAATCCTCATTTTCTCATCTCTGGTGCTGCTATTTAAGTGATATTTGGGTCTCATGGTGTTTCAACTGAAGTGCAGAATAGAACAAGTAGAGCACGAAAGGCCTTTAGCTGTGCAGGAAGGACAAGGTAGAGCTCCAATGGGGATGACTTCTTGCTTCTCCTGGGCCTGCACAGCCTTTGTCAGGCAAACCATTTGCCCCCAGGAGTGGGGGATTAGGATATTTATTCTTAATTTATATCATTTTGAAAAGCTACTGTCAATTCAAACCCAACTTCAAGCCAGCATGAAATGACAGGGATAGAACACAAAACTTCATTGCCTTGTGAGGTTTCTGTTGTCTCTCTCCACTGTTGCCTTTGCTATCAAATCCAAAATGTTCCGTTTGGGTTTGGGTATGTTTGAGAAATTTGCCTTGTTTCACTTATTCAACAAGATTTCTATAGCAGAACTAAAAGTAGTCTCTTTTCCTTCTTAATTAACGGCAAGATTATTTTGTTTACTTTTCATTATAACCTATTTAAATAGTTCAAACCCCTTTATTTTTGGAATGCAGTTTTTAGGACATACTTATATTCCACTGAGCAAAAAGAAGTAGTATTTGATCAGAGTAAGTAATTTCTGTGATAGCATCAGAGGTAACATATTATCCAATTCAACAGTTATTACTATAAATAATATATTAATCCCTCCTTTAATCTGAATGGTTACTTTATTAAAAAGTTTTTTGCACAAAGGATGAAATTAAATCTAATCTCTGATATGACATCCAGTAAAATGGACAAGGCCTAAAGCAACTTATATCCTCTTTCATCTCCCATGTTATTATATATGGCAGGAAACCTGGGAGAACTGTTTATCAGCTGTTAATCAAAAAACCTACAAGCACTGCACTCTCAGAATTTTAAACATTTCCTAACTTCTATTTGTGTACACATTAAAGGAATTTGTATTCCACCTGTGCAGAAGATCTTGTGAGATTCTATCACTATAACTCATACCTATTGGGTATGTTAATTTGTTGCAGAGAAATATTTGGGAACAACTTTGAACCAAAGAAAGTGAGAGGAAAAGAAACACTGTTAGTGAGAGCTCGGAGGTGTTGCATATAAAGATATGCAGGGCTGGTGAGAAATCAAGATCATGAGCAAAAAGGCAAGAACATTTCCACAAGTAGCTGCTTGAGGATCAGAGGAAAGCAATGTTTTGAAGTTAAGAGGACTATATTTATTCCTCTACAAAGTATTAAAAAAAAAACACCATCCTCAAATTTGATAGACTTAGTCATAGCTATGACACGTAAAGATAAATCTCATTAACAACATTTTCATCACCGTATAAAGTGTAATTTTGTCTTGTTTTCTTAGGTTGTTTTCTGTGTGTCTCTTTTAACATTTGCTACATGTTTAAGATTGAAGGTTCAGGCATTATGTGCCTTGCCTTTACAGAGACAAGGCTCTACCAAACTCTTGGAAGCACAATGACAGAAATGCTAACACAAACATGTGAGATGAGTAGCTTGTTCTGCAAGGGCTGAATTAATAGTCCATTAATTTCAATTAGCACAGTTGGCTGTTTTAAGTGCTTAGTGCCTTTAAACCTGAGAAACATTGTGAGCATGCATGGCCAGATAAGACTCAGATCAGACAGGACTTAATTAGCACTTCGTTACATTTTCTAGACTTGACTGTCACATCAAAAATTTTAATAGGAAAAAAGTCAGACTGACTTAAGCAAAAATCAAGAGTCAGAGGTTAAGACTTTTATTTAAAAAAAAAAAAAAAAAAAGTTTCTGGCAATTTGTTACCTTATTCATACCTAAAACTACCTTGGTCAAGCAGTTCAAGAGGACCAAGAGATTTAGAAGGTTAATTTTAGGGAAAGCTTCAACAGACTATTATTAAAGTTTGTCCTTTTGTAATTCAGAAGATCCATTTTGTATACATCATCCATGTTTTGGAATATATTCTGTGTTCAGTTTTATCACGTGTAAAAATGAGGGTGACACTGAGGGTCACACAGACCTTCCAAATAGTTTTACTGAAAGTTTCCTACAGCCAGAGTAGCTTCACTACCTGAAGAAACAGACAGTGATTAACCAGTCCACTCTCACAAGTAACCTTTTGTCATCAGGATGAAAGGTTAAAAAAAGATATTTTTTTTTACTATCTAGTTTATAAAATTAATATGTTCAAGATACCATAGTTAGCAAAGGAAAAACTGTCTTCTTCATTATTCTATACACAAAAAAAATGTTAAAGACTCTGTACATGTATTTAAATCTAAAAATAATTAAGTATGACAAAACTTGGCTTCATTTTTTGCCAATTAATAAGTATAAATGTCTTGGTCAGTGTCAAAAATTAAATTACTTATACTTCCCAGCACAAATATTCAAGAACATTCTCCAATAACCAGGTCTTCCAGGAAAGCACAAGATACACAAATTAAACAACAGGAATTAAAAGTAGAATTGTCCATTTTTGTTCCTGTTCTATCAGGCTAAGATACATTATAAGACACTGGAATCCACCTCTAAAATGTTGGAAGACACAGTGACAGTTCAGCTCACCAGTCACAGATTATCCAGCCAATCTAACAGCCAGTTAGGACACTCTGCAGAAGCACTTTGGCATTAAATTCCACGATGGTGAGGGGGTAGAAATAATCCACTTTTGTCAAAACCCCTGTTGCAAGCTGCCTCCAAGCAAGCTCTGAACCAGAATTCTTTGTCCTTGTCCTGGAGGCTCAAGATGGCTGGTGACCTTACCTCTCCACTGGCACCAGTTTGGCTGGAAAAGTAACCATGGACCTTGCAGGAGCTCCTGTCCTCGGTGGTTTACTCCTCTTTCTCCTGGCACAGACCTCAGTTTCAATACGGCATCTCTGCTCTCCGAAGGAGGTGTCTGAAGGTTCTAGAGATGCAGCCCTTCCTGGCTGGGTAACACTGCAACTAATGCCCTGCTATAAAAACTTATCAGAGCTACAAGTCTGAAGGGCAGAGCAGATCTAGACCTTGTTTTTTAACGGGAACACATTCTAACCAAACTATTTTTCAGCTACCCAGCATATTCTAACTTACATCCCCCTTCCCCTCCAGATTTTATGTATTTTTAATGAAAGTCTAATTGCCATCCAAATACAGTTTGAATGAATGCATAAGGAAAAATAAACATCATTTAGAAAGTCAGAAAATATTCATTAATAATTTTCTAGCATGATAAAAGCGTATAAATTAAGAATCTGTGTAAATATATGTTAAACTACTTAAATATATGCAGACGTAATACGTACTTAAGCCTAATGGCTAGCAAAAGGAAATGCTGAATTACACCAGCCAATGAGAATCAGCCCTTATTTAGAAAAATACTTAGGAAGCACAAATGCAAAACAAGATGAAAATCAATTATTTAAATCAAGGTTTCCAACTTGACAATTTAAATCATGATTAAAATTGGCAATTTAAATGGCTTTGATCTAAATCTACTCCCTTGATGTGAAACCAGCCCATTCTGTTTGTCATCACTGTTGTTCTCAGAGCCCCTGATGAAAAAATTATTTGTAAATGTGCACATGTGGATATTTCCTTATGAGTACACTTTGCTGTACAAGTTTATAATTCATTTATGACAAGAAGAGTATTAACTACATTTTAGCATGCCAAGGGCACAACTCTATTTACCAAGAAATAATATTAAATGAGAATTTTATATTTTAAGTAATATTTTTCCCATTCCTGCAAAATATTCCAATATTTAATAACATTACAGGAAAATTTGGAATTAATTTAGTTTCAGATTACCAACAGACCTGCCAGTAACAGGCAGAGCCACAAAAGCTTTAAATCTGCCATTTGGCATCCAACATCCTTCAGAGGAGGCTATAAAAACCACATCTGTAAAGCCATAGGACACCAGATCCTCTCTTGAGTGCCAGAGTCACTCAGAGTAGCACAAGCACAACTCTCAAATACTTCCAAAACCCGTTTCACCAGCTGGGGATGGCTATAGGCAAAAGGCTCTTTGGACTTGCCTTTTAAGCTTGCTTTCCTGAAGAAGTGTCATACACACGCCCTCATCAATTCATCCACGCATCCACCCAGCCATAACTTTTATAGAGGGAAGCTGAGATCAAAAGACACTGCATTTCCACAGGTTTTGCACAGGGAGATATCTAGGAGAGAGGATAGACGCCCAGACTTCAGCTTAAATGAGCTCATCAGGACTGGTGAGAGTTCCAGGTAGGGCTGGCCAGTGGAATGAAGCTAATGGGCTCCAGGCCCTGCCAGATAGGTTGTAGCAGGAGCTCTCCTAAGATATTGATCTGCAGAAAACACCTTCCATTGGCTGACACAATGATTTGCTGATTTCCTCATCTCACAAGAAATTAAAAATTATCCTTTGTCTCTAACACTGCCTGTGGATATCCAGGTTGTATGCTCTGCCAGCATTATACCGAAATACACTTTTCTATCTCCACTAGGCTCTTAAACCATTTCTCCTACCTCTTTCTCAACTGCTCCCTTAAAACACCAGCTTCTTTTTAGTCACCAGCAATATTTCTCCTTTAATACCCAGGCTATGCTTTAACAGCACTATTTTTTTCCTAATCTTTTCTTGAAGTTCACATCCCCTTGGGTCCCTGCTACTGCAGTAGGCTTTTGTCCTCTTCTTCCCATGCATCCAGACTTTCTGATTCAATGGCTATTTTAATGGTCCATGGGCTAGACCATGAGCCCCTTTTCCAGAAGTAAGTTGATGGCAGGGTCCTTTCCAGCACCATCACATGCTTATCAACTATCTCATTTTTCCCATGCTGCAGTGAAGAGATGGACACATTCACCTCATGATCCCAAATTAATAACCCTTTGCTTGTTATGTTTTGTGTTTTCTCTTATCATGACAAATATTTTGGAAGAAGTCCCTGTTCAGGGGTGCAAATTTATGTGTTCTCTTCCAAATCCCTCACTAACACATGTCATCTGTGACACCTACAAAAAATCAAAGAGCAGCTAACTCAGGCTGTTTCTGTAGTGAGATCAGTGTTGCAAAACCAAATGGCAAAATTAGTTTGTTTTCTGCTCATATCCATGGCTGCTTTTCTATCCTACATTTAAATGATAAACAATCTAAAGTGGATCTTCTCTTTTTCTGTCCTGAACTAATAGTGCATCAAGGCCATGAGCTGCTGATCTAGGATTAAGGGCACCAACAAAACAACAATAGTAATGCAATAGAAGAGGAGGAGACACTATGATTTCATTTCTATCTAAACCTGGAACAATTTGTTAATGGAATTAGGAAGCTTCCTTCATGTAATTATCACTGAGTATGTCAGCCAAAGTCCAACTCATGGTGTGTATCTTTCACCATGATAATACAGTGTTTTAGAACTACATGAAGTACACCATTTAGATAAGATGAGCTGGAATTTATGACTCTCCATTTGCAAACAGCCCCAGAGTACTAATATGCATTTTCAATTCAGGATAGGAAAGCAAAGGACTCAGTCGGTAAGGCTTCATGCTAAAAGTGAGGAGAGCTCAATCAAAGAACATTTACACACTTTCTTTCCCACAAAGATAATACAAGAGAACAAAACCAAATATTTTTTAAATACTCAGGATTCATCCTTCTCTTCTTTTTAATAAGAATGTACAGATGTCTTCTTACTCTGCTCCTTTATCCTGCTTCCTAAATTTATTAGTTAAAAACAAAAAAACCCAAAAACAACCCACACAAACAAACATTTAAACCATTCCAAAGGAAAGCAGCCTAATAAGATTTTCCAAATGATGTTGAGTCTTGGACAAAGTTTGCAGGAAGACCAGGAATTAATCTGAAGATGCCTGTTTCCGACTGCCTGTTTCATCCACTGTACCTCTTGTTTCCCTACAGCTGGAACCTTGCAAGCTCTTTCATTTGAAAATAATTGTGTTGTTTTCTTATTTACAGAAAATATGCCCCCTCCTTGAAAATTAAGCCTTAAAACTATAAACAATTAGAGCACATAAGTAATTGCATGTAAACAGGAACTACCCCACATAATGATAGATTATTTTGCCTTTCTTGGTGCCCTGAGTAAGTCTGAATCAATGGCATCACAGTCACTTCAAATGCCACATTTCTGAGTGACAGCAGTCTCTAGCAAAAGGTCTGATAAGCCTGAAGATATTTGAATTTGTTTTCATAGAAATAAACCAATCCAGTTTCTGGTGTTCAAATCTGGAGAAATGCCCAGACCCTCCTTCAAACTGCCATTCCCTTTGCCAGTCACCGGGTCCCCTCCATCCTGTCTAACTCACTGTCATCAGCACAGCAGTCACTTTATGTCTGGCCAACGGACCCTCATTAGCAACCATCCCACCGCAGCAGGAATTATGGCTTCAGCAGTTCCAGGGAACTGGAAAGATGTGGTTATTTGCTTCACTTCTTTGAGAGGGACAGACCATGAGCTACCTGTAGTCACAAACTTCAGGCAGGCTGCTACAGCAAAGGGTCACTCTGTCCTGTTTTCTCTGACACATCAAGAATGTGACTGTTTGAAAGATGAGGTCAGACTTGAACCTGAGTGTAAAGGTTTCGGTGAACTGTGCTGAGATCACACAGTCAGATCTTGTCTAGTTTCATAGCAATTTCACTTCTTCAAAACAGTCAACCTGAGCAAGTGCCTTTTAAATTATTCAGTTAGAAACCAGCTGTTTTCATTTAGCTTTCAGAAACACAGTCACAGTTTGTACCCAGATTGGTGCTGTTTTTGAGTCAATGTTCAGAGATACCCTCTGAGAGTCTTGGTCTAAACTCAGGATAATAATGTAGCATGGGTACATCTTGGATACATCTTAAATTAGATTCTTTCCATTCTACTGGAAATGCAATGTACCTTTTGCATGGGAAGGAGATGAATGCTTAAACATGAGAAACGGTCTGGCAAGAAGGTAAGATATAATGTTCTGCTCCACTATTATATTGTCCTTTGGTTCAAGTAAAACTCACTTAGAAAGGAAGACGTAACAGGGGCCATTTGGAGCTTCATTATGTTCTTTTGCCAAGTAGGAGGGTTAAGTTTTGTTTGCAAGAAACATGGAGGAGCTGTTACAGGGGGAGAAAGGATGCTAGGAGTTAGTGTATTGGTAGGAAAAAAAAGGCATAGGAAGTGACTCAGACTAGTATAATCTGGTCAATGATGCTGTATTAGTCATGCTTTCAGTTATGCCTATCACAGGGATTTAATTCTGTTGGTGTTCTATAGGTTGGTTACTATAGGTTCAGTGAATGCTATTCCTTGCCTTGCAAGGTTTGTGTACAATGCACAAAACAGAGCAGTCGCTGACCAGGAAATTACTAAGACCTGAATAAGTCATCTTTTGTGCCATGGTACACCCATCTTGGAGACAACCACATATATTTTCCTCATCTTGGTGACAAAAATCCTACCTGATGTTTACAGCTCATTTCAGGGCCCTGGAGAGGAGAGGTTGAAATGGCGGGAGGTGGATAATAATTTTTGAACTCTGGCATATTTAGATGATCACAACATGTGTAGACCCAGGAGGTCTCATTGTAATACCTTGTTAATGTCTTCAAAGCTTTTCAGAGACCTTTATGGAGTTATTCTACATGAAAAAATTAACCCTAATAGGTATATTCAATAACTAGATCCAACATGCAGAATAAAAGACCCCTTGGGAGGAGGGTTAAGCTCTAATCTGCTTCTTTTTCCACTTTGCTGTGGAAGCAGATGTGGCAGAGAAGGGGCCAGCCAGCGTGAAGCCTCTGCACTCACACGGCTGATCCTCTGTCACGTATGATGTGTGTATGTCACAACAGCTAGCAGGGAGGCTGGGGAGGCCTCTGCCTCCATACTGTCCTTTCCACTCAGGTCCTTTCTGCTGGAAGCATAACACAGGAGCACAAAGCTTGCAAATGTGTTCAGCACTGCTGAGTCTTAGGGAACCCTACATTGGTGTTGGAAAAGAAAGAAAATACAATACTGCCTATGTATGCAATCACATCACACACTGCTTCACGAGGATGGGAAGGAAATGAAATGATACACAGGGGAGGCAGATCTGATTACTGAAAATTATATATACACTCTTGAGGTGAACAGTCTTCATCTAATTTTCAGGTAAATTAATGATTAAAAAAGAAGCATTATCTATTAAAATAAATTTTAGCAACAGACATATGGAGCCTATTATGCTGATTTTTTCATTTAAATCTTCAATTCTTTTCTATATCTCTGTGCACTATGAGATGAACTGATGGAGAAACAGCAGTTATAAAAATGAGTGTCTTAGCAAAGATGAAGGGACAAAATTGTCACAGTACAAGAACAAACCAAATTATCTATACTGAAGTTAAAATAGAAAATAGAAACTTTGTTTTTTCACTCAGCACAAAAATGAGTTCCCTCAGCATTACCACAAGATGTTGCAGAGGTCACAAGCAAGAAGGGAATGCCATGGAGGACAGAATAAATAATTAGTGGCATGGGATACACTGGTAACAATGACCAAGTGTGGCTGTAGAAGTCTAAAATGCTGACTACCAGGGTGAAGGCACAGCAGGTAAGGAGCAATTTTTCTTTGCTCTGTGTGCTGAAGTGTGGTTACACCTGCCAGGACCAGGGCTGGGGCCTCTCAGAGCAGCTTTGGCAGAGGCTCTGGCAATGGTGGCAGGGCAGTAGGAGGGAATGACAGCTACAGCAATCTCAAGCCATCTCACAGTGCTGTGGAAATAAATATACCTCTTCACAGGAATCCACCACTCTGGCCCACATCCAAGAGATGATCCAGTGTTAGGCAATCCTACAGTCAGACACCATTTGCAATTCCTAACATCTGCTTTTCTTTTACATTGATCTTCATTAAAAATCCTTTAAGTAAATTTGCTTTCTTTCACCTTTGCTAAAGGGCTACTACTTTTCTTTCCAAAGCAATTACACTAGAAATATGGTCTATTACCAAAAAAAAACCCCAAAAAACCAAAAAAGACTCAAAAAAACCCACAACAAAATGGGGTGAGGGGGGGTAATCTTTGGTGATATATCCTTGTGTGGCTTTGTTCTGGGTGCTTCCTGTAGTGAGAGACTTATCTTATTGCAAGCAGCAAGGAACATAGAAAATACTTGCCATTTATGTATATATGCACATATGTAACTGTCGTGTAGCCTGACTTCCCGCAGCTATCTGGAAGCAACAACTTGTGTTACCAAAGGGTCCCCAGAGAGAAACAATCCGTTTGCCAACACTGGACTTTATTACAATGGAGAACAAAAACCACATAGGCAGGAAACCATAAAACCCCTCAAGTTAACTGTAGCCAACGGCCAAGGAGCCTGGGGCGGCAGTGGGCACCGGAGCCAGGCACAGGGAGGGATGCAGTCCCAGGCCTGTTCCTTGCCAGTGGCTGTAGCTGGATGTTGTCGCCTGTCCCGTCACCAGCCCTGGCCGTTTTCTCGGCTGGTTGTGACCAGTGCCCAGACCCAAGAGGAAGTTAATCACTAACCACACCGCCTGGCCACAACAAGGTGCCCCAGCCGGGCGGGTTTGGGTGCACCCCTCCGGTGGGCTGCCTATCCGCCCCCACCGCAGCCACCCCGCACGGGTGGGGATGCTCCGGGGGACACGTGAGGCCACCGGCACTGACATCGGTTTTGCAAGTGACCCTGGACAGGAAAGGCGTTGTATGCAAAGGGGGGTAACCCCCTGGAAAGCTCCCAGGCAATGAGTGGAGCGGAGCTGCTGATGGGGTTTTTTGCAAGGCAAACACAACCCAGGAATTCACGGGGATAAGGCAGAGCAAACATTAACCTCCTGCGCCGGCGGCTTTGCGAAACAGCCGGTACCACGACTCTTTTCGTCTGCTGCTCCTTTTTCATGGAAAAAGATTTCGTGGCTCAAAGCCAGATGTAAATTAACAGCTAAGTGAAACCATTATGTCAGTGGGATGCTTTAATCGGTTTACAAAACGCTGTTCGAGGTACGATGCATATTCGTAGGCAGGAAGGCAATGCAGGCGGGTACCTGGGACGTCGAAACCCAGTGGGGTCACCAGCCTCGGCCCTGTCGGGCAGCCAGCGGGGAGGAGGGGACAAGGACCTCGCCGTAAGCCCCCGGACCCCGGCCCCGAGCATCCCCATGGCTAACGCCCGGCTTTTTGCACACGCTTTTCCTCAGGAAGTCTTCATTAAAGTGCCCCGGACAAACTATTCTGGACGGAGGGCGGGCGGCGCGTCCCTACTGCCGCTCGCTCGTTCGCTCCGGCCGTTCTCGCCCGAAACACCAGGGCAAAGAGGAAAAAAAGAAGGGGAGGGGGAATCTCTTTAAAGGGAAAATAATCTCAACCCGCGGTCCGCCAAGGCGAGCTGCCCCGGGCGAGTGAGGGCAGATCGGAACCCCCTTGCGCTACAGCCGCCGAGGCACAGCCCCGCAGCCCCCCATCCGCACTGGAGCTTCTCGGCGGCCGTCGCCACTCCCCGGCCGTGCCCCGGCCCCGGCTGGGCGGTTCGGCAGCGCGGCCGCCCCTCCCTGCCCCGGCCCCTCCCGGCGGGGCCGGCCGCTGCCGTCCGGAGAGACAAGACACACCTGCCCCGAGGGGGGCTGGGGGCGTAGCAATGATGACAAGAGCAGCCCAGTGTTAGGGTTCAGTTCCAGCTGATTTTATTTCCTTCCCGAAGAAAAAAAAAAAAAAAAAAAAAAAAAAGAAAAAGAAAAAGAAACCAACAAAACAAAACAAAAAAAAGAGGTTATTTACAGAAGGTATATCAACAATCTGACAGGCAGTGAACTTGACATGGTTAGCTGGCATGATTTTTTTTCTTTTTTTTTTCCTTTCCCCACGTTGTGTTGTGGGTGATCGTAGACAAACAAACAAAAAAAAATCTACACAGCATATTGCACAGGATGGATGACCAAAAAAAGAACAAAAAAAAGAACAAAAATTAAACCCTTAACGGAACCACCTCATTAGGCAGACGTCCTAGTGCCTGTCATGTTATATTAACATACATAAACACACAATCTTCTTTTTTGCTTATTATAATACAGACTTAAATGTACAAAGATGTTTTCACTTTCTTCATCTTAAACACAACAGCTATAAACCTGAATACATATGCTATCATCATGCCATAAGAGACTAAAACAATTATATTTAGCGACAAATAGAAAGGATTAAATAGTCAAATACAAGAATGAAAAACGCAGTACATAGTGTCGCGAACTCAAACCGGCATTTCGATAGATCCAGTGGTTTAAACGGCACGTTTTTGCTTAGAAAAAAAGTGCAAAAGATGTGGTTTACAAGTTAAAGGTACAGGATCCCTTCTGTGTAAATGCACCAGTTGCTTCACTTCATCCGGGGACAGGTGGCTCCCCAAAACGATAGCATACAGTGGAAATCCCTTCCCCCGGCCCCCTCCCGCCCCCTCCGCGGAGAGGCGGGGGGCTGCGGAGCGGGCAGCGGCGGGGGCGGTGAGGGATGCTGTCACTTTAAGATGCCTGCAGATTGGAGTGTAAACATGGACAAAATAGGGGCTGATTCGTGGGTGTGTGAGAGTGTGAGTGAGCGTGAGCGCGCACACGCATGTGAGATACTAACCAGCGGCCCTGTTGTTAAAATCAGGAAATCCAAACAGCGATTTACACCGATTTACACCCCCTTTATATATTTTTTACAAAAATACACTGAGAAAATAATCAAACGTTTTAATCTCTCTTCTCTTTTTGTTTTTAAAAGTGTCAAAAGTCTACATTTAAATATAAAAAATTAAAAGTTAAAACTCTAGCCCTTCAGTGAAGGAGACATAAAAATGGTGCGGGTAACAACGAGAACTACCAAAAAAGGACAAAGAAATACAAAGTCAAAAATGTTTGGCCAGTATAAATACGTCCACTTATAAAATGGCATCCGATTACATTTACAAGGAAAAAAAAATACGAGGATGGAGCATCGGTGAGAAAAAACAGTCTTTTCATTTACAGCTATAAGGAACAAACACATACATACTCTGAGAAAAAATTTGGTCCTGAATTTTCTTTTTTTTAAAGTCCAGCACAGATTTGAGTTGCGTTTGAATCCTTTAAAGAGTTAAGAATGAAAAAAAGCTGGTGATATTTTTGTAGGAATCAAACATAGCGCCATCTATCTGCTTTTATATTATCCTAACACTAGTTTTGTTTTTTTTAAACTGTTCAACAGTCTTACAGAAATCTTGAAAAGATAGACAGTATAACATGCTATATTAAACCCCACCAGTGAAATAATCCAACACCATCACGATTCTGAGTAAGAAGAAAAAAACTACTTTTTTTTTTTTTTTGTTTTTTGGGTTTGGGTTTTTTTTTTTTGGTTTTTTTTTTTGGTTTTTTTCTTTTTTTTTTTTTTTTTTTGCAAAAGCCATCGCCCTCCGTTTTCCCCTGTACCACATCACGACAGAAACTGTTCCCATTCGGTCCGTTTCAAAAGAAGTTGTCAGTGTTCTTGAAGTTTCAGCCTTATTTTTCTCTCTACATATTACATGAGGTGACTGAGAAAAACGCTGCCACCACGTTATCTGCACGTGCAAATCCATTTCAGTTTATTATTATTTCCCCCCACCGTATTTCCAAGACAGCTCTCAAGTGTAAGTCTGGCTCTTCTCCGCTTAACTAGGATCTCAGTCCAGCTCCATCCACCACCTTCTCCTCCTCCCAGCATTGTTGCCTTCCTCTCACCGCAGAAGAAACCGGGACAGGATTTCTCCCCACAAATGTGAACCTTGTAAAGAGTTTGGGTGGATTTTCTCTTTTTTTCTTTGTTCTTCCAAGCAGTTCTGATCGCTCTTTCATAGGAAAGGGCGAATGCTCAAGACATCCAGTGTGCGCTCAGCACAACGCATCGCTCCCCCTCCTCTTTATTCCTATAAAATGGGCAATAACAAAGAACCCAGAGATGTGTGTGGTTTCCCCTTCCTTCCCCCTTTCTCTGTCTCTCTTTTCAGGAAATAAAAAAAAAGGGAAAAGGACAGCGTCTCGCTCCCGCCAGTCTCTCAAAAAGCACCGTCAGGCTCCTCTCTTGGAGGGGGTGTGTGCGGGTTCGTCTGCAGCCGGAGAAAGGGGACTGCTGGCCTTTCCGCAAGGAGAGGGCGATCCCGCTCCTTCCCCGCGCTCAAGAAGCAGTCTCTCAACAGCCCCTTCCTAGAAACAAACAAAACACTTCCTCCCCCGCTAAAAAAACCCAAAACACAAACACCAAACAAAACAGAAAAAGACACAAAAGCGCCCGGCGGGGTGGGCGAGTCCTGCCGACAGCCACACGCGCCGGTGCCTCCTCCACCAGGGCCGGGCTCTCGCCTCAGTAAGTGAAGACCAGGTTGGAAATGCTGGACTCCAGCCAGTCCCCCGAGATCATCTCACTTACCTCCGGCGTGCAATAGTCCGGGAACTCAAAGTGCGAGCCCGAGCCGGGCTCGAAGTTAAAATCCAGGTCCCGGTCGAGCACCGAGGAGCTGAAGCTGCCCAGAGACATGCTCTCAAAGCCGGGGCTGGGGTTCAGGTCCAAGAGGTCGTCCTCAAACTCGTCGTCCGACGAAGAGGAGCCGGACGAGGAAGAGGAGGAGGAATGGGAGGACGCGGAGGAGGAATGCGCCGTCGAGGGGGCCGGGGAGGAGGCGCGCAAGCTGGTGTAGCTGCGGTGATCCGAAGGCGAGCCGGAGCCGGAGGGCGAGGGGCAGGCGACACCGCCGCAGTCCCCGTCGGGCCGGCCCGCACCGCCAGCCCCCTCTTCGTAGAGGCTCAAGGGGTCGCCAGCCTCCGCCGAGCTGCTCAGCGTGGGGCTGCCGGGCACGGCGCCGCCGGGGGAGGCGGAGGCGGCCGCCGCCTGCCCGCTCCCGAAGATGTAGACCCGCTTCAACTTCTTTTCTGCCAGCGGCTTGCCGGGTCCGGAGGGCGCGCCCGCTGCCCCCCGGGGCTTGTAGAGCGCCTGGTGCTCGGGCGGCAGTAACGCGGCCGACGGCTCCCCGGGGAACGGGGCGGCCTTGCCCCCCGCCGCCTTGCCGTGGGGCTTGCTGCCCGCGCCG
>WEKY01003045.1:0-102859 GCA_013390045.1 Picathartes gymnocephalus | reverse complement strand
GGGGCAGGGCCGGGTGGCGGCGGCCCCGCGGGACTGAACTCTCGTGGGCCGTGTTCACTTACACGGGAGGAGCAGGGCTCTCACTCGGGCGCGTCCTGAGCAGTGACATCGAGGGTCGTCCAGCGACCCTAGGGGACACTCTGTGGGGGATGAATGAAAGGCGATTCACGGACATCTTTCTTCCCGTGCCCCCTTGATAAGCATCCACAGGGTGGGGAACGGTGGCATCTTATTTATCTTGAGAAAAAACCCCTCTATTATTTCTGAGCGTTTTCCTCTCTGCGACTAAAATTCACCTCTGTAACACATATTTGTCCTGACATGCTGTGCCACATTTGAAATAGGTGTATGTGGTGATTTTAGGCTTCTTGAACTGCAAATGACGAGGCCAGAGTAGAGGTATGCTGCTGAAGAACACATTCCCCCACCACCTTCCTATTGCCTATTTAGATCTATAGATCTAGAAGAAAATAAAGTAGATCAGATTCTTGCCATTAAAGGGGGGGGGGAGGGGAAGACATGGCTTTTAAAATAACATGATGATAACAGATATTCATCAAAGATCAAAGAAGAACGTGCATAAGGATCAGAGGTGTAAACTGAGACATGAAAGTGGGCCCTCCTTCTTCGTCCTGTTGCAAGAAGAAAACTCCATTGTACAATTGCACCACTCTGATTCACAGTGTACCTTTATTTAACGTGATTCATAAACGCTTTGAACTCTCTCCGATAGCTTTGTGGAGAAGAACTTTTATTACTGGGAAGTGTTTTATGGAGGATATTATTTACTTACGAGTGAAAATCTGTTGCCTAAAGTTGTATGGTACTGTTTCCTTCCAGACTCTATATTCACTTGCATTTTACTTGAATACAAGCCTGCACATAGACACCCAGTGCTCCTGTTCTGAGAATGCCAACACATTTCTTGCTCATTTAATAAAATAAGTAGGTAAGGATCCATTTGCATGTACATATTTATATTAATTCAGATATTTATCACTTATATGTAAATGTTTGGTTTGGGAGGGCAGGAACACCTCTCCAGTGATTTTAGTAAGAAAATTGATAATACTTTCTGTCCTTTATCCACTTTGGTGACTTTTTAAGTTGTTCCCTAAGAGCAACACAAGTTCAAAAAGCTCTGTTAAAAATAATAGTAAAAAAGAAACTTGGAAAACACATTGTTTGCATTTACTTAAAAGCAGAATTGCACCCCTTATTCAGTCCTGTAAGATTAAGTAAACTTCTTTTTGTTTTTAACAGCTTCATATAAGAAGAGCTTTTAGTTCATTTTTAAAGACGTTTTGGCAAGCCCTTTCTGCAAAGCGAAAAGCCACAAGGTTGAAGAGGAATTACCGGTCTGCTGCATATGTAGCAGCAGATTGCATATGCATGAGCTGCAGCTGCGTGAAGGCCACCCCGGGAAGGGGAGCCCAAGAGCAGAGCCAGCGGAGGGGAGCAGCGGCTGGCTGGCGGTGCCTGCAGCCAGCTCTCTGACAGGGCCGATCCTTCCTCCCTGCAGGAGGGTCGGGGAGGGAGGGCCCCGCTTCTTTGTACCACTGCACTCTTTGAACGTGTTCCTCTCCTCTGCCCCTTGCGCTCCCTCCCAGCCATCTGTGTTCTCCTTCCTGCTTGCCCTCACCTTCCCCTGCCTTCTACAACCTTATCGCCCACCACCCGTGTAACGTTCAGCTCATCTTTTCCTGCCATCTCTCACATGAAAGACCAAACAGCTGCAAGCAAGCAGTTCAGCAGAAGCCCACATTGTACCAAGAATGAAGTAGTATTTGTGCCCACTTCCACAACATCATGATGTCACCCAGATTTTAGCATCGTTGATAAGTGAGAGCTACAAAACCACTGTGCATTGAATTAAATGTGGGTTGTTTTCAAAGGTCTTCAAGTGTGATGTTGCGTGCTATTAAATTCGATGTATGAATGTCTTCTTGTATTAAGAAAAATGTTGCTTGTACTTAGTCCTCCTGGAAGGGAAGCGTAAGGTAATCCCTGTGCACACAGGAAAAAGGGATTTTGTAAAAGGTAGATCTTAGCATTGCTGACTCGGTTTTTGCGAGGTCTTTTCTTGAGTGATACATTCAAGATAATTACATTAAAGGGGGAAAAAAGAGAAAAATATCTTGCATAATATTTAGCTGTGAAAATGGTCCTTTCTTTCTTTTGCAAGCTCTGGGTTATTAACAAGTGCTTATCCACAGGCTCCAACTCTAAGTAAAGAAAATTCCTCTGGCAACCTGCAGGCAGTTGGGGTTATCCATGTACAAGATATTCTGGCAGAGGTAGACAAAGAGTGGTCTATCATTTACAGCCTTAGAGAGTGTTTAGTACTTTTTATCATAAAATTGCCTTTGTACTCAAAAAATCAATCCCCTCCATTCAGCCCCATAGTCTTCAGACATTAACGAATTAATTCCCATCAAACAGTTTTTATTTAATTTTTCTGATTTGATGTTTCTGATGCACAAATCAAAAAATCTATGGCAGGTTCTGGTGGGAAGAGGCAAAATACATTTAAATCTAAAATGAATGAGAGAAAAAAGTAATTTTTTTTTTTCTCTTTTATGCTCTGGACAAATAGAAGTCTGGCTTTCATCCTGCTTTCCTTCCATATAATTGCTCTTAATGATGGTGCTGGTGTGACAACTAGTAAGTAGGTTTTGTTTTTTAATCTTTTCTGAATAGATTGCTCAAATGATACACTCTGTACTTGCCAGAGTATCTTCTATAATCTCTGTGACCTATCTTGCTTAGGCTGTTTGTGCAGAATAAGTTTAATAATTTGATATTAAACATGAATATTTTTTTCGAAAGTAAATATTTTTTTCAAAACCTTGTTTTCTCTAAGAATTGTATCTTTTTGAACAGAATGTCAGAAGAAAATGGTGGAATTCTACACTACCCTATGTAATCCTGATCTACCTGTCACACTCAAGAAGTGCATATAGGAGTTGTCTCAATGTGCAGGTGTGCTCAAGTGAGACACGATGTCTGAATTTGCATTGCTCTATAGAGTTTGTATTTAAGTTTAAATTAATGGATATAAGAAATAAATTGTATGGAACCTCGGGAAACTGGAGGTCTCTTCCAACCTAGTGATTCTATGATTCTGTGATTCTGTGGTTATTCACTACAAGAATCAGGTATTTTCTATGTATTATACCAAAATTTTAATCATGAGCTCCTGTGTTTCCACCAATAACACAAAGTCTGGTGTCTTAATTAAGTATCAGAAAATAATGAAAAAAAACCCCCCATAACTGTTGAATTTTGCTTTATAAAATTACTACCTCATTTAAATTGTATAAGAGTATGTTAGTGTATAGTAATTTTGTGGATTATAAATGCAGCAGTTGAAAAACATGACAAATACTGCATTTCAAAGCTCTTCCATAGAAAGAACACCTGCTAAGCCCTTTGTTGGTTTTTTCAGGACTGTCTTTGAAATTGGAGGAGTAAATCTTGTTAGAAAATATCACTGTATTCAGGAAAGACTGTGCACATCCAAATAGTCTGTTCATACTCTCATTTAATTTAATTTTTTAAAAAATCCTTATTTTAATGACTGGCTGATGGGCAGTTCAGGATGGGGGTAACTTCCACAAATTAGTAGTCTACTCAGAATTATAGGTAAATTACACGATTATATGCTAACTAAGATGCTTTAGAATGGCCTTACAACCCAAGTATCCCCCAGATAATACAGAAAGTCAACATTTACACCAGCGTTGCTTAGTCTTCATTGAAACTGCTTTCACCAGGAGTCTGAGATCTACTCCTTCATGCACTCCTCCTGGTCTGTGTGGAGGTTCTGAGGTGGAAGATGACGGTGCTGGTGGGTGATGCTGCAGCATCCCCACACACGGATCGTTCCAAGCTCGGGGCTGGAATAGCCAGCAGCTGCCCACACGTGCCCCAGGGCGGGGGGTTGAGGCACCTACTTTGTTTCAGTGCAGATCTTACGGTTCTCATCAGGCTCTCACCTCTGTGACATAAAGCACCAAGGAAAGTCTCTGCTGGGGTGGCACAGGTGTTATGTGGAAACGGTGTAGATGTTTCACAGGGCATGGAAGCAACCAGGATACAAGGCTGCATCTCGTGTGTCTTGTACCTGGTGTGTTGAGTAAGGCTCATTGAAGAGGTGTGTGACTGTCAAGGAACAGCTCTGAGGCACCACAGCCTGTTGCTAAAACAGGCACGTGCATATGCACAACCACTGCGCTCAAGAATTCTGTGTGTGACCTTGTCAAGGGGGAGAAAAAAATCGCTGGTAGAAAAAAATGGTGAGACCACTGGGGGAAAAAGACCCCAATATTTAGAATACAGAACTAAAAATGACAGAAGTGTATCAAGTTCCTATAGAAATGCACGCTGGAGATGCTTGCTTTTTAGGATAGATATACACTGCAGACTGTGGTGTAGTGTAAAAATATCTGAGCTAACTGTAAGTGAGCCATCTCAGGCACCAGGAACAATAATAGCTTTTTACGTTCTCACCCTTGTTTAATGCATCCCATGGACAGGGATTCCAGGGTGGCTCCAGTTCTCTGAGCAGCTGGGAATGGGCTGTGATGCTGCCCAGCTCTTGTCCTGCTGCTCCCCAGTGCACAAATCTTCTCCCCATTCCATCCTTGAGGGAAGGCTCCACCAAACAAGCACCAGCAGGCTTTTGGCTCCTTTGCCTAATGTCACCAGCCCACAGCTTCTTGTGTCTTGAACTTTGTTTCCATGTTCTCAGCCTCTAGTATAACTTTTGCACTAATTTGTTATTAATCACATAAAGGAAATTTAAACAGCATACACCCAGAGCACAGCTCTCATTCCATCCAGCTTCACAAAAATTTACCTATGGCTGGTTTATTGATTTTGTCTTCAGAATCACATAGAGCAAGTAAGCAGAAAAATTGGCCACCTACTGATGAAGATAAAAATCATACATCACTTAAACTTTCTCAAGTAATCTATTTTCTGTTTTTCCATTTTCTTATCCTAGAAATATATTACCGTCTTTACTGCTATAAATGGAAGAAGTTCGCTGTTCTTACACAGATATATGTTGATGTGTTTTCTAATTTTATATGCTTCATATCTGTATTCAGTGACTGAGGTTTCAAAATGCATGCTGCTGTACATCCCGGTGTTAAACAGGCTTGAAGTTGCTTCTCAGAAAAGTGGAACCTGCAATGCCAAAATGACTGCAAACTAGGGGAGCAGAAGTGGTGTCTTAATGCTCTTTGGATTGTTTACAGAGTTCTAAGCAAATCCAGCTGTGAAAGGATATCTGACACTCAACTATCTCACAGCCATGGTAAGACTTCAACTCTGACATTTGACTGTGTTTAATTTTTTTTTTCCCTGCAATTGTTCTTCTTTTGGAACACAGGGCAACAGCACTATATTAAGCAGACAGTGACAGGAGCAGTGGAATCTGTTGTTTAATGAGGGCTGTAATATTCATGTTGGCTGCTGTGATATGCCATTACTGAAATGAGAGACTTGTGTAGCTGATACTGTCATTTGAAACAAAGACAAATTATAGCCCAGGTACATTTTCAGCAGTATGGTTGAGCAGTTTCTTAAGGTTTATTTAATAGAGTAGAGGATAGTATCTAGCTGAAGTTAAAAAAAATTATTCATCTGGAGTAAAAAAAGGTTCTGTATTCAAGGCACTCATTAATCATTCCATACTTATCATTCTGGCTTTTGGTTCTTCAAATTGACTTGTGACTGGTTGCACATTTGGCAAGTCTACTCAGGGCTGGTAATCCTTCAAGACACCTCTCAGGCAGCATCTTCCCATGACAAAGCAGGAGAACATCCTGCTGGTTTGGGCTGTGGTACCCCACTGTCCTGCCGCCGGGAAGGGTGGCCAGGCCCCCTGAGCTCACGGCACTGCCCTGCTGGAGAGGAGCGGGTGCCGGCTGGGTGTTTCCCAGCCCTGGGTGTGCTCCCTGGGCCTGCTCAGGTCTGCTGCCCTCCCTGAGGAGATGCCAACCCCAGCACTGATGTGTGGAGAGGGACAGCACATCTAGAGGGGATTGCTGCCGTCTGGGGAGGGCCAGAAGCTTTGCGTGCCTTGCTCTCTGCAACAGCCCCATGCTGCTCCTCCCTGTTCATGCTGCCACCCTCTTCTGCTCAGCATTTTGACACCCATTCATGAGTAGGCAAGGCAGCATCTGAACACCACATGTGCAATGAGCCCTCTCTTCTTGTGTGGTTTTTCTAGCCAGAAAATAAGGGATAACCATCACCATCAACAACACCATCACCTGTTACTCAGGAGCTGTTCGTGACTCCCTCAAGCTGCTGGTAAGTTAGCCTGCACTGTAGTTGTGTTCGAAACCCTGGGACATCTTGCAAGCCTTTGCAGTCCTGAAGGTAATTTCACTACAGAGCACTGTATCCTCTCTCCATAGGAAACAAACACACTTAGATGACTTATTCTGTCCACACTGGTGAGATACACATTTATTTGATTTGCTCCTTCTCTCTTTAAAAGCAGGAAAACACCAGGGGAAACTTTGCACAAACTATAGAAAAAACCAAATCCACTGCATACCAATTTTTCCTTATTATTTCCTCTATTATTTACTAAAGGGTAAAAAACCACCCCACCAACAACAGTTACTCTGCATTTATCACAGTGACTAGTAGAAAGCATGTGATTCTTATGGTAAGCAGCAATTTACAGATGGCCAGGTGCAAACAACATATCTAATCTTATCACAAATTTGTTTTATTCACAGCTGCAACAGTTGGTGTCAGTTAATAGGTTACTAACCGTGAAGTATATTTATTTCCTTTTATCCTGCTTTGGGGCCACAGAAGTGATTTGTAAACTGTCCTAGATGTTGAATTTACATTTAATTTTTGTGTGTGTGACTTTTTTGTTATTTAGTTAGTGCAACTCAGGAAGAAAATGACAATGTCTTTCAGAGAATCCGTTTTGTTTTTATTTTATCCATTTCCTTTTCTAGGGATTTAGAAACACTAAAGTAGTGTGCTCTCTGGGCTTCTAATTTACTGTAAAACAGGGCTTTTTCAAGCATAATTTTTTTTCTTTAAGACTGATGAGGACTCATTTTTGCCTGTTTAGTTCCATCAAGTCATGTGATAGATTCATTATCAGCCTTTCCAAATAATCAAACACAATCTTTATAAACTGAATTTTAAATACTGGTCATAGGAAAAAAAAAAAAAGTATTAAATTCTCTCCTTAGCTCCATGACTCACACTGTGGGCACCAGGATGTGTAGATATGTATACAGTAGTGAACCAACCAAATAAACCATATAACCTACAAAGCTTGCCATATTCTGGTACAAAAATAAAGATGCTGTTTAAAATAAATTGATATGGCCCTTACTAATGAGTCCTTTCCAGTTTTTGTAATGTGTGACAGTCTTCGTTGTGTTATTTTTGGGTTTTTGCCTTCACTTACGTCAAGACCATTTTGCATTAGATAAAGAGTGATAAATAATTCCTTGATAGTTATATATATATTGCTTAATTTTATCTTCAAATTTGCTTCCCAACAAAGGGAGTTTTAATAGGAAAGAGCAGAAATATTAAAACATTTCCATGTGTGTAAGTCAGGTGTTCTTGAAAGTAATGAAGTTGCACATGTAACTGAGTTAAAAAAAAAAAAAAAGACAAAGAGAAAAGGACTTCAGATTTTGATCCCAATGATGGCTTTAAAATGCACAACCAGCATCATCTTATCATTGGCATACAGCATTATATATATGCATAGTAATTGGAAACAGTTAAATATATGAATTTAATGGACCTGAAGAAATGATTGCAGGGAAATTCAGATTAGCCTCCTTCTCTGCACACATTGTTTTGAGATGGATTGGAATTCCCTCTGGCTTTTTATTCTGAATTATGTTTTCACTTTTTAACACATTTTTATTGCTCTGATTCTTAATCCTAGCATTATATTTGCACTTCTGTATAAAACACTAAGATCTTTGCTAAAAAAGCCTCTTAGCAGTTTTTTATAGATTGAGCATCTAAGATGAAAGTTTTAAAGCATTTTGTAATTTGAGATAATGATTGGGTGCATGCTAAGATTTTCACAAAATGACCTCTTTTCACCACTGGCCTGTCTTCGAAGGCTCTGCTGTTCACCCTCCTTATTGCTCATCACATTACTGTAGATTGGAAGACTTCTCCAGCTAAGGCTAAAATCTCTCCAGATACATCTACATCAGTTACTCTGATGCTGGGTTTGGAGACAGAATTGTCTAGATTGAATAATACATTGTAAAAATGCATGAATTTACTGTTAAGGAAATAGTGCCATAATAGCAATTTTTAAGCTTCCGGCTTAAGGAGCTTTGGTTGTTGGAAGGTAAAATTACTGCATTACCTGATTTACTTGTCGAATCTGTACTTAAATTTCACAGATTGCGTATTTGAACAGTTGACTTCTTATGCTTGGTCACGTGTTACTTCCAGTCTAAAGCAGAAGACACTAACACATGTATGCACCTCTGACTGCTGTGATGCTACGGACATCACACTGAGTGAGTTCACTCCCTGTGCGGCCTCACATCACCAGTGTGGGGCTTGAACATTCTCCTTTTTCACTTTTCTCTAAGACTGCGACCTGCTCTTAACAGCCAGGCTGTTCCCCACTGGAGATCCACCTCTTCTCTGGAAGCTGGGGCAAGATGTTGGAGTTTCCCAATTCTCATGATATCTGCTTGCCAACCTCGGCATGCATCTCAGCAGCTTTAACACCTGGGTCCATGTTTTTTCTTTTCCTCCCAAAGCAAGGAGAGTGAGAACCTTTTGGCTGTTTGCCAAGGAAATACTGTGGCTCAGGTGTCATCAAAGGTCTCTGGGTATCAGGATTCTACATACTTCCTTATTATATTACTATTTTTGACTGCAGCCCTCTGTAGTCCACTGAAGTAAAAAGTAATCCACTGGAGGAAGGTTTAGTCTTAGGAAGTGCAGGGTTCATATTATTTTCTTTAGAAACACAGGTGAGCGCACAGCTGAAATGGGTGCCGTGTTGGAGAGAAGTGCTGCTCTCTGCCTCCCTGTGACAGTTCCAAGTGCAGCACAAACCACCAGGTGCTCAAGTGCTCATCGCCCTCTTTGTGTCTGTCTCTTCTTTTACTAATTGAATGTGGGCAACTTCCTAACGAAGGACAAAACTTCATAAGAGTGCCTAATCTGATGTGTTCTCTAGGGAGTGTTTTGTGTTTCCCTTTTGTAGTGCAGGGCATGGTCTGACTCCTAATATCGTGCAGGCCCATACACCATTGCAGCAGCAGCAGCAGCAGCAGCAGCCCTGAACTGACCTGGCTCTCCTGTGCCATGAAACTTTTGGCTTTTGCCCTTGGACTGTAGGTACATAGAGTCATTTTGGCCCTGGGAGATCATCAGTTCAGAACCTGAATTACTTTACTCTGCCAGGGTTGAGCCTTTCTCCCTGCAGGTAGATAAGGGAAGGAGTGCCCTGCTCCCAAGACGAATCCTCAAGTCAATCTGAGGGCTTTCTGCAAACTTGCCAGTTTAGAACTTGAAATGGTAGTGCATTAGTTTTGCTTTTTAACGACTAAACACACCATTATTTTAATAATGGCACTTCAGTCACCCAAGTAGCCATTATTCCTGGCAGTGTACAGGTGAGCATATACAATTGAGAATATGCAACTAAAACAATGTTCTGTCAGATTTCAGGGTAAGAAAACACAACTGACTTTTTTTGTACCCTCACAGAATATTATTTTCTATCACACACAGTTTTGTCAAAGTACAGAATTTTAGATTTTAGAAGTAATCTTCTGTCTCCTGGCTTAGGGGAGACATTGATGAGAAGGGGTAAGAAATGCTTTTTTTCATTCCTAGATGTATTAAGTTACACCGTGATTTCAAGCCTTAAAAAGACTTGCCAGTCTCAGATGCTACCTCTGCAGCAAGTGGGCATAAATTTAAGCATTAGCCTCAGCTAAGGGAAGTGAGTGCTCTTATTTGAAGGATGCAGGAAGTTCCCTTTCCATTCACAGCAAACCTCCTCGGGAGTGACAGTTCCCCCTGGACTATGCAGCACCATTTGTTGCCCACAGCAGCACGTAGGAGGAAACGTGACTCTCAGTGGTCTCTAAACTCTAACAAACATCACAGGTATCCCACAGCAGGGACCCTTCTGTTTGGGCTTCAGACTTGAGACTTCATATTGTCAGCCAAAGTCCTCTGCTGGATATAAACTCAGGCAGGGAAAGACAGGATCATTCATTGGAGCCAGGAAACCACCTCCAGTTTTGACACAAGTCTAAACACATGAGACACAGACGGGACAGATGATACCACTGGTACCTTTGGTGCTCCCAGTAATAATTGAGTTTGCAGAGCAAAATTAGATCAAGGTGATAAAAAGAAATATCTTTGATCCTCATCAGTCCAGGCAGTATAATGTACAGATGGTAGATGGAACAAACACAGTCTTGGCTCTACAAAAGTGTCTTCTGGCTGAGTAACTCAAAGGCTACACTAGATAAAATAAAACATTCTCTAGGAAAACAAAATGAAGGATTTAGAGGTCAGTAAAGTATTTGATACAGTGCTGCACAGGAAATAATTAATTTAACTGGAGAAGATGAGGAAATTTTATTTGTGAGATTAGTGAGGCATGGGGGCAGGGAGATCAGCTCTGGGGGCTGCTGAAAAGGGAAGGTTTGAGCTGGAGGGAAGCTCATCGTGAAGTCGACAAGGATTGGTCCTGACATTGTTTTCATTTAGTATTTTCATTAATGATTTGGAACCACATTAAGGAAATCTGCTCATAACTCAAAGAGGCACTGCTAATAGAGAGCAGGGCTGGGATAACTTACAGGGAGAACTGGGTTACCATATGAATGTGGCAGGAGAAAAGGGCTACAAAAGTACAAAGTGCAAGTCCAAGCTGGTAGAGGCTACCAGCAATCATTATTACTGTGGGATAAGTGTTCAGTGCTTATAAATGATAAAGGCAGATGGAGCATTCTGGATATATGAATGTGTCACAGCAAGGTTCGTATCTGTCAAGGTGCAGCAGCCACAGAAAGCCATACATTTAATAATTTCACAAATCATAATGATTCTAAGATCAAACTTATTTTTTTCAGCAGAGGTTTTGCAAAGCATTAATACTGTTATACACGGCCTTGGTAAGATACCAGTGAGAAACCTGGGACACAAGTCATTCATTTTTCAGAAAAGGTGAATTCAGATTAGTATAGACTTAGAGAATACTCCCCGAGGGAGTACAGATATCTGATGGGTGTATAGAGGCTAAAACAGATTGGCTTCTTTAATTTGGCAGTCTAGAGGCAAAGAGGGGATTGGACTTCTACTTACTTAAAATAAACAGCAAATAGGGTAAACAGGTCTAGAGTAGTTAAGCTAAGAATGGGGTTATCAAAAGATTAAATGGCTATAAAACAACTATGAGAAAATTGAGAAGTAATTATTAAATACAAAGTTCTGTACAAATAAATTATGTGGTGAGAGCAGGATTATCTAAAACATAATTTAAAATGTTGGCCCAGCAGTATGTAGGATATATTAGTAATGCATTTCTTTAATTTTAACCTTAATCTTGGCATTCTGTAAAAATACTTTTTGTATTTACTTACTATATACATTTTTATTATATAAGATTTTCTCTTGTCAAGTTATATGACACTCTTCTTGGAATTGCAGCAGCCTTCAATGCTTGAAAAGTGCAAGTACAGGGAAATGCTGTAGCCTCAGACTGTATCATGTCTCCTTGGAATGACATGTGCATTGGCCAGCCACATACTCAGAAATGCAAGAGGATGGAGCACCATCAGTCACTCTGGAGGTAGAACAAGCAGAGCCTGGTGGGAAGCTCCTAATTTTCCAAAGCACTGGATACTAGACCTTAAATCCCAAACAGTTGAGCTTTCATATTTCAAGCATTCATTATTTCATCACATTATTTCACAGTGATGCAGTTCTTTGGGTTCTCAGATTTTCAGTCCGTGCTTCAACAAAGCATCTTCTCAGGAGAACTGCTTGTAAAATGCGGTAATGCTCCTGATGAGGACATGTTCTTTCTTGGCCACAATATCAAAACAAACTCAACTACAACTTTTCAGTAAAATGCCAGCCTGAGCTAGATGTGTGCCATGAAACATTTCATACTAAGGAGTTTTACGTATTGCAACAATAACATTAAGACAATATCTCACAGTAGGAAAAGAGTTGTTAATTCATAAGTATTGGAAGCACTTAATTTTACACTGATTAAATTAATTTCATAATATCTTTCAGAGGCATTGGTATCATATTTTTTAAATGCATTGTGACTAATTTCATGACACGGTAAATATACACAACTTTATACTGCTATAGATGCTCACTGGATTTCGAATGTAGAACTTCAGTCTCTAACTCAACACATTTGATTACTTAAACTTATTACCAAATAAATAGCAACCATATAGCAACTCACCAACCCAAAACTTGCTCACAGACCACGGAACTAGGAAGATCAAACAGGAAAACAAATAAAAACTGTTCACCTGAGTGAATTTTCAGGAAAATGGTTAACAGAGGTCAGAGAAGCCTCTTTACAGGAAAGTGTTTTAAGTCATTTTAAGCATATACTTAAACTGAGGCTTCTGTTACTTTTGAAGCCATTTAGTTTAGTTTTTAAACTACACCAGAAAGGAATAAGGGGGTAAATTTGAAGTGAATGTTAATTGCATCTAATAGCTCAACTAGAAGAACTGGTTGAGCTTCATTTGCTGATTTTTTTTTAATCATTAATTATTTTGTTGTTTACCATAAAAGCACTTTATTGTTCCAGATAAGATCAGAGATACACTACATTTTGTGTTAAGTCAAAGACATACAGAAACACAATTCCCATCCTCAAACTGCAGAGCAAAGGAAATACTGCACATCAAATCCTGTCCCTGTTAAGTCAACGGGAAAATATAACCACTATTATTCTTTTTAAGTTTCAAAACTGAATGGCCCATTTTTATTTCCCCTGAAAGAGATTTAAATTCTGTTTTATTTTTGATCAAGCTATATTTGATTTGCGGATAGAAGGAGGAATGACTAATTTTCAGGGGCTATAAAAAACTACAGACACATTAAATAGAGCAAAACCGAAAATGTAAAGTGAAGAAGTCTGTAAACTGTGAGTGACTGTGAAGCACTCTCGCATGGCTAGTGAATGAGCTGTGGATGTAAGTTCGTGTCTGCTAAGTGATGTGTGCTTGCCATGTGCTTAATTGCTTTAGAGTTCCTCTGAGTGGGTGAGAGTCCATCAGGCACAGTTTTCTGCTTCTGGAAAGCGGAATGTTGATGGAAAACAAAGCATGAGAAAGTGGGTAAGTCTAGGGTGGTATTTCCACAGATACGTGCCTCTAGACCTAGCAATTTGCTTGTCATACATGCATAGTGGTGAGTTTGCCTGCCTGCATTTGTGTCTTGGTATGAAATATGGTGATGTAAGTGTGGTTTACCCCTACCTTAAAAGGAGGAAAGTTCCTGGGTGAAGGATGAAACAGAGGTCATTGGGTGTAGGGTCTTTATCTGCACAGGAGCCTCCAGTGTTGCAGGTGCTCGAGTCTGAACCTGTTTGCAGGTGTGCCCATGTGTCTTACCCATGAACTGTGCATGAGATGGGCCTGTCAAAAATCCACAAACATGTATGGAAGATGTTCTTCTCTATGTTACCTTCGGGTGCACTTGCACAAGAGAAGCGTTTGTTCCTTTATACAGGAGGTTATGTATACCATCTTCTCTTAATTTAAAAACTAAATCACAATGGTTGCCTTCAGCAGCATCAAAACCGGTTTTAATAATCTTATTAATTCTGAGTAATAATGCTTTATTCTACAAGCAACTTCGCAGCTTCAGAAGAGTGAACTACACCATGTGCTGTATAAAAGCAGTACACAAGTGCAAGCGTTCTTACAGTTCAACAGTAGAGCAAGTAAGAAATCTGCATGTAAAATGGTTTCCATTAAGCCGGTGAGCAGACCAGTGATTTGGTTAATTCTAACTAAGTGGCTGCGTTGCCACAGCTCCACAGATCCCAGCAGACCAAACATGACACCTGCATTACACTGTGATTTATTGCCCTACTTACTCTAGAATGTCAGAAAGAATATTTTCAGAGAAAGCTTGCTAAGGCTCATTAAAAGTATGTGTTTTAGTTTTAGGAAAGCTAAGCTGACATCCAGGGTATGGGGAGCCCTGTGCAGGGGGCTTTAACAGGTTTGTCTGGAGACAAGCCAGGCTCTCTGGACATTTTCTCTTGGCCCTTGGGCTTTTACCTTGGAGGAGATGTGGATTAGCTCCTTGCTACCTCACAGCTAGGTGCTTCTTTTAATGCTCTGAATGGCAGGGTATTTAGACCCTGAATTTTGCACTGCACACATGTAGGAGAACTTCAAGCTGGACTTGCCAAATCAATGCACCTGGATGGGTGGGACAAAAGGCTGAGCTCTTGCCCCTCTAGTAGGGGAGGTCAGACCTAGTCACAGTTGCCCCATAGAACCAGAGAGTGAAATGGCAAGTGGTCGTCAGAGTTGTGCTGTGAGAAAGGGAAAAGTAAGAAATATGCAAGTTAAAACAAGTAGAAATACAATATCCCTTAAAGTGCTTATTTAATAACTGAATGGGAATAGGAAAAAAAATGGTAACTGTGTTAATTGAGTACTTAATTACATTACACCAACCCACATAGTATTATCTAAGTATTCCTACACAAATGTCTTCTTTAATTTTACACAAAACCCCAGGTTGATATCCTTCTGGGTATTGGATACAATATTAAGCAGTTTTTATCACACAGGGCCTGACTGAGGGCACACAGCAGATGAGGCTGGCAAGGGAGTAGAGGCTGGAATGGCAGGTCCTCAGTGTCTGTTTCATTGAAATGGTCCAGTGTTATGACTGACGGTAGGACGAGAACAGAGTCTCTGTCTATGGCTGTACTACCACTTCAGCTTTATCAAGAGAGTTCTTTTGAAGCACATCTTTCAGCTGTAAAGTACCAAGTAAGCCCTAGAAGTTCATACAAGGCCAGTACCAGGGGCTTGGCACCAACTGTTGTGCTCTATCACTCAGCTGCTAGTGGGATGCATCCCTTGCTAATACCTGGGAGCCCAGGCCTTGCCCATCACAGCTCGTCTGTCAGAGACTGCCCTCTACAAACCTAGTAAGATCCATCCCAAGGGATAATCGCTTTTCGTGGTTTTTTAGCCCAACTTCTTCATACCCTAAGCCTCCTCCAGACTCCCACTGCTCCACTGGTTAGGAACACTCTTCCACCATTTCAGGAGGCTGCTTACTTAATTTTGAAACCTAGTGCAGAACATGTAGAAAATTAACTCAATACCTCTGTTTCTTCCCATTTTTAAATGAGTGAAAATAGAAGTCTGGAATGATTCTAAACAAAACCACTAGCAACTGCCATGAGTCCGTGACCACCCAGTAGTGGAAAGGGGGGAGGGTGAGTGTGGGGAGGCTGTTTTAAATCTGGAACTGATTGCATTCATTTTAGCACTTCCCTGCATGTTTGTTTCTATTTGTAATTTTTAATTTCAATTTTTATTTTTAGCTGTGTGTATTTTAATAATTTAACTCAACATACTGATTTATTTTCCAATTTTGCAAGTCCTAGTGGTCATTAAAACTGCATCTATTAAGAGCATGAGATTTTTAAATAAAATCATTACCTATCAAACACAAAAAATACACAACTATGTAAGCACTGACAGCTTAGGGATCTGGATATAGGTGTGAATTTTTTTATTAGAGGATTAGGTTCCTGAAAGTTTGTGGAGAATTTCAAGTTTCTGGGTGGGCTGTAGCAGATTAATGGCTTTATCTGCAGACTTCTGCATTTGGCCAATACATTCAGTGCACTCACTCAGTTCTGTCCTTTTATAGAGGTTCCCCTACTATATGACATATTTTTTCACTTTTTATTTCTCTCCAGGATTGTTTCCTCATTCATCCCTGGCACTACTGCAGTCTTTCTCAGGAAGCAGAACTACCAAGTCGAGCACGAACAAAAGGTGAAAAAACAGAGGCCCTGAATGGATAATCTTATAGATTATTCCATGATTAATTATCCCAGATTTATCAAATGCCACATCCAAATAAGGTCAAACATGTAATTGTAATCTTCCCCAAGACACACAACCACCCTTTTGCACAAGCTTTGGTTTCTATCATGGAAAGTTTATACCGACTTCCAACAGTAATGATAGAAAAAAGAAGTAATGTTGATACATTCTGAGCTATATACTCAACATGTCAAGGAGATAATTAGTGAGTGACACCAGTGATGTGTCACAGACAACAAGATGTCTCTTTTGCGCCTGTCCTTTACTGACATTCCTGTCACATCCCATTCACCAACCTTGTGCAGCAATCCTCTCGCACTTTGGATCAAAAAATTTTCATGTTATTGTTAGTGGGTTTTGCATAGCACTGTTTTGTTCTATTTTTCACAGTCTTGTTTGTATTTTAATCATTTGAATGAGAAAAGGTTATTCATAGCATAAATTAGCATTGATAAATATATATCAATATATACCTGTACCTGTACCTGGTTGAATATCATCTTTTTAACAACTTATAAGCCACAAGTCCCAGAGAGGGACCCACAAATTCACTTAATTTCCCTGATTTCACTTATAAGTCTCCACATTAGCTATAAATGTGTAAACCCACACAGAGGTAGTTCCTATTTACTACATAGCTGAGGAGGCACACGGCTCCTTTTTTCTTTCACCATATGGCTGAAGTAACTCACACAAAAGCAACTTGTTCTGATTCAGCTGTTTCAGCAGGAAGGATTTGCAGAAGCAGGATTGGGAAATACACAGGATTCTCTTTCACTTCCGTGACAGGAGTTATATTTTTAATTAGCCCCTGTTAGTCTTCCAAGGGCAGCTTGTAAAACTCTAATTTTGTGTCTCAAATTTGAGTCCCATTTGATAAGGCCATTTTTAAAGTGCATTTAGGGACTAGGTCTGAAAGCCTTTTCTGGTTTTTAGAAAAGTCATTTCCTTTGCAAATTCTGTGGAAGAAAAGTAAGAGTTTTGGAGTTTCTTTTCTCTCAGTAGACTCAAGTCACACGAAGCTTATTGAAGAGGTAGAGAAGAGGAGGTAGTGGTCAATATGGTACTTCACTGAAATCTTAAGAGAGCCAGCTGTTGGGAAGATCTTATACACTGTGGGTATATCATTTAAAATACATGAAGGCCCCAGGTTTGTACATTGGGAAGTAATGACAAAAAATATGTCAGTGAACAATGGACATGAAAAACCTGTAGGTTAATGTATTCCCTGTTACTTGCTTACACAATAGTATCATTAAAATCAAAACAATCAGATTTACTTAAATCTGACAAGTAAAAAGAAAAAAACTTAAAAGGTCCATTTGAAACAAATATTATTTGATGAAAAAATAGCATTTAATTATATGCATTGACTAAAATCTGTAAGCAATATAAGAAACATAGAAGAAGTGTAGAACATAAACCAGCCTTACTAATTTGCAGTGATGCCCTGAGAATTAAAAATATTATCTGCTGAATGGATATAGTGTTGCACATGTTTATAAGGGGGAACCCAGCATCCAAAAGACTTGCAAAATATTTTGAGTTTGTAATTTATATGGGGGATATATTTGGTGATGCCTTAAAAAATTAATCTCTAACACAGCATTCACTCAGAAGTGCTATGGTTGAGAGCCTGGGAGAGAGAGTCCCTTGAATGTCATTTAGCCCTCAGCTTTCAGTTTAATATTTAAGCTGTTTCTAATAGTGTTCAGTTGAAACTTGGCATTCAGTTTATGGGCTTGGATGCAATTTTCACTTCAGTGAAAAAGGGGAGAAAAGAGGCAAAACTTAAATCTCTTCTGTTCCTGGAGTGCTCAAGTTGTAAATGAGGTAAAAGTTTCAATCTCTTTTCCCAAATTTGTTCAAGTCTGATTTCTTACCCAAAACATAATGCAATATCATTCAGTGTAACACAGTACAAACACATGGATACATAGCCAAGAACTAATCAAAACACGACTTTGAACCTTCTGCAACAGTCTTCAAGAAAACCAAATTAGGATCGTGTTCATGGGGGGAAATGTGTATGTTAATGACCAGAAAAGGAGCTCTGCACACATTACAGGAAATTGCATTAGTCTTCATCAACACCAAAAAACTAAAGTGAAAAGTCAATCTCAGAAACAAACCCTAGTGTGGGCTTTAAAAGAGCTTCTGAACTGTTGTCAGTGGATATGCCCCACCTGCATTTCACCTACCACTGACTCCCCCCAGACACTGCTGGCTTTCCTCATCCTTTCCTCAGCAAAGGCTGCAAGGCATATTTCAGCCTATAGGGCTTTGGGGGAATAGAATGCCTCCACCTACCCTCAAAGTGACAACAGGATTACAGGGGAAAAAAACATGGTGGAAAATTCAGGTTTTTGATCCTTATAGCTGTAGCTGGCCCCACGGAGCTGGTGGCTGGAGGAGAGAAGTGCTCCCTCCTGCCCTTCGCTCTCCAAAGGCTGTAATGGTCGGCGGAAACACAAATTCTGCCATCTACAGACCATCCTTCGCTTAGGAAGAGCTGCGGCTTGAAAGGCCCCCGTTGCAGGAACAGCCATCCAGCGTATCTCGAAGCCAAAAAAGTGGGGCTACACAGAGCTCAGCAGAAAAAGAGCCTTCATTAGCACAGTCAAGGCAACAGTAGTCGCTCAGCAAATCCTGTAAGGCAGGAAAACTGGCATCCTTGGCTTCCAGGAGTTTGCTCAGACTTCTTCCCTAGGCTTCTATAGGAGATCCCAGAAAGTAAAAAGATAGACTTGAACATCAAATGTATGGGGCTGAGGAGGCACAGCCTGTAATTGAGGAGTGAGGTCTGGGGGTTGCAAAGGGAGGGGGCAGAGCGCAGGCATTTCCCCACTAGACGTCTGTGCTGATTTTGCTGATTGCAGGAATAGTGGCCTTCAGGGCATTTAATAAAAAGTGATTAAGGAAGAGACAGGACTGTGGCTATATTACTCATCCATTAAGCGTCTGCACATGAGATCAGACATCCCTCCCCCTGAAGCAATCCAGCAGTGGACTACAGTCTTTGCATAGGTGCTCTGCTCTTTGTGTTGTCCAAGAGAATTGCACTTTAAAGATACAGCACAGTTTTTACCAATTTTATGGCTTTATTACAGTTTGTTTGGGTTTTGGTGCAACCTGCTGTGTTCTAACAGAATTCTGTAGCATGTCCATTTTAATGCTTATGTAACTTAGCATGAGTATGCAAATCACAGGAAATACCAGGTTGGTGTATAATGCCTGCTCCTTATTTGGCTGTTGCTAAACTCCAGGATAAGACTTTCTGAGTACCTTACAATAAACTTATAAAGTGTCTCACTGAAATTGCACACTCTACAGTAGTAGCTGTGAGAGCCAATTTAGCTCTGGCCTGAGCACGTACAACACATCCACTGAGATGAGTGGAAGATAATCTGTCCTTGGCCAAGGATAACGCAATGTAATATAAATTCTTTCAGTAAGTGACTGGCAAGTTGATTTATGGCAATTTCTGACAAACTTGCTCTAGCTTTAGGTATAATTTAAGTAGGCAGACACATGCTGAAGGTTTTCAAGAGCTTGCCTGATGCTCCCCATGGGAACTTTCAAAGCCCCAGGTGGCGGTGGGGTGCTTGACTCCTATTGACTCAGAACTCTAGTAAGTTCCCATATTTGCCAGGTGTGAGTTTACAGTTCTCCCCTCTGATTTACCAGAGGCAGGAACAACCAACTGTTCCCAGTGAATTTAGTTGGGAGCTACAGAGAACCATGAAAATCAGTCTAGGTAGTCGGATGCCTCAATGAGAACTCAAACACACTCTTGCCAGCTAGGATTTGCCTTTCAGGGGTGTTCACCTGATAACTTTCTCTCTCCTGGAGCACGTCCATAGTCACAGAGAGGGGCAAGTTAATAAAACCCCACAATTTTTTGTGGAAATGTGGTTTAAAACCGATATTTTAAAAACATTTAACCCAAACTCTGCTATTAATGATAAATGTTGTCATCGGCTGTACATGATCATATTGACGGTTTCATGATAGAAGAAAAACTGCTCAATAGATGACAACTTCTGTTTGCCAAAAGAGGAAAGAGGAGAGGGAAAAGAGACCATTAAAGACTGACCTGGTCCAAATGATAATGCTATACATCACCACAAAATCACTTGCAGGTGTACACAAGCCTTGCCACTCCTTCTAGCCCAGTTTCTGTGTGCAAGGTCATCCTCCTGGTGCTACCTTAGAAACTGGCCTTATTCTATAGAGGACATTGAATGATAACACTGTGAGTCAGCTGACTGCTGTGTCACAGAGCTGCTGCTTTCTACATTATCGCAACTGCCAGAGCTCTTACTGCTGCAGTTTTCTAGTCGCAGTGCGGCAAAGCAGACGCATAGAACCAGGCACAAAGCAGCATAGATTTTTTTTAATTCTTATCTTTTTCATACGAGGGGAATATTCCTGGTGTTAGCGTAGGAACAGACACAGCTTGGATGTGTTGGCTTCAGCCTGGCAGCATTTTCAGCTGAGCAGGGACTGCTCGGAGCTCTGTACCCAAATTGCCTCTGAGGAAGAACGCCTGATTTCCCACTTTGCGTACTAAGAGGGGTTTTTTTCTTTATGCTACGGTGATGTACCTGCAGAAATAGGACAAAGGAGATGGCACTTGTCACTGTCTGTCCGACTGGGGCCTTTTGCAGGTACTCCACGGCCGAAGCTGTGCCAGCATCCCAGGGTCAGATAGATTGGTAATACAGATTGCTGCTATTTCTTTCATCAGTTAGGGCAAAGCTCAAACAAGAAACCAGACTCTCTGACCTAAATCAGTCCCAGTCCTTCTGGATACAGGGCAGCAGTCGACTAGCAATGACACAACCAGCCATCAAGTGGAGAGTCCCTGGGATTGCAATCTATATCAGTTGGAGTCCGAGATAACGAAACCCTTTCGGGTATCCAGTTGCTTCTCCTTCCAATACTGCAAATACTACAACTACAACTGCTACTGCTACTACTGCTTCTGTTTTTCTTGCCTGTAAGAAGCTGTTAATTGCGGTTGGTCTCTGTACATTTGTGTGGATTAGTCTGTCTGTAACGCAGTCCTTATCTGCTCCTGCTGGAAACCGGGGCATGAAGTCAGCCTGCTTTAACAGTTGTTTCTTTCTGCGTGATGCTATGCAACTAGAATGGGTTACACTGACAACAAAGGAACAAGCACAAAGCATCACTTTCTTTGCTGGACTATTACAGGAACATAGCTCTTCTTCGATATGACACCCTGGTCTCTTCTCTTTGCTGGCTTCTTTTTCTTTTTTTTTTAAATTTAATGCATCTAACCGAAGAGCCTAACAGACACCATCGTGAATGTGGCTTTTAATGATTTGGAAAAGACAGCCTGTGGAGACTGCGATTCGAGACAGCAACACATTTAGGTTATTGCCAATTTTAAATACTTGGTTTGTGAAGCACAGCCCTAAGGGACAAGCTCAGTAACTGAGAAAGAGATTGTAGATAAAGAAATAAAAATGACAAGCGTAATGGAGGCTCTGCAAAAGAGACTGTCAGAGAATCAGTTCATGGATGGCAATTTCACCAGTCTGAATCTGAATAATTCATAGATTGAAATTACCCTGCTTTCACCTTTCCATTTAAACCGGCATGATCTGAATCTCTAATAAATTTTCAAGATAAAGTAAAATGCCAATTTGAATCTGAAGAGCTTTTAGAACCAGATGCTACACCCTGAATCTTTCGATACCTTTCACAATTATCCTGTGAGAACCGCACTTCATCACGAAGCACCATTACCAGTGAAAATTACTGTGATTACAATAGCAACAATAGAATACCATCAAATGATCTCTAATCTACCTAATTTACCAAGGCTGACTGTGTGCCCATTGTGTTTCACTACGTCTGGCATTGGATCAATATCACAGTGGAACAAAAATGCCTTAGTGTGTGCTTCCTTTTGGTACCTTTAACTTTGACAGCACAGAAAAAAATCTACCTACTGTTTAATGATTTTACAGCCAATCTACATGCCTGCTGTAGGATCTGATTGATTTTCTATGATTTTCTTTAGTTCTTGGGTATCAGATGTCTTTGTGTTACTAATTAGTTTATAATGTATACTCATGCACAAAGACTGCAGCAAGCGAGTGCCAGCACAGGGACCCTGCACTGCTGCTGCAGTTGCAACGCTCTCACTGGGGAAGCCAAAATGAGTTCGGTGCCTTATATGAATAATTATTCCTCTCTGAGTTAGAAATGCTTTGTAGCATCACTGGTCTTGGTCGTACTATGTGAAAAATGTATGCAAAAGCCATGGTCAAGAAAAACGATCGCGTGTAATACTAACAAGATTTTCCTCCCTGTTCAGCAATTAGCATGTGGTTATGAGAGACAGGCTGTGACTCCTTCTGTGTGTCTCTGTGTGTGTGTGTGTGTATGTAGGTACGCATGCACATACATAAATGTAAAGCTACTGTGCTCTGTGAATGCATACGTGTGGATCTCTGAAAGTAACAACTTTCTCTGACAAGCCAGGCGCTGTGTTTTGCCGCAATCTGCTCAGTTGTAACAAATCCCTCTTTCGGAGGTGTAAGTTTCCTATAGGATGATGCGTGGCTTCTGGAACAGTAAGTACCATTTATGCAATATGTTGGTGCCTATAGCTATGCTGCAGAATAGTATTTTAAACGTAGTTTGAGTCCTTGTAGCATAACTAGACTGTGAAGAAGTCAGAAACATGTACAGAAGGCTAGAAACAGGCATTCTTCATGGAGGCGAGTGTATCTGCTGTTTGTATGTGTGTGAGTTGTACACTTCGGGCTTGTTTTTCATTTTATAATCAGATTTATTCTGCCTTCAGGGAATATTTTCTAATAGAGGAAGGTAAGCAGTATTTCTTCTTATTTCCATGACTGTGTTGTATTTCTGTTGAGGGAAATGCATGTTTACAGCACATAGTTATATAATGCAGCATGATCTCATAACATCAAATTAAATGTTTCAATATTTGTTCATTAAAACTGGGCAAGAAAGCATATTTAAAATATGGATTTTTATTGAAAATACACTTCTAGAAATGCCTTGCAAAAAACAATTTATAGATTTTGTTTGCATTCATCTTTTGCTCTTTACTGTTGTTAAATAACTGCCTATTCTACCTAAATACTAATGGTCTTGAAACTTTTGGATTTTAGATATTTTTTTCTTCTCAAAACACAATTTGCTGTACTTCTAAATTTTCTGTATATTAGTGGAGACTGTTCCCTAGAGGTAGAAGTGGCAAAAGGTTTTGCAGCTTGAGCTGTGATAACAAAGGAACTTGAAAGGGCACAAAATATGATTATACAAAAGTCTCAAATTTTAAATGATTCAGTGATATGATTTAGCAAACCGCTGTTCTTAGACAACACACTCTCAAGTTACTATACTATCTGGAAATTATTAGTCCATTCAGTGCTATATTTATGTTCTTCATTTTCACATTTCGAAACTTAACAAAGAAAAGTCTGAGAGCAAATACCAAAACTTTGGTAGAAGTGTAAAACCGACATTATTTACTGTGGTAATAAAATCAAGACATTTAGACTGAGCTTTGCTGAAGAGAACTAGGCAAATTAACTATTTTACAAAGAGGATTTTATGGTTTTATGTACAGAAATATATCATATACTGATATAACTACTATACTGCAAGGACCATGCAAACAGGAATGTGAATGTTTTGCAAAATACCATACAAATACCTGGCAGCATTTACAGTATTATTATTACTGCCACACTCTTCCAGTATCCTATGCTGCATTGAAATCATGGTCTGTTAACCAATTGGATTCCACGGAGTATTTACAACCCTAATTTTTTTACCAGTCTTATCTGCTGCATCAGTCTGTAGAAAGCAGCTGGCCATGGGGTGCAAGGTGTCCTCACTAACAAACACAGAGCAGAGCTAAGGGAGAGTTCACAAGCTGTTGGTGGCTTCATGTAAGGGTCCAATCCAAATCCTTCTGTGGAACCACGTTGGAGTCCTCTAACTTTGTGTTTCTGTTATTGAACTTTAAACATGCCACTGGCTTTCTCCCACTGCTCCCTACTGGCCTCACATTCCAAAACATGTAGTGCTGGTCAGGCCTAATGCTGTTTGCCAGCGCGAGCCCCTGCAGGAGTTGCCAGATGCGGTTAGGACTGCACACTCAGGAGGCGAGAGTATCCGTGAGACTCTGCTAAAAGTACTCAGGAAAAGTTTGGAAACCTTGGGAAGTGAACTCTGCCTTTTGGGGTGATGTGTGTTTCAAAGGCAGCAGGATTGCAGTCTGTCAGCAGGATACACTGCACATGCAAAGGGGAAAAAAAGCCTTTAAACCTTTTCAGACACAGGATTGTGAAGAGACTATTATCAATATTACCTCATAGAAAGTATAAAAATGTAGTCAAGTCTTATCATCCATGTATTTTCTGATATGGCTACGGCCAATGAGGTAGCTATAGCTGAAGAGTTTAGCATGTATAATTGTATGTGTCAAAATAAATAGCGGACATGAAACTTCTAACATAAGACCACTAATTTCAGAAACAGGGATTCAACAGTTAGCATACATCATATCAAAAGATGTATTAGTCTGGTTTTATGCCTGTTTTTCACTGTTTTACCATTGTCAATAAATTAATCTGCAATGGCAAAGGAAGGAAAAAACCATTCTTTACATGAGTTACCAACTAAACACAGATACCTACTTCAGGAAAATTTGGTGCATTTGGTGGACGCTCAGCTGCAGCTAGGCAGCAACCATGGTGCAGCCACACACGTGAAAAACATGCTGGAGCCCATTGTATTACCACAGAATTTCATAACAGGTCTCCTTGTGCCATCAACATAAAAGATCCATTAATTTCCCTCTATTACATCCTTCTTGTGAAAATTGCTGTTATTTTGTTGAGTTTTCTCTCCTTGATTACAAGAGTCGTGTATAGTTGACACAACGCTGAACAGAAGATCCTTTCCGTTCACCAGGACACAAGACCTGAGCTAAACATACACTGTAATCAACATCTCAGGATAGGTTTATTTGGCAACTGAAGGGACCTTCTCATCTGTAGTTTTGTTGATAATATTTGTGCTCACTTGCTTGTCGATTCTGCATTATCATCTGCTATAAAACACACAAGTTCTGATCTGTAATGGTTGTATCTATTTGGACAAGAGCCCTGAGGATAGGAGGGTCTGTTGTGGGTTTCATTGTTTTTTTGGTTTTTTTCACTGTACTGTTGTTTTGAATTAATTGCAACTGCCTATGGAAATATGATCCCTTAAGAATGTGGAGAAATACATTATTAATGATTATGTATGAAGAATTGCTAGATTCCCCTGCACTCTGACTGCTATGAATTTCACACCATTATTCCCAAAGAAAAACATTAGGAAGAAAGTAAGACCAATGTAACTGGAAAGGAAAACAGCAGCATTTCCAATCCAATCATTTTTGACACAGGAAATTCAGAATTAAACAGAAGAAAACCCAAATGGTTCACTGACACAATTAAAATATTTCAGCAGGTCACTTCCTCTTTGATGCCATGACTCCAGGATGTGATGGAGGTAAATTATTTTGCCATGTCAGTTTATATTATATAGATAGGATCAAAACCCATCTTTGGCTTTAAGAGTCTTTGCAGTGGATTTCATGGTATCAGTTCAGTTTCCTTATGGACTGTAAATGTACACCTGCTCTGTGCTTTTAGCTGTGTAACAGAACCAGTTCTGAAAAACAATTGGTTTCTGACCAACCAAAAGAGGGAAATGAAATCCTAAATAGGAATTACAGAAGCGGCAATGGGTTTCCCAGGTCTCATGCCAACAGAGATTCTTGCTGTGAGTTTTCCAGGTCAGGTTAAACTTCTTATTGTGTTAGAACTTGTTCTAAAAAAACCCCCATAGTTAAAAATGAGGGGGAATTCAAAATATGGCCAAAGTTTTGCCCAAAAACATGAGGGGTTTTTTTGGTTTTTTGGGTTTTTTTCCTAACTGCATTTGACATTATTTCTGCCACAGGTCTTACCTCAAAGTTTACCAAGAAACTCAGTCCAAAATAATATTTGCAATGGTATACCTCATTTGTAGCTGGTCATGCATAGTGAAGCACACACAATGAATTAGCAGTTGTGGTAAATGCTAAACTGGGAAACGTTGAAATGGAAAAAAATATAAGTTGATAGACTGTGGTGTTGCAACTGTACTGTTCACTTATACTCAATATTTCACAGAGGCAGTGCAAAAATGAACATACAGCTAAATTATATACAGTTACACTCAGTGAAATGCTCAATAGAAAAGCCTTTTTTTGTACTCACCAGTTTCTGTTTCTTCTGTGTTCATTCAAAACCCATCTTCTGTGGCACAGCAGTCACAGCAACTGGCTACCCCTCTGACCTGCAGGTAAGAAGCTTCACTGAGATAGCCAAAGGATGAGATGCCTCATACTGTGCTCCTAAAGGCAATGTCCTGGTTGATGGGGCCAGGGGAGAGGCAGGTGTGCATTGATATGACACACTTCTGACTCCCATACAAAGCAAAAGTGGGAAAAAGTCATTACTAAGTAATTAAAGAGGAGTAGGAACATCTTTAATTTCTATGTTTCCAGAGAAAACATTTCTGCAATCTTGTCAAATTTATACCTGGCTTGAGTATCATATGGTGAAACTCCAAGACATGCAGAAAATTTAAACTGTTAATCAATACTGAAACTGTGGAAAAAGGGTCCATAACCCAAGAGACTACACCAATGTTTACTCATACACATATACACAGTGCTAGCATTACTTTTAATTTGCATGTAAATGCAGCTGCCTATGCCACTGCACCCATAATGTCTGTGAAGTGACCATATACTTCAGATTTGCCTTAAGCAGCTACATCCCACTTATACTGGCCTTTTTGGTAATGGTATTTTTGATTTTCCTTTGAGTGACACAGCATGCCATGTGTTAGGTATACAAATAAGCATGAATTACGGCAACTGCTTTTGTTTCCTCAAAGTCTGGTTTTCCTCAAAGCTTGTCTGTACTAAACTTACCACCTTTTCACGAGGGGCAGCCTGTCTTTGCAAGCTGATGGGCTTGATATGGTTATGACTTGCTTGCAGTTTGTGTTTTTTGTATTCCGTGTTTGTTTCATTACATTTAGGAGTTGGAGTTTACCCTTTTCCTCTGCCACAGAACTTGATGCTAGGTAATTACTTAAGGGAAAAAAAAAAAAATTAAGGACATGTGCTTCATCTTCTGAATGCCTCAGGGTGTGTGTGACTTGCTGAGCTCTCAGAGCAGAATCTGCAGTCCATGGGAGTATGTGCAAGATGGATTTCATTGGGGAAAAAAACCAACAAAAAAGTAATTTTCTGGTGCTTCTGATTGTTTGTCTCAATTTAGTCAATACTTGCATCCATAATTTCTGATTCGGTATTTTATTTTCGTAAATAAGTACCTCTAAACACAATTCTTTCACCTTACAGGGCACTTTATGAAAATAATTTCTTAAACAAATGTGAGTCACATAATGAATCACTAACAGCTGGGGGAAATCCTGATGGAAAGTAGTGCTCTCATCATTAGTGCTGTGTGCGGTAAATTAGGAGCAGGCTCTTCAGGAAATGAGGACAAAAAGGCGGAATTGCTGCTTGTTGAGAGTTTGTCTTGAGCACAGGGTTCATGCTCTTTAAGAACAATAAGAACATCCTAAGTCTGTGTTTTATATATATTTTTTATCTATATACACGCATATACATACATAACTTAGGGAAATTTTGATCACTAGCTGATACACAGAAGTTATAAGATTGGCTACTCCGAAGAATTTTAAGTTTCAGTGGTACCTGGGGAAAGTTAGGGGCAAAAAACCAAAATATAGTTGTCAAGGGGTATCATAAATGTATGAAAAAGACTAAAAACCTAACCATAATATTTTTTTGTTTATTTATAAAGCATTAAAATGGTGTCCTAATGTAATACTGAAAAATTCCCAACCTCCCTTCTGTTTCAAATTTGGAGAGGTCCTTTCATCTTCCACTACAGCAGTAGTCTAGGGACTCTTGGCAGATACATATTTCTGTCCAGATAGTTTTTATTATTTGTAGATAAGCAATCCAGTTTCTTTCACAATTTCTGTGCATTCATAACAGCACAGTGGAAAATATTTGCATTACTATATATTTAACCACAATACCTGTCAAAAAAACCAATTTTATTGTCCAAGGCACTGTATGAAGGGAAAATAAAAGGTCCATACTTTGGAGTCAATTTTTATCTGAAGGAAGAATAATCACTAAATATTTGAGAAAATAATGTGCCATTTTCAGATAGAGAAGATAATTTTTAGAAAACATATAACAAATAAAGCTATAAATTATAGCTGAAAGACTCACATTATAAGGGTAACCCAATTTTTGAACAACCTTATTGCAAGCCTCTTATCTATTTTTATCAAAAATGAAATGCACTTGCAGTGATGAATTGATGATTGCATTTAAATGATAGTGTGACTCCTACTCCCTCCAAAGAATAACTGCTTTCAGGACCTGATTAGATGTTAGAAATAACAATAATAATACACTTAACCAATCATTCTTGCAGCATTCATAAACTTACATGTAGCAGAAAGTAATTTAATGTGTATGTAAGTCTTGAAAAGCTTTTTGTCTGCCATCACCAGTTTTTTAAACTTCATGCATCTTCTGTAGAGATTTAAAAAATTATCAGGCCCAGGTTGGAGGGACTTCTAGACATGAGGTAGCCAATATTCTGTATATTTATCAGTGCTCACTTAAATACAATACAGATATTTTCATGCTCATGTAACAACCCACTGTGGTAACTGGGGAGTTTCTGCATTTTCATTTAAACAATTTACAGTAAATTGCTGATTTTCACTACTCAAAGACAGAACACTGAATTTTAAGAGACAGATTTGAAATAAGCAAATCTAGAAAATAAGCTAATATATTCTGGAATATCAGAAGTAGGGAAACTTGTTGGTTTAGACAGACATGCAATTTACATCAGAAGTATTTGTGACTATTCCCACTATGCGCATTTGGTTTTCTAATTGTTGTAACTATAAAGTTTGGCTGAGTTTTCAGTTTGTTTCTTTAAAAAAGTGGCCATTAACCTGCATAAGGCCTGTGAGTTTATTTGAATTCCTTCACGATCCAGGGTTAGTCAATCTTGCTGTATCTGCATGAGAAAATGACTTCAATGAGTGAGGTGAAGTTATATGAAGGGACAAGGTGGCTTTTGCACAACTAGGAACGCAATTTTCATTGATGATGGATAAGTATCTAGTTATTTTAGAAGTGCCTGTCACCAAGTTTCTTAAGTATTAAAAGTATATTTAAAAGTATATTTACTCTTTTCCCCCCACCATTTAAGATTTATTGCCATTTGCAAAGTACTTTTATTTTATATTCTTCCTTACTTCAAAACGGGTTTATTCAGTTTTCTGATAATTAGTAGACACGACCAAGGCTATTGAAACTGTCTTCTATAGCTTCCCAAATATTAAATTTTCATGCTGGATTAGAATATGGTCTGTTGAGAAAACTTACTTCAAAATTCAGCACATCCAAATGCCAGAGACAGAAGTTCAAACTAGTCCAAAACAAAGAAAAATCAGAAACCATGGGCTCCATGCCTCCATTTCATGATATTTCCAATGTTGATGACCACTAGAGAGTTTCTACTAATTTCATTTTCTGAAGCTCAGTTTTCTAGTTAAATCATGAATCCTTTCAGAGCTGGAAAACTACTCGAAGCAGAATTTTGGATCTTGCTTGTCCCATTGCATCATAGCAGAGACATGAGTCTCAAGTAAAACCTGGAGATTATAAATTAAGGTTGACTGTAACTATAGTAATAGAGACTGCTAGCAGAGGAGTGTGGGGTGCAGGATTGAGACATGAGTCAGAAGGGACAGGACTAAAATATGGTCTTCGTTGCATTTTAAGAACCAACTTTGGCAGGATGCGCTACCTAGTATAAACCAAACCATCTTTTGAATCCTTACTAATGGTTTTGGGTTTTGCTCATGACCTCTTCACCATCAGCAGAGGTGTAAAACTTAATGGAGAGAGACACCTTTGCTTTCATCTACCTGACCTCTACTGAGCACTGATCACACCAAGTGCGTTAAATTTCATCCCATATTGTAGCTGCATTTCCATTGTTGACAGCCTTCAGAAACACACAATAATCCAGCACTCACAGGTGCTTCTCTTTGTTTTTCCTCCTTGGAAACTGCAGTTTCACTTTCAAAAGCTAAATCAGTGGCTATTCATTTACAAGCCACAGTAAAACTTTACCAAGTCCCACCTGCTGGTTGGGTGTTATTGGGGTGGGCAGACCAGACTTCACAGAGGGGAAACACATTCCTCTGTTTAACAGACAAGGCATGGTGTCCTCCCAAAAGTTTACTGAGGCCTTCAGGCTCATAGCTTCAGTTAGATGTAAATGGCAAAAGTTACTGAACATTGTAGCCAGTAACTATGTGTAAGAAGAGGTTAAAAAACAGAAGAGGAAAATACATTTTCATACAAAGGTGAATTAAATTGAACTGAATATTGAGGTAGGTTTTGACATATTTTCACAATAAGCTAACAGCTATGCAGTTGATAATACAGCTTCTTCCATAGTAAATCTTTTGCAAGTGGGCTTACAGAGACACAAATTATAAATAATTTATGATAAAAATACATTGATAGTTACGTACATATATGCACACATACACTTGCAAATAAGGATTTTTAACATAACTTTATGCCTACGTAGTCATTTAATTTTATTTTTAGTAGAGTTCTATCACTTATTTTTACACTGATAGGGAAATACCACTATTTTGCCTTTGCAATGTTTTGGTTTTCTTTCTGCTGCTTGGCTTTGCTGATGAGAGAAGAGAGATTAGTTTTCAAATAACTGTAGTTCTTCAGATGGCATAGTGGTATACCACCAATCTGAATTTCAAGAGCCACTACAGTGTTGGGTGAACCATATTTATTAGCTATTAATAGTGAGACTATAACATGCATCAGAAACTGCACAAGAAAACCTTAAGAAGTGCTTTCATATTGGGTCTCTAGACTAAACCCCTGACTGCAGTCTCAGCAAATTCCTTCTGTGTTAGTGGAAATTAGCTTCATAACATTTTCCTTGTTTTCTTTGGACACCCTTTCTGAATTTTAAGTTATTCTTCTAACTCAAATATGTTTGGTTTATGCTTGCTTCTTTCTTTCTGATATTCAGATTCCAACTTTCCATGGTGCCTATCAGGGTTTTTTTCCTTAATACTGATTTAGACTAACAGCAAATGCTCATCTGAGGAATTCAGGGGCCAAATGCCGCTCAACTGGTATAAATAAATAGGCAGATGTTATTTTCCATCTGTCTCTCATTGTCCACACAGTGATAATACCTTTAAAGAAAACAAGGCAAAATAAAAGCAGTAGAAAGATACACTATAAACCCAAGGAAAATTGGAATGTGACAAATTGCATCTCCACATTAAAAACAATTAACTCCCAACCATTAAGTACAATGCAATACCTATTTATCAAGTTAAATTGTTTTCCTACTGCAAAGCACAAATATAATTACAGAGGTCTTTTACATATGGATGGCACTTGCTTAAGAACTATTTTTAACACTGTGTGTATAAATCAGGCTTAACTTCAATTTTTTTTTTTTTACCCCACACTTTCAGAAGATAGGCAAACAAGGCTGGAAACAGTCTCTTGGATGATCAAAATGCAGTCTTTTACTTACCAAGTAAACTACACCTGTGGCATTTTCCATGAACTCAACAATCCTCATAATTAAATAGCTTGAGCTGTTATTTTTTTGTCCCCACTTTGAAAAACTACTCTAGAACCTCACCACTTTTGTGGCCAGAATCTCTCTAGCTTCCCACCTAAATTTATTCATGGCCAAATTACACCCATTTGTTCTTGTGCCAACATTGTCTGCTAGAGTAAATAGTTCTTTTCCTTGCCTACTGTTTACCACCCTATTGTGTTTTTAGAGAATAATTATTTCCTGTATCAGTTTTTTGTTTCTATTAGACTTAACAAGCAAAAATTTTTGAGCCTTGCTCTAAAAAGGACTTCACTTTGGTAATCTATCCAGCTTTTCACCTGTTTCACCTTCCACGAATGTGATGAAAAAGATCTGTGTGAGATCTCTCAGGTGCTTTAAGCAATGGCACAGATTTTTTACTGTTCTCTGATAAGAAATAGTTTATCTGGTTCATGCTTGGGCGGCATCTGCTTTTTCGTGGTTGTATCACAGTGGCAACTTAGTAAACCTGCAGTCAGCTAATATGCATAAGTAGATCTATCTCCTGTGTTATTTACAACTGATATGGACCTAGTTTACAGCAGGTTTTTTAATTAATCCTTGACTGCATGTCTCCACTGCCAACACCATGTGTTTCAAAAGTGAGTTTAGCTATGTGTACTTTTAATGTGCTTTTTCCAAGGGTAACACATGTTTGGGATAAGCTGATGCCAAAGATAATAGAAAAATAAAAAGGAATAATGTTGTAAGACCAAGGAGAGGCACTCAGCACTCTGACAGCACCAGGCGCGATGTATTAAGAAATAAGGAGTTTTCACAAATACTTCAGTGTAATATGATAGAACATAAAGGTTTGAGTGTTATACACTCCATACAATACATTAGGACATTCTTTTTTGCCCTTGTATACTCACAGCTGCTTAAATATCACATTTCAAAATAATTAGGATTATTACATCAATTACTCCCAGGGTAAAAAAAAAGCTTTGATACTGCCTGGCTGTAAAGGTTCCATTTAAAGACATAAATTTTGGAATGAAGACTATAGAACTCTTACATTTTAACAGACATGGACACTTTCACAAGCATGGTGATGGTTTTGGACTGCAAGTTCAAATAGCTAGGAATTTGGAAACTTTGCATCCTTAAGAAAATGATAGACATTTCCTCAGTTTGATGTGGAAGGCAGCAATTTATAAAATACCTTTAGCTGTGCAATTATAGATAGCAGAAGGGTAACAAATTCCCACACTTAGCAGCTTTGCCCTTTATTAGAAAGATAAACTAGATTATTGAAGGATTTTTTTAGATGGAGAATTATTTAAAAGTCACGTGATAGCTTTTTTTTAAAAGTTCTCCATAAGAGTGCTGGATGAGAAAATATATTTTAAAATGTTATCTGCTAGGGTGTGCAGCTTTAGAGAACTCTTGAAAAATCTTTTTTGTCAGTTTTAAATTTGATGGGAATCTGCTTATGGGGAAGGCCATCTGTACCTGCTCAGGATTATTTTATTAAGTTATTAAAAGGTAGTTTTACTTAGTGTGCCCTCCTTGACTATTGCTACATAATACCTTCTTTGATGCTGAAGTGGAAAAGTGAACACATTAACTTTTTGATGCATTATGAGCAATGTTTAACACATTTTATTTTGTTCGGGCCACCTCTCTGGAGCTGATAGGTGTGAAAAAATCACTGCTATACCAAAGAGGGGAGTGCCACGTCCAGCTCGGGTCCCCAGCACAGGTAGGACATCAGCCTGTTGGAGCAAGCCCAGATGAGGGCCAACACGGTGATCAGAGAGCAGGAACATGACCCCAGTGAGGAAAGGCTGAGAGAATTGGGATTGTTCAGCCTGGAGAAGAGAAGGCTTTGGGGTGACCTATTTGTGGCCTTCCACTACCTGAAGGGAGCCTGCAAAAAGGGTGGAGAGGAACTTTTCACAAGGGCATGTAGTGAAAGGTCAAGGGGAAATGGCTTCAAACTGAAAGTCAGCAGGTTTAGGTTAGGTATTAGGAAAAACATCTTGACTGTGAGGGTGGTGAGGCACTGGAACAGGTTGCCCAGAGAAACTGTGGATGCCCCTCCCTTGAAAGTGTTCAGGTCTAGGTTGGAGGAGGCTTTGAAGGACCTGGTCCAGTGAAAGGTGTCTCTGCACTTGGCAGGGAGTTTGAAACTGGATGATCTTTATGGTTCTTTCCAACCAAAAGTATTCCACGATTCTATGATAAGCAAATAATGGCTTCAAAAAGTAAATTAATTGATATTTCTGTCATACAAGTTTATTTTCTTTACCCATAATTCACTGTATTTTTAGAAATATTTGAGACATCAGAAACTTGCAGGCCTTCACTGCAGCAGGGTACAATCAAGTGATCATTTTAACTTGACAAGATTAATTTTAAACCAGTTCTTCCCCATAATACAACTCTTTATTTTTTCCTAGTTCTAGTTTGTAAAAGTATTTATCAAAATTGGGACAAAGGTTTGTCATTAGTCTTTCCTCTTTAGACAATGATACACTTTGTGTTGACAAAGAAAGGGATTTGCAAAGTTCCTGACAAAGTGAAACGTCACATAAAGTAAAACATGAAGTAGATGGTAACACTACCCTACTGATTTTAATCTCATAGAGGTGTTAGGCTAATTAAGAAAGAATTAAACTCTTTATGACAGATACCAGTCACATTGCTTCATATACAGCTGGAGAATACACAGGACTATGGGGGTGATGAAAGCATTGCAAGAACATACAAGAAAAATAAAATACAATTTCTGCATTCAAGTACAGTAGGTTTTGCGGGTAAACATGGCATACTTGTTTTACAAGACGTTCTTTTGCACAGTATAATTCTGTTATTAATACAGGTTCTATATAGAAAAATATTTTTAACATGATTTAAAATAGGTTGGGGGGGGGGGCGCACAAAGGAGAGCAGAGAATCACCCTTCAGCAGTTATTTACATGTGAAATACTCTCTTAATACAAAATAAGAATTTCTCCTCCTATGCAGTACCTTCTGGTGCCATTTTGAAATTAAAATCAATAATAATTTCCCAGGCTAAGAATATTTATGTTTCTCTGAGAAGCTGGCCTCATCAATAAGTTAATACTGTTTAACATCTATATGGAAAAGCATCCAGAAAATATTTTCTGTGTAAAACAGACTTTTTTTTTCCTCAGTTATTTTCTCTCTAATACCTGTGTTAGCTTCCTTGCCATTAGATTTCTTGGAGCTCTGATTCAGGGCAAAATAGATCTGTTATTTCCTGAAAGAAAATTAATTAGTATGGAGATGGCAAGGTAACTTTGATGAAATGAATCTGTTTTAAGTGGGTTAAGGTGGATGTAAAACAGAAGGAAATAAGTTTCCATTTCACATTGTAAGGAGTGCCACGTTAATTCAAGATAAAAAGTGGAACAAAAATCCACTCTGGGAATTAGGAGCTGTGCAACAGCATGGATGCTGCTGTGCCATGCAGGCTAATGCAGGCACACGGCAGCTGATGGGACAGAGCCCTGTGCCTCGCTCCAGCACTGACTCCACCTTCCCCTTCAGTCTGGGATGGGAGTGGTTTAAAATGATATAGTCTGCAATGATACAGGTCCACAATATGAGGGCTTTGACAACTTGGTCCTGCTTCAGAGTAGTTTCATGCTGAGAGCAACTCTATAGGTGATGTGGATTTTGTTGTCTTTCAAGTGACACCTTAAAATCAGGTGTGTCAGGGCATATTTTGTGTAGATGACTGGAGTGTTGCATGCAAGTAGTTGCTGACTCGTGCTTTTAGAGAAGGCACTATGTGTATTGTGCACAGCCTGTGTGACTACTGAAATGATACAGCAAGTCACAAACGTGCTCCTAATTCCACTGCCCGCACACTTCCCACTTCTTCACACACAGAACTGCAATGGGCAGGGCTGCCGTGGGAGGCTCTTTGGGACCTTAGCAGAGCAAGCATTCCCCAGTGGAGCTGGGAAGTGAAAGAAACAGTACCAAATGGGAGCCAAATAGCAGCAATGGTGAGATGCTGCAGCTCATGAAGGTTTATAATACCATAGGTTATTTCCAATTTCCTTAAATAAATTTATTATTTATTTCCTGTTTCTTTAATAATTACAGGTTAGAGTAACCTGTAATTATTAAAGAAACAGGAAATAAATAACCAATTCCTCCCTTACAGAGCACTTTACATATGAGATGTGCAAAATGACGGAGTTGAAAGGAAGATAAGGCCGTTCACACTCTGCACCCGAGCTGGATGTGCGTTACTCCCTTTCAGGTGTGTGGTCTAAGCTTCAGGTGATGGGAGTGGTTCCATGTGTTTGAAGTTTTACTTTTTCTTCTTTTTTCATTTTCCTTCTGGCATATCACAAGCCTTTCCCATAAGCTGTGTCAGTAGCAAAAATTGAGCAGATGTCTCACAGGGCTGTTCCCATTTTGTTACCACAGTATTATATACACTGGGTCACCGAGCTTTCTTTTCATGTGTTCCCCTCTCTGTCTTCAAATGAACAGTTTGTTCATTTAAAAAGCACTATCAGCCCCCACAAAACCACTAAAAATTACCCTTACAAAGCCCTTGCAAGTTCACTTCCAAATTTGAAGCTGTTCTTCCTTTTTTTTCCAATCCTGTGACGTTATCCTCAACTTTGTTGAGTCTTTGCAGGTTTTGTGTCACTTCCAGAATCCTGGAAGGTGGATTACTGTAAGTTAAGAATAGACTCTTAAAGGCTTACAGTGTGACCATCCAGGTTGAAAGTCCTTTTAACAAACTTAATCAGTTAATGATAAAAAAAAAAAAAAGAAACTTTCATCCTATTTTGCCTTTAGTCGCAGAAAAAAAAAAGCCAACAAAACAGATACTCTGACAAAATGAAAACAGCAGGTTCACTTATTATTAAAAAGTATAAAATATTAACAGAAAAGGTGTTTTTAAAGTAGTATTTTTGAGTGCTATACACATGAACATTGAACATATATTCCCTTAAAATAATGTAGTAAGGAAATAAAACATATATTTGCATTTTACTTTTGCACATAGGTTTATTAAGATAATGTATGTATCTTTTTGTATGCTGAGCCATTGCTTTGTCTCTGTCTCAGCCTGTCCAGGGTGTATGAATATTGACTAACCTACACCCCATGGTGTATTATTGCTTACTTGAAGCATAATACTGCATGACCTTGTTTTTTCTCTTAATTATATTTTTCCCTTGTAGGAAAGCAAGTTTACTCACTCTGAATTGTGCCAAACCGCATAATTTGGAAAGGAATATTGTGGCTCTACTTGGAAAGTACTAATTGGGCTCCAGCCATCACTGGGAAAGCTGTATAGTCTTTTATTATTTTAACTGGCCAAATGCCCTTTGTTACCACATTAACAGTCTCGCTATGGTGCATGTAACTTTGAGATTATTTTCACTTTTAAGCTAAATTTGACCAGATGAAAGACACAAACCCTCCAATTTTGAAATAAAAAAAATAGCATGTTTTGTTAATCCTGTACTTCAGAAGGAAAGTCTGTGAAAATGATAACCTTTGTCTGCTGGCCCATGTTTTTGTTCAGTAAACCCACACTGCCAGCTGCTCTCATTGGCAAGAGGAAAGACAATATTTTGGTATCTTTAATATCTCCATTTTGAGCCGAAGTTCTGCTTGTTCTTGCCATCATATAAATCATGCATGTTAACATTGGTCTGGCAAACAATACTGCACTTTATAAAAAGACCTCAGTTTGGATGGTATCACCACAATGTTGCAATAAAGCTGCTTCAGTTTACCACATATAGCTTGAGTCACTCACTGCCTGTGGACTCTTGCAGGTGCTCTGGACTGTTCTGTTGAAGAACTGCTTTCAAAGGCCTAAAGACGACACTGAAAGCGATATAAAGGTTCATTTTAGTCTGATGTCACCAGGAGCTAAAGGAGCAAAACACCTCAAAAGTCTGGGCTCTCACCCACATGCCTTTGGTCCTCATCTTTTGAAGCAGACTGGACAAGGATCAGCTTGGTGACTAAGGTCCAGTCTCTAGCAAATGAGGAGGGATGGCCAGACAGGAACACTGGCATTTCTAAGAGACACGAAATGGCCACCTAAAGCTCTAGGCCTAGACAGATATACTTCCCACACTGAGAATATCTGAATCAACATCTGCATAGGGAATGCTCTCTCTCCAGATCCAACTTTGACTGCAAGTTTTAATTTCTGCTGGAACATAAAGGGTGTTCTCATCACATCTAAGAATATTTAAGAATGTCTTTCTCATTTTACAGGTAACCTGAAGCCAGAGTGGTTACAGGCATATTGGATCCAACACCTTGGCAGAGGATTATTTCTGCACATGTTTCAGGATAGCTCAGCACTAAAGACTTATAAGGGGAGAAAAAAAATTATGATCCTGCAAAAATTTGCTTGGATCCCTTGAAGATTTCAAAGATTTCTAAAGTCCTCAATGAGCACAATTGATTGGGATAAAAGTAGGTCTCAAGTCTTTGCCTGTCGACATAAATCCTCTTTCACTAAAATGAAGCATGAGGGAAGACAAGAGAGTCTCTAAAAACAAGAGTTTTATTCATTTGTGCATTACTGTAATTATACTACTGTCATGAATGCTCTGAGATTGATGGTGCTTGTGACCTTCCCAGCATGTTTCAAAAAGGGGGACAGTGCAACCTTGCACAATCTGAAACAGAACTGAGCCCTCCCATATATGAAGGGTATCTTAGGCAATTCTGTGAACACTTTACTAGCTCCATTCCTTCTACTTGTATTTGAGAGTGTAGGGCACATTGCAAAGAAAATTAGGATAGTTCCCATGTCCTGCTTAACTACTGCTGTTGTAACACCTTGATGTAAAAGTTAATGCCGAAATAGATGGTGCATGTTGTTAGCAGGGCCCAACCCAACAACCATACTAATGATAGCGCAATTATACCTGGGATGCAAGTTTTCATTTAAGTACATTTCCCCTGACATCTCCAGTATGTGATTTTTGAAAAAAAAAAAAAAAATTTTTTTTCAAGCTTTAATTTCCTCCAGAAGCATAAAATCATTCAATGCCTTTTCCTCTCCTCCAGGTTAGCTTTCATCACCTCAGATACAGCTACAAGTACTTATTTGAAGTTTTCTTGCCTGCTGAACCGCCAGAGCCTTTCAGGGTACATTTCAGGTAAGGTAAACCCAACAATCAAATGCAAAAGCACTAAGGAAACATATTTTAAAATGACAAATACTCTTCGGTAGCGCTCTCTCAAATTACTTCCCCAAATTCGGCTTTTTGCAGTTAGCATGGCTCATGCACCAGCCTGCCCGCTCCCCATATGTCTCTGTGTTATTATTAATGTGTACTGCAGTTCCACAAAGGTGTTCTGGGTGGAACTTGGCCCAGAGACCTTGGTGGGAGGGAAACTGTAAACCCTGGCCTCTCTGGAAGGGCAGAGTTCCTACGCTCCCACTCCAAACCCTGCAGTGGGTGGCTGAGCACCCCAGGCAGCTCTGTCCCGTGCAGCACACCACCAGGGCAGCTCCCCGGGACATGGCCAGGAAACACGCCAGGCTTGGCCATGCAGGTTGAGTTACTGACACTCGCCAGCTGCTCCTTGTGTGGACGAGCTTCAACACCTTCCTCCTGCCTCACAAACACAGGTATTGTAAATAATACAATTATGCCAATAAGTAAAGGTAGTGCGTTGAAAGAAGAAGAAATATCTTCCATTTTTAAACTTCGTTCAGAACAACTTGACAAAGGTAGATGGTCACAGCATCTTAAATGAAAGGAAAAGTACTTGGGGAAAAAAGAATCCACAGCCACAGTACATGAAGCAGACCATGAAAGCCATCTGACCTGTCATTTGAATCCTTCTGTATCAAAGAACTATGTGAACAATAACTTTAATGAAATTAGACTTATTATGCATGCATGAGCAATAAAAAAAATAAAGAAATCTACTACAGTAGGAATCGAGGTAAAGAAAAAGAAAGTGGAAGGTTGTATAAGATGTATCAAAAGTGACAAGCCTGAGAGGAAGATATTTCCCAGCAGTTCAAGGTCTCAGAGTAAGCACTTCAGAAAAACCTGCTGTGGTTACAGCGGTAGTTTATTACCAAAGATTACATCTCTCACAAAGTTTAAGGTGAAAATAAGACATGAAACATAAACTGATCATTTGCCCAAAAAGACATTGACAGTCATCAAAAACTTGTAGTTAATGCTTTTCTGCAGCAAGCAAGACACCTGTTGAAAAATGTTGCAGTAGACTGCTAAGATAGAAAGAAGCACACAGGAGAGAAGGTGATGATAGTGAGCTGCAGGAATTCTTTGCATCCCTGTTTGCTATAAACTCAAGGAGGTTCCCTTGTTGGAAGCCCTTTATACAGCATACATCAGAGAGATCACTGAAAACTATAAATCAGTTGGTTTCTAAGAAAGGGAAAATAGAAGAAATAGAAAACTAAGTTGTAACGATTTCAAAGGATAATAAAAACTAGGATTAGTGCGGATGGCAAAGAGAAGACAAAGTGAACTCTAAAATCATGAGTAGCAAAGATAGGTCAAACAGGGAGTGGAAGTTTTTTTATCATGGGAGGCAGTGAACAAAGATGTATCAAATCATTAGCTGTTTGTAAACAAATGATACCAAAAGTATTCCTTCATACAGCATTGTGGTAACTTTGAACATCCTTGCCACAGAATGCTGTGGTTTAGAGAATCTGACGTGACTTAAAGATCTCCTGGACAAACTTACCCATCAGTACTTGTTAAATAGAAAGACTCTGCCTCTGACTTTGGAGTTCAGATTGCTAGAAGCTCTGAATATAAGACAGGTAGCTATCACTACATGATTGTTATTTTATGACAATCTTTAGTAATCACCCTCCGTTTTTGACCATTTTTCATCAATCTTGGAGCCAGAATACCAGGCTAAATGGATCTTTTTTCAGCCTGAGCTGGAAAATGACTAAATATAAAATGTTCTTTCTTATTCAATCTGTAAAAGAAATCCTTACATAGTACGAACTACTCAGGATTCACCTACTTTCTGCAGATCTGTAACAAGTCACAGCAGCTGAGAACCAGCCCAGACCATTCCATGTTGGCTGACACTGCAAAACTGGAAATCCAGCCTGACAAAGCACAGTTTTCAGTGAGTTCATTTCACACAAGATTGCCAATTGACCTTTTACTGAGCTTCCTGTGCACCAACCCCTACCAAAAGGGAGAGAGAAAAGAGAAGCAACGGTACAGAGTCTGAAGTCCCCCTTTCCTGCAGCCCTTTGCTCACATGGGGTTTTCTAGGATCTACATAACACAGTCATAAGTTGAGGTCAGGAAGCTGTGGGACCTGTAGCTTTCATTTTCATGGATTGTTTTCAGTACAAAATTCAGCTGAAACCTTCTGTTCCCTTTTCCCCATACACTCAAGACAATATCCCTGATGGTACACACTTCTTCTACAATTCTTCATAGTAAAATCTCTGAGACTTAAATATCTCACCCCTAGTTGTCCCACCTAAACTTTCTTTCACTCCAATTTCTAGTTCAAATAACTGCATCAAGTAATTTAAACTTTCTAATTCATAGGCAACACTTTGCTTTGAACAAAAATGCAAAACTTTTTTTTGCATTTTCAGCCACTGAAGCAGAACTGCAGTCATTTAGCAATATCATAACCTGAAGTTAACCAGTAATTTTTTTTCAGGACATAGACTGAGAGAGAAATTTTCTGTTGTAATGCAATTCCCTAATGATCCATAGTTAACATGGTAGGTTGCTTTCCATATAACCTTGAGAAAAATACAAAAGGTATTTCATTATTGTATGAGATTTGTAAACAATCAAAAGTCTCCTGTTGTTTTAAGGAATGACTTCTGTAAGGAGTTATCTATAGTACATCTAAATTAAATAGCCACATTAGAAGGAAGAGAAGCCATTTTGTATTCAGTCATTAAACAGAATCAGGAACAGTTGCTAAAATAATGTAACCCCATTATTCATTACTATTATGCTTCACTTGTAGGAATAGATACCTGATAAGAATTGTACCAGAACTAAAGCTGCTAATGAATAATTAAAAGCTAGGGAGCAGATGTGAAGGGCAAGTAGAACAAGAATACCTCATTCCTTTTTTTTTCTGAGAACACTTATGTGTTCTCCTTCATTTTCTTCCACTGAGTTTTGCTTTCAGATCTCTACCATATAATGGGCTGAACTAGGACTGGATTTGGACTCTTTCCAGTCTTGTGGAAAGCTGTATTTCTCAAACTGTGACAAAAGAATCAAAAACTTGACAAATTTTATTAACTAAGAATAATAATAATGTCAAAAATGTTAATAGAAATGTTTCATTTAGGTGATTTTCAAAGCATTTCAACTGTGCTTATGTCTTATAACTAAAAGCCATTTTACAGAAAACCAAAATCTTTAATTTGAGGTATCAAAATCTTATTTTATAAAAACTAATTTTTCATGGCCTTGAAATCTGATTTGACCTATTTGTGACAAAGTTTTGGCTAAGACAAATAGAGGCATTTTTGGATGAAACTCATTTCATCATAAAGCTCCAAGCTAGCTTTGCTGTCCATGATAGTCTGTACAAATATCACAGGAAACTTCTGGTATACGCAACAGCTTCATCAGCTGGAACTTGAATAACATGCAGACACTTATCTAACTGATCCCCAGCTGACTAGGAAATCTGTGTCCCATATGCTGTTTAAAAAGGGAGGTCGTAAAATTTAATTAGACAGGAGAAAGAATTGGAGCTTGGTTTCCTGGGATCTTTGTTTATTTGTTTGGTTTTTAAATCATAAATCAATTTTTTTTTTACTTTATATGCCTATTCAAACCCCATATATTCACCTAATCCACAGATTGCTCCTGCTTACAAAGTTTGTCATGCACTACCTAAATTCACTGAGAATTTTACCTGCATCCCAAGAATTCAGGTCACAGAGAAAGCACCTTGAGAGCCCAGGAGATGAGTAAACCCATTATGGATACACATGCTAGCCTGCCTGGGAAATTAGAACACAGTCATTTATACCACAAATGAATACTTTATCAAATCAGTCTCTTTCACTCATAGCTCTTGGCAGGCTCCTCTTTTTTTTTTCTTCCTAGTGAAAGGGCACAGTTTTAGGTACCAAATCAAAGCTCCCTGACTCTTCATAGGTAAGTTTGCACAGATCTCTTGGAAAAAGCTTTCAGACCTCCTGAGTCCATGGACTGTATGTGGAAAGGAGCACCAGAACCACTGCTACAAACTTGTTTCCACATAGAAACCCTTGACAGTGCACAAAGACTGTGAAGTACCTTTACACTGCTTTCAAAAAAATCCATCTATTTCAAGTTCAGCTACTTTCTGGTTACATACACAAACCTGTGTTTCTAAGTGAGTTGTCCAAGTGACAACGGGAGGTCTTTGGATTATGATTAGAAAGCTGATTGATTACCTAGTCCCACAGTCCTGTGTTTTCTGGTTCCAATACTGGGGATTTTACCCAAGAACTCTGAGAAAGTTTTCCTCCTGCTCAAGGAAGAATTGTGCTGGTGGTGCAAAATAGAAAAATTGCTACATTTCTTGGGCATAATGTAGTGCTCAGGGCACCAGCAGAGATTTCGACTTTACACTTAAGCCTTATTAAGGCTTAGCTACCTTTTAGGGTGGTAGGAAAGCAAGCAAAGAGCCTGATGTGCTCTGCCAGAGCAGCTTTATCAAGCCCTGCAGTGGCAGTCCAGGGGATTACCAGCTGCAGCTGCCTGCCCTCGGCAGGGAGGGATGCCAGCCCTCAGCTGCTCCCCTTGCTCTCCTGACTGCAGAACGTGTACAAACACAGTTGGGTCTCCTCATGACATCTGCACTTAAAAAGCAAGAGGAAAATGCAGGGCGTGGAAAAGACCATCTCCCTGATGGCAGGGAACAAACAGCTGTCCTCTAGCAAATCTAACCACAGCCATCCCTGCACTGAACCGGGTGTGAGAGTCAGTTCAGGCTAAAAATAATCAGATCTTTTTTGGGAGTGTGGTGGGGCAGGATCCAGGTTCTTGGCCCCATAAACAATTTTACAAGAGCTAAAGGAGGGCATAGGCTGGGAATGAGCAGCTGGGAGCTGTTAAGATGTCATTGTCAGTGAATGGCACCGCTTCCCTGAATTTTCACTATAACAGAGCTCGAGTGTTCAGATAATCAGCCATGACATCTGAGATATGGGAGCAGATGGGCCAATACCTGCTTAGAGTGCTCTAGTTTGAGTCCCTGAAAAGGACATCTGCCTCTGCTCTCAAGCCGGGTGCCTCAGCAACCCCACTGCAGCTGGGCAGCATCTTCTGTGTGTTTATGAGCGGGTATTTCTCAGAAGCCTGTACTCTTGGTGCTATTTTGAATGAATTTTCACAAGGCAGCCAAAACCCCTCCTGCTGTTATAATGTACTGAATATTGAGTCCTTGCTGCAACACACGAAGGTACCACAGCTTCCCAGAGAAACAGCTGCAAGAATGTTTTGAAGATGCCAAACCCAGCAACCTTTTCACTTAGCCTTGTTCAACAAAATAATAGTATCTGAAACTTTTCACTCTGAGGCACACAAGTTTTTGAGACTTCAGCCTTCAGGATGAAAATTTAGCACAGTTAGTGACATCTGAAAGCTGAATTTCTGAAGACAAATACTGGACACCTGTGGCTACGTTATCCTTAAATCTAAGAACTTGCCCTGTCTCTTTCCTTGTATCAAGTTCCAGGCCCATCACGTTTTTGTCAGTAACACTCTGGCAAACAACACTAAAAGCATATAGAAATGACTAATATGAAAAGGCTGAATAAAAGGCACTAAAAAACTAAACCAGAAATAAATCATTGCTTAAGAATTATTGTTTTATTTGCTTCTCATTAGACATCTGTTCACAGGCACTGCAAACGTTCCACTTTGTGCCTGGGCTTAATAGTGTAAACTTTGCAGGGATGCCTTCTTCTTCCTCATTGTTTTCACTTGGTTTCTAGGGCAAACAAAACCTTTTATTTTTTTTTTTTTTTTTAGCCCTTTAATCAGTTAAAGCTGTTATAGAGTTAGAAGTAAATAACTGCACAGTATGGAAATTCTATCCAGCAAGCCTCAGAACACAACAAAGGTCACTATCTGCCCTGTATCAAACTCTTTCTTCCTCCCTTTGTGCCCCCACCTCCACACCACCTCAGTAATCCCCAGAACTCTGAGGTGACTGAACAGAATTTGAGGTCAAGCTTTATCATGAAAAAATGTGGAGCTAGCCCTCCTCTTCCTCCCTTCTCCCTGTCATCTGCTGACATTTCCAGATGAGAGTGTACTGAATCAGAACTGTTTCTTTCGCTGGGAATGCCATCTGTGAGGTGGCAGCTGGGGTGGGAGGGAAGGCACATAGCAAATGACACAGTGATAAATATAGACAGTAGACTAAATTAGGGGAAGTTCCACTTTTTTCCAGTGTTACAGATCTTTCCACGCTTCCATTAAGTGGATACAGCTTCTCTGTAACTGGTGTTTGAACATCGGGATTGTTTAGCAAGTGAGCAAAGTTGGAACGTTGGAACAGAGATGTCAAACAAGCCAGTTTTATGCAAAATGCTAAGACTACTGAAATTTCCTAAGTCATTTATGGTTCCACTCCACTTCCATCATATTACACTATCCTGGAACTGGCAAGGGGGGAGAAAAAGAACATGAGCATGCATATTGTCAAAAGGAAAATGTCATAAATCATCCATAATGAAAAATCAGTGAAGATCTGAAGGGAATATTTCTTGTAGAGCAGAGATAAAACCAATGTCCAGATCGTTGACAACTGAACATGAATTCTAAAAAAAAAAATGCTGGCATAATATTTTAATTTCTCATTTTAATACTCAAAAGGACCGCTTACATTTGAATCATCTTTTTTGCTGCATTACAGAAAGAATAATTCAATAATTAAAATCCCATATTAAGGCATGGAGTTCTGTAAATAAGATGATGTAGAGGAAATTCTAGAGATTGAAATTTTGCTCATATCTCTTCACCAGAAGATTGCTAACAGCATCTTGTCTACACAAGAAATACAGAAGGCTAAGGTGGGAAGGGACCTCTGAAGATCTCCAGGCGCAACTCCTCCAAAAGCAGGGTCCAAAAGGTATCAGGTTGCTGAGGGCCATACCCAATTGCATTTTGAACTACCTCCGAAGACACAGACTTCACTTTCTGTCTGATTCAGTGTTTGATTATCCTCAAGGGAAAAAAGGTTCTTCTTCTGTTTAATGGAATATCCTTTTTTTCAATTTGTGCCCACTGTCTCTTACCCTTCCCTGGTCACCAGTTCTGTCTTCTTTGCACCCTCCTGTATTTATATACGTGGATAAGATCCTACCAAAGCCATGTCTTCTCAAGGAAAACATATTAATAAATATTAGTAAAACATAAATAGAATATGTAAATATATATATGTTTATTTACTTTGGAATCACTTCAGGAATATCTGTCCTGATTTATCCATGGTTTTCACACTGAAGACAGCTTCCGAGATATCTTTTAGGCAAGTGCCATTGTTGTTAGGAGTTTCATGAACTGGAGAAGGAGACTTCATTTAAGCAACATTGTATTCTTTCAAACTATACCTGGGTAAGTAATTAGGTGAGACGTTCTTCTCTTCCTTTCAGTGTTCAGTTAGAATAGGACACACATTTCAACTTTTTTTAGTTGAAAATCTCACTCTCGGGTTTTTCTAAAGTTCATTAATTTTAGACAAGAAGTGAGCTTGGTCCTTGAGCAAGCCTACAGCCGCACTACACCTGAAGGAACTAAACCACACAGAAGCCTTTTAGCGCACTTTAATTTATGGAAGTTGGATTCACACCCCAAATTCACTTGATTTACTGTAACTTTCTTGGCTTACTTTATTTAGCATTGCCTGGAAGTAAAGGTTCCATGCTCAGTGCTGCAGTTCTCCATACACAAGCCTTGAAGAGAAGGAAAGGACAGCAAACAAACTTAGCCGATATTGGTTCACTTCAGTAAAACCTGTGTAATCAAAAGTGTAAAACTACATACACATGTCAGTTAAAATAAGCTTGTCGCTCTATCCTTTCTTCAGATTTCCTGAAAATGCGATCCTCTGTGGCAGTAATATTTACCTGTAATGCAAGAAAAGACTTTTTCTGTTATGATAATGCACAGACATCTTTTATCTTCATTTAGACATCAATTTTTTTAACGCTGATACCCCATGCTGATAAAGAGACTTCTCAACAGACAGCATGAAGTTCATATCACCAGCAGTACATATCTCATCTGGGTGTGGAAAACCACACAGTGGCTAGAGGTTGCAGTTCCATCTTTCCCCTTCAGGTGACAAGCCAGCTCCCTCCTCCCTGCTGGTAGAGCTGCCCCCGCTTTATCCTTGCACCACTTTTGACACTCACCACTGAGAGACATTTCTGCATGATTGCCCACCAAAAACCACAAGGTCGGTCTCTGCTGGGTCAGATTCCTGGTGCCTTCGCACACCAAAACACTTCAGTGACCGGGGTCAGCCACCACCCAGCCAAGCCACACTGTCAAGAGATGACTGTCTTTGCACTCTGAATGACACTCCTGGAACTTTCCAAGGGCATTGGGAAAGCAAGCAGGAAATGTCCTCATTTAAAAATGGGTCCCCAATGCTCAGAGAACCAGCTGAAACAAGGGGACAACATGCTACCAAATGAGCTAATTGCAAGCATCAGTCAATTTATAAACACTGCTGGAGTGTTAGAGCAAAGGATCCGGTTATTAGAAATACAGGCCACGGATAGATTTTTATGTAAGTTTTGGAGGCTCATTTATGAAAGCAAATCCTACTTCCAGAATATTCTACACATATACTATCATGTATAATTGTCCTCTACAGCGTCCATGACGGATTGGTAAACAAAGGTGAGCTAACGTCCATCATAAAAAAATGAAGAATAACCCACACCTCCAGTTTTCAATGGGAGATATATTACAACCATTCAGATAATTCCTGTGGGCTCACTTTCTGGCCTTGGTAGAGCAGTTTTCTTTGCCCTTTGCAGTTTACCTTAAAATCTTTCAATTTGATTAAGAACTTACGATTTTTCTTGAGGAGGAAACTACAGGTCATCTGCTATAAATTTGAAAAAGGGTTTTCACTATTTCCAGTGAGTGGTTCACAGAACAGTAAATAAAGCACAATCAGATTATTATGATATTTTAAGAATATTCAATCCCATTGTTTTGCATAAAATTTACAGAAATTCTCAAGGTGTCAAGTAAGCATCTGAATTCTATTTAAATAAAATTAACCTTACAAAATCCACTGTGTCCTTGGTCTAATAATTTTTCATCTATCTTGAGATTTAAGACCTCTCCCCACTGAAAAAATCAAATACATGCATAAAAATATAAAGTTTATCAACCCATTTAGGGTTATGTATGAAAATGGAGTAACTACATGACTGCTGATGAGTAACTAAGAGAGAACCATTTGAGTGAACTGGTTCTTATTCTGGAATAGTTCACACAGCTCATATACTCCCCAAAATGGAAATGAAGTCAACATAATGCATGAGGATCAGATTTTGATAATCCAAGGCCACATCAGAGACCTTCAGACTTACACAAACTCCACAGTTTCTGCAAGCAGGAGTACTGTGTGTATCCTAATTTTCTTGAACTCTTTTCTGACACAAAACCTTTGGTGCGCAGCAAACAATTTCCTGTATCTTGGTGTTTGTGGATTTATTTATTATAAGTGGCAGGTACTATACATTTGTTTTGTTCTTAAAGAAATATTTGCCAATTCAGAAATGGAGTGATTGTTGAGCTGGGTAACTAGTTTAATAATGAGTGGATTTGGTAAGAAATCAGCTTACTGAAATGGCCACAGAGATATCCACTGAGGTCCCAAAGGACTTTGTGCCTCCCCTCCTGTAGGAACCTCTTGTGGATGGTCCAGTTTCCACCTCAACCATCCAAAGTTACTTGCTTCAAACTAAAATGCTGTATGTTGTAGATAACTGGGAGAATGACAATTTTAAAAAGAGGCAAATTGCAATTTTAGTTGTGAAGAATGAGCCTACTTTTGAACATTTTACAGGAACAGTATAGCACTGCTTCTTATACAGCATCCTTCTCCACCAGAATTTTCTACGCTAGAGGAAAACAAAGCAGCATTCGTTCTATGTTGTAGGTAGAGACCTTAAAAAACCCACCCACCCAAACAAACAAAAAAAGCCCCACCAAAACAAAAGCCCTCAAACAGCAGCCATTCTTGTTCTGGGAAAGATCTCTGTGACAGTATCATTTCCCTGGATGAAAAACTTCTCAAGATTTCCATAAGTATTTTGGATTCCTGGGAAAGAAGGAGGAAAGTCCTCATACCCCAGAGGAGGAATGCTGACTGCATAGCACTCTTCCCCAAACACCAGAGGATATTCCTTGCCATACACTTGCAGGAACAATAGGGAGTAAGGAGTAGGATGAGTCTGTTCCCTTCTGATAGTGGTGCTTGAGAAACGTCCATGTTTCCTGGGGTGGGTTACACAGGTACATGGTAGCACAGCAGCCATTGCAGACAGGAAGAAAACAGCCCAGTGAAACCAAATGCCTCAGCCCAACTCTTCCAGGCCTTCCTGGCTCTGACCTCTGTGTATACAGTACAGCCCTCACACAATTACATGGAAAGCAGGTTTTTTTTATTAAAGGAATCCATTAGAGATGGTTTTGAACTTTTGTTCAGCCTCCTGCCACCAATGCGCACCTGATTGCCAGGCACAGAAAACATAGCCCACTTGTCTCCATTTTCTTCCTGTATGAGCCAGAAAGTTCATGTGATATGCTAGTAGGAGTTCAGAAGTGGTCAAATAAGTGAATGAATAATCTTTTAAGGTAATAAATAAGTTGTCATTCAAAGACTGATGTTTTAAAATATCCTTTTCCATTGCTTAGTAAGCCTTGATAAACAGGTGCACCAGAAACCAGTTTATGCTGGAAATTACATCCAAGCTGAAATTACCACTTTGTCAGGGGGGAGAAGTCTACAGACAAAAAAGATAAATAGGATGAAAGAGAAAGGATGGCCGTATGAACAACAGTGAAAAAAAACTTAACAGTGAAACATAAGTGCTGTGGTTCAAATTATTTTCTCTGTTGTTCTCTTGGGAGAACATTCAATGAAACTGGGCAGAAATGCCTTTTTTTGCCAGCTAAATGTCTTCTGAGGTTTCCCCTCCAACACGTGGAAAGGAACACAGCTCTCTGAGAGGTAGTGAGAGCAGAAGTTTGGGTAGGTGCACTAAACACTGCCTGGAGGAGCCTTCTCCTTCACACACTGCTGAAAATTAGGACACTGTCTGGCTAAGTGAAGTACTTCACATTGGGTGTTCCACATTAAAAAGACTCGTTAGCATTTTAAAAGGGAAGATAGCAGTGTTACCTGAGTATAATTATTACAGAATCCTGGAAATTCAAATTCTTGTTTTTTACACATATTCATTCATGCAAATGTGGAAGCTGACCCAGAAATTTTATTCAGGTGAGTAATCTGCCTTTGACTTCAACTGGATTCTACTATATATGAACAAAGCAAACAAGCCAGGTTTTGCATTTGCAGTCACCGGCATTTATCTTCAAGGGGGACTGTTGAATTGTAAAAATGCCCAAATCATGCCAATTTGTCCAGGCGAGATATCAAATCTCCTTTTTAATATTCAGCTTCAGCAATATGGAAAGCAACATTGCCAAATACTCCATAACCATTTCACTGTGATTACTCACATTTTGATTAGAAAATTCTCATTTCACATGGGTGTTGTCACCTGCCCTGTGCTAGATACATCATCTCCGCTGTGCAATTAATTACACAAACACTGAAAAATGAGTTTATGACCTGGAATGGAGTTTTGATAAACCCCTCTGAAGACAAACCTGAAACACAGCCCAGGAGAACCCTGAACAGATACAAATGATTTATGCATATACAATAGCACAAAAAGCCTCCAAACAAACTGAAGACTTGCCAGGAGTAGCAGTAGTTTAATATCTGGTTTGAAATGAAGAATGTTAGAGACCATAGCTGAGGAATGAGGCACTGAATCTGCAGCAGGGGGAAGATAAGGAGAATGCTAATATTTTGGGAGATTTAAAGCATCCATGTAATTTCTGGTGGGCAAAAGCACGAGGAGGGGACACAGAACCAGAATGGTGAGGGCAGCACATGGAAAGCTTCACATCAACAGTGCCCTGCTTTTTCCTTATTTAGGTAATTAATACTTGGCCTTCTGAGCCACAGGTCTAATTCATCTACCCCATGAGCTACACGTCTGTAACAAGAGTGACCCTAACACGTCCCTTATGTTGCCTCCTGTCCTGCACAGGCTGACTGCTGAGTGTCCTGCTACCTCAGCTGCCCATGGGTGAGCTCAGGTCAATACTCTGGCTCTCCCGGGGCTGAGGCTGTGGCTCTAAATGGCAGCAAAGCTGAGGCAGCAACCAGCTCCCACGACAAGGGGTGTCCCCACATGTCACTTGTTGTCTCCTCCTCCCTACCTCCAGCCGTGGTCCTTATCTGGCCCCTGGGTGAACTGGTGCAGGGCGAGGGACAGGACAAGCCAACCCTCCCCAGAGAGGCATTTCTTAGTGTGGTGTTCTCTTAGTCAAGAGAGTCATTAAACAGCAGCAAGCACAAGCCATTGCTAAAAGATCTCTGAGTATCTTTTCACATATGGGCTGGAAAAGTGGGGGGCTGTGGTATGCCTGCAGCAACCAAGAGACTCAAAATAACCAGTATGGTGAGCACCATTCCGAAAACACATTCTCTTATTCTTCAGAGCAAATACATTCGGTGCCACATACTGAAAGAGAAATAAACTGAACAAACCAAAACAGTAGGTTAGGACCTGGAAAACAAAACCAGCTAAACATAAATAAATCATGAACATCTTGCAATATAGTAAAATACTCAGGCATTGTCATCTGTTGTTTATTACAGTTTCATTTACATTGGAATTTTCTTTGTTTTCCTGCAACAGTTGTGTTACTGTATTATTCTAAAACTAGTCAGTAATGCGAATAGAAGAGCCTATCTTTGCATTATTCTGGCCAATATTATATTATATTGTGTAAGAAATGAGAGCTAAATCAATTTTAATGCACCAATTTAGTGAGATGACAACCACAGTTCTCAATTGCAATTATGGAGATAATTACAATTTCATTGGTACTGCTTAATATTAAGAATACAAAATTTACCTCTGATGAACAGTTCATTATGTAAGATGAACTCAAGTTATTTTTCTCTTAAATTGTATCTTGGCTTGTCCTATTTTTTAACTTTGACTGTTTAATAAAGGCATAAAGAGTTTTGCAGGTAGGGTACGCAGAAATGGGCTGACTGGTTCAACATCAAATTCCTAGGCAGTGATTTGAGAAAAAAACCATTAATTTTGAAGCAGCTCAGGAGGTTGAGCATAGAGATTATTAAACATAAGTTTTATATATGCAGAAAAATTGCTTTTGCATGAATTCACTTTTAAAATGTTAATATATGCATAAGAAAATTGTGTTTCTTAATCTCTGAAGAAACACTTATCACTAGGAACTGCTTAATTCTTTTCCTGTGCTTGATTTATTAGCTTATGAAATTATGGTAATAGTTTGCATGTTAATGGTTTTGGGGCTCAAATGACCTGATTTTAATAATGAAGTAATTTATGCAGTAAATGCAATCAGCATCTATGAATCTCACTTAAAAGAACATATCAGTGATTACCTATGCTAAAAACAAATGACTGTCAGCATGGTATACACTGTATGTTATGAGAGGCAGCTGGGATGGGTTCAGCTCAGCACAGCCTTTAGGCTGGCTGGGTCCTATTCTGACAAACACCACTGAAGCCGGCAACTGCACCCCTAACAACTATTTACAGACCTTCCATTGCAGACTGACTTCCCCTCTTGGTCATCTTCTAAGGAAAAGGACAAGGATAGGAAGTGGGCATCATCAGAACTGAAGTCTAAGCTGGAGCCAGTAGGAATTCCTCCATGAATAGAAGAATCCTGTGGCACAGAGACCTCACACATCTGGACAAAGCAGGCTGCAGGAAGAGAGGAAAGTGTTTGTTTAGGGAAGAAGTTGTAAGCTTAATGAATTACAAGGAAAAGGAGATTTTTATTGAGGATTTGACCTATATGGCATATAAAAGATGCAACCCCCTGCAACATTTGGTAAGTCTATGCCAAATGGATCCATCACAAGGATTGTTTCCTAAAACATCTGTATTCACAGGCCTGCTCACTGTCAGGATATATATGAGCCATGCCTCTGTTCCCTAGTGTTGTTTACCATGCTGTTCCCCAACATAAGAAATACTAGACTGGGCTTTGAAAAGCAAACAGCAATGCTTTCTTTGCAGTAAAGCAAGCTTGTGTTTTGATAACCTGCTGAACACTGAGATTCATTTTGGTATAAAAGATTCAAAAATGTATTACTAGCTGCCAAATATGATCTAACTGTTCAAACACACAGAAGCTGAGGGAGGTTAGATTGGACATTAGCCAAAATGTATAAAGTCAATGGAAGAAACCCCATTGATTCAGCAGAGCTGGATCATTTGTTCAGCAAAGAAATCTCTAAGGGCCAGAAGTGCTGACCACTTCCAAGGACCAAAACTGAACAACTATATTTTGTCGTTAATAAATACTTTGCATGCAGCACCTCAAGCATGTTACAAAGCTGTCTTCAAACACCATTGCCAGAGCTGCTCATTTTACGAAGATAAAGGTGTTCTGTTCTGGAGTATGGCTAATGCTCTCTATTCCAGAATTCAGACTGTTAGCTTTATGAAATTTATGTCATATCCTAAAAGGAAAACAAGCAGAAGGACAAGATGCTATAGCATTTTTAAAGTTTTATTATCTCAGTCACAGGCTCCATGTAAGCCCAAGGAGGATACGGATGGTGTAAGAGAAGCCCTTGAAAGCCTGCTCCTTCCCACAGACTGTGTATTCGGGTGCTGGGTAGGGCCTCCGAGAACCTCACTAAGGCAGCCATGGCAGTGAAGGCAACCTAAAGCCAAGGCTGCTGCCTGCACGCAGCTTCAGAGGATGGCGAAGCTGACCCTCCACATTAGCCCTGCATAGGGACTGGACACGGCAACACGAAACGGGATAAAAGCGTCCCTGTAGAGGCAGAGACAGGCCTTACTCTTCACGCGGCACAGACCCCAGCTCCCGAGGAGCCCCGGCTCAGCTGAAACCCGCTGGTGTAATCAGAGCAAGCCTGATCAAAGGCTGTGTTTGCTTTAGCCGCGGATGCCATGCACGCTGTTGCCATGGCGCCGTGACAGCTTAATGAGCTGTCGCCTGTCACCCGAGCCGCTGTTGCCATGCACACGCGGCCGCCCTGCCCCCGCTCCCCGCACAGAGGAGCTGCTGCCGGCTCGGGGAGAGGCTCATCCGTGAGCCCTGCCTGCTCTGAGCTGCCTGCTCCGTCCCTCTCGCAGGCCCAGACATCCTTGTCTCGCCAAACAGGATTTCTGGAGGTGAAATTTCCCCTCCTCCATTTCCCTGTGTTGTGCCTGGAGGACATTCCCCTGACAAGAGGGACCTGCTGTCGGCGGCAGAGGCAGGGTCAGGAAGGCGGAAAATAAAAGGAGAAATTTCAAAGTTCAGACAGTTTTCTTGGCAGACTGTGACAGCTCAAAGGGGTAAGGATCTGTCTGATGTTTACTTGGAAATCCAACAAGAATAGCTTGCCGCTGACAAAATAGGCTCGCAAACACAAGCACAAGCCGCGGAGCCCCGGCACCGGTTCGTGCTTCCCATGGGACACACACACACAGACACCGGGATAGCCAGCACCTGCGTTTCAAAAACAAACAGGAAAATCCCGGCATGTTCCGTCTTCCCTGCCGGTGGGAATCTCAGCCTCCCTGGCTGGGTCAGGATGGGGGTCTCTATGGTTTCCCTGGCTGGGAGAGGAAAGGGAGTGCTGCCGTAAGTGCCCTCTGCTCCCAAACAAAGGCTGTGTGCTGGGAAGGCGGCAGCAACCCCTGCCTGCCATTCTGGCCGAGAGCTTTCCACAAGTGAAGGGGAATGGAGGCTCACATTTGTTGCGGGAAGAGTGTGAAATCGGCAGGGAAGAGCCGGGGGAACTCTAGTGCTTCCTCCTCGTCTGCTGTGCCTTGGGAAGCGAGGCACATGTCGCCATGGCTGCTTAGCTGCAGCGTGGAAGGCTGGGAGGCCTCATACTGGCGTTTAAGCTCCAAGCACTGAAACACAGTATTTACGAATGGACTGATTTACTCTGGGTATAACACTGCATCCCCAGAAATTAGCTTGGTAGAAACCAGTTTTGTATTTACTTATCTGTGTTAAAGCAGAGCAGAAACATACCACAACACACACAAAATGTTAGGTGAGTTGAAGCTGTCAATTTGTTCACTAGCTGCGTTAAATAACAGCAGACTGTTAGCAGAACCATCTTTGTTTCATGCGAGTCTTGTTTCTTACATCAAGTCTTGATTCAATGTCAGTCTTTAAATACTTCTGGGCAAGAATTTGTTTCCCTATATACTCATTCTACCCTTAATAAATAAGCTTATGTTCCAATGATGCCTGTAGTTTCTAAAATGTAATCAGCAATAATATTTATTGCTTTTTTGTGTGCCCATCCAGAAAAAGAAAATTGCTGCCAGAATAACGCCCAGAACAATAACAGGATGCAAATGTGCACCCTATTCTTCCAGCTTGCATGCTTCACACAAGAATCATGTCAGTTCGTGGGGAAGTCAGTGGGAAACCTGACCAAATGAGGACTTCTGATTTGTGTCCCAGGCATCTTTTTGCTGGATTTGTCACAACTAATGCCTTTTTGCTTGTCTCTCTTCTCATGCTAGAAATGTACATAGGCCACAATGGGAAACCTGCAGATTTGGTCAAAAAGTTGCCATGATTTCAAAAATAGGTGTGAAGAACAACATATTGCAAGCTGAGAGGAGAATAAAAATATGGGATTCAATGTATTCATGATTTTAAGAAACAAAAAGGAGAGAAAAAACCTATCTTCTAGAAACTGAATACCCTGATAATGCCTAGAAATGGTTAACCATAGGGATACGAGGTTTTGCACATCTCTGCTGCTTTCACTCCCCACTCCCACTGCTGAATCTAACTTCTCCTGCCTCCTTCAGTGCTGTTTCACGGCTCTGTGACTCCTCTCCTCTGCCTGTGACCTGCCTCTCAGAGCATCTTTCTCGCTCCCCCCTCCCCAGCAGAGCAGCCCCAGGCCAGGGTGACCTCTCCCTTGGGATCTTTTGTCTCGTGGTCTCAGACAGCGCGGAGTGACAGGGAGCAGGAGTGACAGCGAGCAGGATCCCCACCCCAGCGCCTCCCTAATCAAGCAGCGCTCACACAGCTCACAGGCCTGCCTGCAGGCTTCTCTCTTTAATGTGACATTGATCATCATGACACAAAATGGTCACAGATATCACTTCCTAAAATTCAGGAATGTGACAGCTAGAGACAGAATCGCTAGTCTATGGCCTGAAGACTATGCGGATTATTCAGGTCAGGATAAATCAGGATGGATATTTGCCCTACTTCCATATTCTAGCTATTAATAACCAAAAGCACACCAGATTGTGGCTTGTTCTGTGCGACTGCACAAGGGAGCAACGCTCCCTCCCCCACACCTCCACATACACATGCACAGACAAATATTTTTGGCTAACATTCGAAAGCCATTCGCAAATCCAGCCCCTGAGCTCTGAGTAAAGCCCCCAGCACATGGAGGGCCTCCTTCACCAGGCAAGAAAGGGAAGCCAAAGCAGTCTGAAAAAAGATATGGGAGACCTCTCCTGGTCTACTACCCCAGAAACCCTGAGAAATGCAAGCTGCTGCTCTCCCCTGTTTCCTTCAAGGCACAGCACAATTCAGTCAGGGAGGGCTCACCCCTTTACCAAGTACACTGCCACAAAATGAGTATCTTGGGAAGGTAGAGAAGCTTTCATTGTAGCTTTCACCTAGGGAAGCACAGCCACAGTGCTCCTGGCAAGATTTCTGTCCATCACACTTATACAGGATTCCAGTAGGAAGAAGCAGCACTTCCTCCCCAATACTGAAAAAGAGAGACCATACAGCTACAGAATTAAATTAAGTTGCACCTTCCCCATCTTTAGAATAGCAAGTGAATTATTCTCCATATTGATTCAGCAGTCACCTTTTAGGAAGATGCAAGGTAGAAATTGCACAGTGTCTCTCTGCAGAATACTAGCTTTTGTGAGCCACCTTTAAAATTTTGGAAGATCAAGCCTCAGAAACCTGAAGCTCTGCTACTTTTAAAATAGTCTTTCAAAAGCCAGCTTTTACTTTTGATTGCAAAGAGGAAAATAGAGATATTTTTCAGGCCACTGACATGGAAGAAAAATTGCCCTGACAGCTGAGACAAGTTCCCTGAATAGGATCCCTCTGCTCTTGGGAGTTGGAAAGCTATTCTCTGCCATCCCTTTTGGGGCACTTATGCAATCTGCTCTAGCAACTGGTGCCAGTTCAGTTCAGCTACAGACCAGACTCTCTGGACAGTCTAAATGCCACTCCCTGGATTTGCCTAGGAATAAAGCCTTTATACTTCTCTCAACCCCCGTATTCATGGTCTGTTACTGTAAACCATTATGGCTAGTCCCAGTCCATAAAATGCCACTGGTTCCCATTTTAATTCCAAAAAGATAGCTCTTATGCAGCAACTGCAGCACCCAGCAATTAGGTAGCACTAGATGAACTGTCTCCTGTCTGTGTTTCTAGACACTACTCCATATTTTATTTATCAGCTAAAAGCCAAGCAAAATAGCAATAACAAGAGTAGGAGGAATGCCAAGAGCAGCACACAAGCCTCAACAACACTCATTTTCCCTCTCCTGCTTCTCCTGCTCTTGACTCTGATCTTAGTTAACACAAGGCCTCAGCAACTACAGTTCATAATCCCTGCATCTTTGGTCCTCTGCTGAGCAGAGTGCTCATATTTCTGTGCAGTTTCAAACAGGCTCTTCCTGCTCAGCTCATTTAATAACTAGATTTGCTAGATCTCTACGTATTATTTGGCAGAGAGCATGATAAGTTGTTGCCAAGTCCTATCTTGGGTTACTCTTCCAGAGGTTCTTTAAGCAGGGGAAATAAAAAGTGTCCTTCACTTTATTTCAGTAAGAAAACTTTTTTTTTCCTGCTTCCTTTGATTCTAATCATAATATTATCCTGGACAGAGACATCTTCAAATAAATACTGGTCAGAGGTCTCCTGGTGACCTGAACTGAGAAACGTTAATAAAATAGAAAGCACACTCTAGTCTCCCCTCTGCATTGCATTGTTCAGCTGAAGCAACTGTATTTTTGCTTATGAAGGTACAAGTTGGTCTAAATCCTCCACAGTATTCCAGTAATCTGGATGTGCTGATAATTGTTCAGTCACTTACTGATTAACACAGGTATCTCTATTTCCAGGAGTACTGGAGCTTCCCCACTGAAAACAAGAAGAAAAACCTCCAGGCTCATTACATTAAAAGGTCAGCAAGGAAATGAGAAGCAACTTGGGGAAAGAAGAAAAAATGTGTAGCACTCCCATATTACAAACAGAATTTTAAATGGAATTTTAAGGATATAGGTAAATGGAAAAAAAATTTACTATATCTTTCTCTTTGCATCCCTGCTAACAGAAGAAACAACAATCTGGGTCACCGGCCTTTCTAAATTCAGGGAGTCAAACATATCATTAAAGACAGCAGAGGGAACAACCCCTCAGAGGAAGCACAGAGAAAAGGCAATAGACAGCTCAGGGAAGTAGATGGAGTCCAAAGGTTTTGAATTGAGCAGTGATAGAAGATGAGAGAGAAATTTCTCTTCTTATTGCTTGTCCCTATCAGTCAATATCTGAAGCAGGAAATCTGATGTACCTTTCCTTCAAGACTCAATAGCTATGGTAGAATATGGCCCTCCTTTTCAGATCTCAACTATGTGAGTTAAGAATGACTGCTGGGTTGATAGCTGGAACTGTTTGTAACGTGGAATAAAAAATTTTTGGAGAGAGAATAAGGAAAAATAGGATTATGCCCACTTAGAAATGAGATTCAAATATAGGAAATGCTTACTCTTGAGGTACAGTCAGCTTCTATTTACTGTAGAAGCTTATTGCTGTATTGGATCCCACATTGTAATTAGCAATTGAAGCACCAAATGATGAAAGTTTGACTTCATTTGCAAACATATACATATATATATATATATATACACACACAGACACACACACACAAGATGATGTTTCATCAATGCAAAATACAAAGGCTTAACAAATTGTGTAACTATACAGTTCCTGCCCATTTTCTGCTACTTTTCATATAGTATTTGAACATGGCTCACCATGCTATCAACAGCTTTCTGTTATTTAAATATTTAAGCAGCTAATTATCATATATCTGCATTATAGAACTATGAAATTTCATGCCCTCTTATAAAAGGTATGAATAAAAAATTGACATTGTATGAGAGGGCCTTTTGTTCAAATACAATACTGGCTTTGTGGATAACAAAACATATATAAAATGTGTTTTTCTATAGTCACTACTTATTTTTCTTATTCCCTGTGTCATAGAACATGTGCTAATATTTAGGGAGGCCTGCTGGAGCTCTTACAGTTATTTTTTCCTGCCTGATATTACCAGTGCTATTTTCCTTTATACATCCTTCAGAGAAGCACTTTTCCAATAAAAACCTTTCTTCCTAAGGGAAATTCCCTTGCAGAATACTGTCAGCAAGAACTGATACCAGGCAAACAGGAGGAATTCACATCAGAGGCAGCTTCCCAAACAAATCTAAACTCACCCACATGTTCCTCTGCTTGGTGAGGCACCAGCTCTAAGTTCCAGTGCTGTGAACAAGCGATGCAAACATCAGGAGGCTTCTGGGAGACAAACAACTTTGCAGCAGCACACTGTGGACTTCTCAAATACATACACATATTTATGACAGTAATGTTAAAGCAACAGGCTGCTTCTTTCACATATCTGTGTAGCCTGTGCACAATGCCAACCTCTTTCTGCTCAGTGTCTCTTGGCACTACTCCTTGATCCAAAAAAAAAAGAGAAGTGATGGCCTGTCCCTCTTTCTTCCCTCCCATAAGTATTTGAGATTTATGTGGTTTTGTTTGCTCCACTGAGAAATGGAAAAAAGACTAAAGAAAGGTCAGATGCCCACAACAGCATATCTTTATTTTCTTGTTCTTATGAAAGGGTAATATTTACCTATCTAAAAGCATTTTATTTATTTGCTGAGCAGAGGGTAGGAAGGACTTTGGAGGCAGAACATGTAAAGTTAAGTCTGGTTTTGCAGAGGCAATCAAGAAGGGCTCTCAGGAGATAATTCAGAGAGATCAAAAGTCAGTTTAGCTCTTGGACACAACTTGGGTGTTCTTACTGACAAACACTGTAACCTAATCCCTGTGAAGATTTCATCAGTGTTTCAAAGAACAGCAATAATCCCACTTAAAATGTTTTCTATAAAAAGGCTTCTTTCAACAAGGAAGTGATTCACTAGGAATGTCTCATTCCTCTAACCAGCACCAAAAATCCAAAGTAATGCTCATCTCTGATGTTTTTATAAAAGATATATATATATATGTATATGAAACATGCATGCACTAATTAACTGTAGCTGTCCATGTATGCCAGTCCAAGATTCATTTATGTTTCTATTGGACCAAACAGGAAATCAAGGACTCTAAGAAAAATCCATGTCGTACAACCATTATTGGGCAGCCTTTGGACCCCGCCTAGGATGTTATATAAGCTTCAACACTTAAACATGAGCATGTTTAATGAACAAATTTCTTATGAGAGCAAAAACTTGAGAAGATTCTTTATTAAATATCATCCATGTCTTGAGAGCCCATTACATATTATGACAGTAGCTCACCATGCCCTAATAAGTATTTTATTCAACTACCTCTGCTTTGAAGCTCTAAGCAGTAAAAATATTTTTCTTAGATGAAGAACCTGTTTTGGTCACAGCATGATACTGAGCCAGCTTGGCAAAATAGAAAGAGCATCAGCTACCACTGTGCACTGATGTGCCCAAGAAGTTAAAACTGATTTACAAGGTGAGTTAAAAGTTTGGGAAGTGTTCCATATGGAAATGAAATGGAGTATCTCCAGGTGGGTGGTGAGAATTTGTTGGGGGCTTTTTTTTTCCTTGACCACATCAATCACTAGTAAATTGATTATTAATATTCAGCAGCTCAGTCACTTGGGAATACAAAACAAAAATAGTTATTTTTTTGGACACTTTAGGAACAAGTACATGAATCTTGAAGTTCAGAGATGGACTGGCTATGCCAGATAAGTTTAAGAAATTACTTGTCCACAATTATTTTCTATCCCTTCATCAACTCTAAGATGGATATATGAGGTTAGAATAACAAAACCAGCTATTCATCAAGCACTAGAGATTAGAAAACTTTCACCTGCACCTTTTTCTCCTCCTCTGCCTCACACATGCAGTAGGCTAGGGAAAAAAAGCAAATAACAACCAATCCTCCAGGCAAACAACCTCAGCCTTCCAGACTGCTGTAGGCTAGAAAAATAATCTTATAGTAAGCAGACAGACCTTCTTGAGGAATCATCCTGGACTGGGAAAGAGACCTTACCTTGTACCATAAAGCTATCTCTTAAATAGCTGGTAAAAGAGCCATCTGTATATCAGCTGGCCTGGAGGCAAACTGGGGAATATGAATGGGAAGTCTGAAAAAAGTAAACTATTCTTGGACTATCACTGCCTTTTAAATCACCAAGTTAAAAACCACTAGGACTTCCATGTTAACCCTGGTATATGAACACTGTATGGAATGCCACAAAGGTGAAGAGCCTCCTTCTGAGCAAAATAATCTGCATTTTCAAAGCGGTGGTTTGACCTTCGCCCACTCAGGAGTGAAATCATCAAACCAAGGTCAGTGATGTCACTCAGGACAGTCCCAGACCACAAAGCACAAGCATGACTCACTTCTCAAAGTCTAGGAGTGTCTGGAAGTGCCCAAGGTGCTGTTTGAACTTTCTTGTAGAGGTGAATTTCAACCACAGATGTGAAAATGGTTGGGAGTCAAATATACAGTGGAATGGATATTCTCGAAAGGGAAGGGAAGAGGGAGGAAAAGAAAAAAATAATACTGGCATACTGGAGGGCAGGGCACCAAAGGAAGCACACAAGACAGGGCAGAGAGCCTCCATGACTTTTGAGTTTGGAGCTGTGCATCACAGGAAGGCCTGGCTCTCTTGCCTGTTTGTGGTACTCCAAGCTAAAATCTTTAGTGACAGAAATAAAATGGAAACACAAACTCTTACTTCTCAGCGGTACTTTCCCAAAGTTTGGCTCAGGATATCTAAAGGGGCAGGAGCCAAACTTTTATGGTTTCAGGCTTTTTAACCTGGGGCATACAAGCTGGCCAATGCTCTTGGTGATTGTACAACAGATTGCACCACCCCATGTGCCACAAAATCATCTGGTGAGCTGCAGTGAAGTTTGCAGCATCTATCCTGCAGACATCCAAGATGATAACAGCAGAGGCTGCTAACTATGGCAATAGGTGTCTTAGGAATAGCAAAGGAGGTGTAGCTACCATCTGCCTCTCTTTGTGCTAAGTTCCACCCAGTTACTATCAGTTCATCAGGACTGAAAACTTTATTACACCTAACAACAAAACCAAGGAATTAAAAAAAAAAAAAAAAAGAGCAAAAATTGTCTCATGTTCAGCCACTGAAGGTGGAACAAGAACAACCCTGGTACAAATATTTCAGTTAAATAAACAGAGGAATTCAGTAGATGCCAGGAAATCTATAGTAGAGTCTCATTTAGGAAACTGTAACAGCCTGCACAGAAGGCTTCAGCATAGTATTTTCATATGACATTCTAACAACAAAAGCTGATGAAATTTCATATTGTTCATAGTGAAAAGTAAACACTAGTTCTTTTTCCACTGTCTTTGCATTGGTTTAATCTTGCCCCGGTGTATTTTAACTTAAGCCAATTTGGGATGTCAACAGCATACAAATATGCTTTTCCTGTGAGCTGCCTAGGAAGGGGTTTTTGAGCTGAAATTGTGTTAAGCTGATTACTTCTTTTAATTTCTCCTTAATAATTGAGCATTTTTGATTGTTTGAATAGCTGATAAACTGTTTAGAGAGTCAGGGGATGCAAATGAAGATGGAGAAATTATTTCAATATAAATGTATGAACTCTATGCCATGGCAACAGCAATTTTTCATTAAATTATAGATTCCTCAGGGTTGCTTTTTCCATATTGACAAGATCATTTCATAGGGAGAGGAGGTACGGGAAGAGAGAGGTCTTACTGAAGAAACGGAGTTGTTATGACGAGCAATTAACAACATATATCCCAGCATGTCACAGTGGGTCTTCTCCTTTCATTTCACAAAATAGACTGATTATAAAAATGCTTCCCATTTGAGTGCCACAACCCTAATGCAGTTTGCATCAGGCTGCATTTTCCCTCAGGCTGAAAAATACTGACATTGACAGGAACACTGGGTGTGTTGAACCTGCCATCACCAGCCTGGAAAACCTCTGTCCTCACTATTGCTCACGCCTTCTAAGTGAACGACCTGCTTGTGCAGGTGGGGCTATTTCAGTTCCTCTAAAGAGTCTGCTGTCACACAGATTCACACTTTTCCATTTCCCTCAAATGCATCCATCTATCTATCTATCTATCTATCTATCTATCTCTCTCTGCTGTTTTCTTAATGTAGTCTCTTCTCTTTAAAATCCATACAGACCAAACCAGCCCAGAAGCCTGCAGAACATCCACTCCACAGGCACTTCAGGTAAATGATCCACAGAGAGTGGAAATAATGTAAAGGTATATTTACATGACTCTATCACCAGCATTTGCAGATCAGAACAAAGATGGTATTGACAGAGCTGTGACAAAACTCGTCTTGGTGCATACTAACGTTTTGTTGTTGTTTTTTCATATTTTCATTGCGTATAGGAACTGCAATGTCTTCTCTGAGTATCACTACACAGTTTCTTAATGGAAAACTAAATGGGTTCCTTGGGTTTCCCCCCCTCCTTTTCCAAGATTCCCCTCCTTGTTATAAAAAGCTATCCTTTGAACCAAATATTTAGAGAGTAAAGGTGTTTCTCTTTTAATTACATATGCCAGAGTGAGAAACAATGCTGAGCAGTAAATCACAGCTCAGTAGTAGCTTTCTGAAGGAGTTGTGGCTAAACTGAAAGTTAGACAGTGTACCCCTGGAGTGCTAATGGTGGCCTACAGCCTGTATTTGAGTGATAAATCGGGGTATAGGTACAACTTCTACTACTGGAAGGCTTGAACTGGTAAAAAAAGGGTTTACAGAGACTCTATTGCTTGCTATTGCTGAGATTTTTGTCTGCACCGAAGTCCTCTGTTTTGACCTCAGTTCCAGAAATCTTTCCTATGGGGAAATGACAAAAATTAACCCTCACAGTTTCCTCTACTTCCGAATTCCTGGGCTATCTTCCATCCTTGAAACCATGGCTCCTTAATGGCAACTTAAAGAGCTGCGTAATATCTGTACAAAAGACAGAGTGCTGAAAAAAATCAAACTCAGGATTTTTCTCATTCTGATTTCTCTTCAAATTTTAAAAACTTTTAAGCAGCACAAACCTGGAGGTGTTACAGAAAGCATTAACAGAAAGGAGAGCACAACCACTTATTTTTTGGTCTAGAAAATAAACCCTATTTCCAAAATCAAAACTTTACAAGACTTTGTATTTTATTTGACTTATTATTTCAACACATTGAAAGAAAACAGGCCGTCCTCCTGATACTGTGGAGAACATGGTAAAAGGCAATCCCATACATGGCAAGGATCAGTGGTGGTTAATAGTTTGCATATCAGGATTCCCTGAAACTAAAGGCGCATAAGAGAAAGCAGAAAAATAGGGTGGAATGTGCAATTTGATTTTTGGTTTGCAGTGTTCAAATTCTAATACTGATCCTCAGGAATGGGGTGCTAACAAAGGCCCTAAACCTCCTGTCTAGAAACAGTGGTTTTGAGGTCCATAACAGACAGCTAAACTAAGTTTTCTTTCTCCATTTTTTCTAAGATTATTGTATGAGAAAGGCCCCATCTTCAAAAAGACATTTGTCAAAGATTCATCTATAAAAGCTGTATCTTCAAAAGTCATGTTTGCATATACTAAAGCAGTACCTCTTCCTGCAGTGGGCTCTCTAGTATAAGCTAGTGCTGGCCTGCAATTACAACATATGCACACACACACACAGCCAGTAAGAGATATTAAATCTGATGCTTACAAATACTTAGACAGGAATAAATCAAATCTTAACATTAGGCACTCCTTTTTGGTGCTATCCTCGCCTTAGGAGTCCCTGCCTACAAAATCTGCTGGGAGGGGTTTCCCTGTCACAGTATCTAAAGTCCAGCTTTTATCACAGCACATGGACTCCTTCCTCTCATAACACTTGTGAGGAGTTTGTTTGGTGCCTTTTGTTATTTTTGGCTTGATTTGGGTTTCTTTATTTGTTTGTTTGCTTTTAAAGACTCTCATCAACCTGACCTATTCAGAAATCTGGTAAAAATGTCAGAAAATGCTAGCAGAGTGATCTTGCCCCTACATTTGTTAGCTTCATGATCCATGTAATTCTCTGTTAGGAGCACCTGGGAGATGACTGCCTTTTGCTGCTAGCCAGCCCTGCACCAGCCATGGCAGAGCATTAGAGAAGATTACATAATCACAGCTGGCTACTGGTTGGCAAACCCCAATCTTCTGCTCTAATTTTGAGGAGAAGGGAGGCAGGACAATATGCTGCAAATTTTTTTCTACAAATTCTTTCAAATTATACATAGAAAGGAAAATAACATAAACACTTGCAACATGCCTCTCTTCCCTGTGCTTTCCAAATGCAGTTTGCCCACATTTTCTAACCAATCATTCCACTAAAGCCAGCTTATTAATGGTGAAGGGTTTACTGATATGTTTGGAAAGTATACACTTGTCACAGAACAAATTCCCCTCTGTGTTTTACATACAGCGGGTCAATTATTTCATTGGAAGCCTTGAAATTACTTTAGGCAGAAGTGCACAAAGGCACAACTTCAGATGCGGTAGTGGCTTTGCCTCATTTTATAGGTCAATCATCCAGTACTTCAGCCTAATATCTGTTCAAAATGTTCCATCTCACTTCTGCTTCAGGTTGTATTTGCTTTGTTATTTCTACAGAGTGATCTACAAAGTTCCTGGAAGCACCAAGTTTGGTAGTTGTCTGCTCTAAGGGTTTCTAGGTATGTAAATGAGCTGTTTAGTACATAAACTGTTCTCAGGAAGATTCACTGGCTAGAGCTGTAAAAGAGGAGCAATAAAAATTGTCTGTTATTTAGACAATAAAAATGGCAGATCTTTACTAAAGGATCACTTCTAAAACCTGTTTTCTAAGCATCCCACTCACCCAGAGTACAGGGGCTGCCTGTTGGCACTGAAGGTTGTATTTAATGCTTCAGAAAAGCAAGGAAAGCAAAAGCACAAGCCTGTTCCCCCCTATGGATTTATTCATCATGGAGAGAAGCCACTGAAAATGGGGTGTGTTTTTCCCAGACTATTTTACATTCAAAACAACAGCCTTATCTGGACTGGAAAATTCCACAGTATGTGGAGACCTACAGAAGGACTGAATGAAGGGACTTGGAGAAAAAGATACATGTCTGAACTAGATTGAATAAGGGTTACTATGCTCAGACTAAATCTCACTCAGACCTTCTGAAGTTCCTCCAGGAAAGAAAAAAAAAAAACACAAAGAAAAAAAGAAAAAAAAAAAAAAAAAAAAAGCCAGATTCTAATTTGCCTGATATTTCTAGAATTAGTAGTATTTCCAACAAGCAGAAAACTCCTCCCATGCTTCTCTACCTGACATTTACCTCCTTTCAGCCATTGTTATATAAGAAAATCAAGTTTTAGCATGGAGAAGTTGCATAGTCTTAAACAATTTTCGTGGTGGCCAGTGATGTCAGTGAAAGCTGATCGTGCTCAGCTGTCTCCACTGGCTGATCAAAATGTGTACACACATGCACACACCCCCACTTTGCCAATGATACAGGAGCTTCTTTGCCCTGTCCATCAGGTGTTCATAAACTCTTCAGTGCTAGCCCAAGCTGCATTGCTGTGAAATCATAAGCAACCTGAGAAAGGCTTTTATATGAAGAGTGTGGGCATTCAGTACTCTGATGCCCTCTGTAAACACATTTAGCACAACACACTCACATAAACACAAACTGTCCATGCGGGAAACACGTTCACTACGGCTATTCAGAAAACCCATTAAAAACTACAAGGTGTGTTCAACTGGATCTAAATCTTTGTTCTTATAATTCAGGTGCTAGTAAAGCTGGGAAAGTACCATGAGAGCTGTGAGAGCATTCAGGGAACTAGACTGAAAGTTAACAGAGCTTCCACTTTGCTTCTAGAATAGCCATGTTATAAAAGTTTTATTCTAAGAGCCTTTCCAGATGTAGCTAGGTAATACTGAACTCTGTTTCCACTAAGAGATTTAGGAATTGAATTAGCTCACATGGAAATAATTTTTTAACTAGCTGGGAGTGGTTCCCTTACAGTTCCTGAAGCTGTTCCCCCATGTTCATATCCCCTCCTCTCTGGCTCATTTTAGGAGCTACACCCAGTGTGCAAAATGACCTCTGCACCTAAAAGAGGCACAAACTATTTTGTGCATGGAAAGAAAGTAATATGGTCACTGACAGGCTAAAAGCACTGTAAGAGCCAAAGCCAAGCTTTGTACAGTTTTTATCTGACAAAAGCCGACAAGATGGACCTGTCTTCATAGTGCTGTGATGACATACAATGATTTCATCTTCACAGGGTCCTCGAACATTATGACCAATACAGCTTCCCGCATGATGATGTAAGAAACTGAGAAGCTGGGAAAAACTGGACTTGTATTTTCTTGAAGTCTGTAAACTTGAAAGATCCTCTTCATATAGTCTGAAGGTCAGAAAACAGGATTATATAAAGATCAGTGATGGTGGAAGAAAATACAGTTGTATTTAGACATAACAGCAAAGATTCAGTGCTGTATACTGAGCCATCAGGATGTCTTTTCAATTGAATTTTGTCTCGTCTCTTACCAGATTCTTTGGCCTACCCACATAATTTTTTTTCAACCACTGATCTGTGTATATTTCTGATGTCTTAGACTCCAAAATATCACAGCAGTCAGGACACTTTATAAAGAACAAGATACAGGCATGCAAGATGGGGGAAAGAGAGGCTGAGGAAGGAAACTCAAGTGGAGAACAGCAGCTAGATGACAATCCTAATGTTGCAGAAAAAAGACATGAGTAAGGAGATCAGCCAGAGAGATTAATTATCTGCAGTATAATAAATATACAGAATTATTGTCCAAGTAAAAAGAATACTCAGGTATATAAGATTGTTTGGTTAGAGGAACAGAGCAAAGGAAAAAGCACAAGGAAGAAAATGGGACCACATTTTCTCTTCAAGGCAGCTTTAAATATGCTGTTCTCTGCTTAGGATCTCGCTCATTATATGAAGCAAAATACCTCAAGGGAGCACATCCACTTACCTTAGGATCTCCCTTCTCTCTGCTCTCCACCACTCCAGTGGAATCAGGTTTTCTACACTGATATTTTGTGCAATGTCTATATGAAGGACTGTCACTCTGTGGCTATTGTCTCCCACATCTGTATGTCACTGTAAAAAAAATCCATCACCAAATGTAGGACATGCAGCAGACAGAGCCTACACAGACTCTGTGCTTGTCTTGTGTTATCTAAGGGCACTATGACCAACACCAAGCTGCAGCCACAGCACCAATTTACAGGTGTTCCTCCTGCTTAGATTCCCTCAAACAAGTTTCTATACACAAAACTGACACAAATGAACCAAGTTGTTCTTCCTACATAAGCCACCTATTATAACTATTGTTACATATTTAGGAGTAAGACTCCCTGCCACCTTCAGTAGGAATGAATGGATAGAGATATTCAGCCTGGTTATGTTATTAATAATGTAATCTGTCTTTCAAACTGCATTAAATCTGCCCAATGCATAGCCTCTGCTCAGAATTTAAATTGTCAAATTAGTTTATTGATTAACTTTCCTGCTGAATACAGCATCTGCATTTAAAAATGAGGCTTCATTACTTCTGTATTTTTGTTGTTTACCATTTACCAGGAAACTGACCCCAGAAATTTCATTATTCTGTATTAAGATATAGCATTAATAGCTATTTTACTCACAATCCTCAGAATGCAAATAGAGGAGCTGACATGGTGTTTTAATTGAATTTTACATGTCATTTTGGAGTCGCTTCCATTTAAATACAACTTAAATGTGGGTGACAGTTTGAATATCACTGTGCTGTAAGACAAGAAGACAAACCAATCAACCACAGCCCCGTTAACTATATGGATTTCCCATCTTGCTAATGTAATTCCCTCCAGTTTACACGTCTCGTAAGCAGTATTTTTGGACGTAAACAACTGCAGGAAGAAAACGCCAGATTCAAAGAAGGCTTAACTTATTTCCACTTATTTTCCAAGGAAACTGGCCATGTGAGATCTGGGGCCACGCTCTGGGGAGAGCAGAGCTGGCAGGTACAAGACCTTTGTTACATCTGGATCCACTGGTTATTTCCCTGTGAGTTGCTGAAGCATTCTTAATTCCAAATCAGACAAATACGAACCAGTGTGCCCTGCTGCCCTGGAACTGTACAAGCCAAAGGCAAGGCGTATGGAGCACGACATGTACACCACAGTCCCCCAAAACGAGGGGAGCCTGTGCTTCTCCTCATCAGAATGCTTTGATGCAAATAGTGATCATACGCAGTCTCTTGAAAAAAACAGGCAATTCTTATTCTCACCCACCAGGAAATCAGATGCCCCTTCAGAGCTACATGTACTGGAACAACCTCCACTGCCAGTCTCTCTTTTTCTCCTCTTTCCCTCCTTTTATTTTCAAAAACTTTATTTTTACTATTTACTTTGGTGTATGAAACAGCTCCTTCACAGTAAGACAAATTTGCTAAGTCTGAGGCATTGAAGCATGACCAAGTTTTGCAAGGTATGATTTATAGTTCCATTTTTCCTGTACAGTATGTGGAGAAGCCAAGAATAAACAATCCTTTTAGATATCAGGAATCCTACAGTCTTGTATCCTAGGATAGCCAGTGTGATGCGAGTTGTCTAACTATATTTTTGTTAGACTTTGGTAATACTACTTCTCATCAGGCTCACGTAAACCTGTAGAGATTATAGAGATATTCCCAATTCATTTAAGTGGCCCATATCATATAATTTGCTCATAGAATAGGGAGTTTACAAAAATTATGGAATGCCACCTTTGCAAAAATGCAAAATATTTTTTAAAGAGAATCCCGCTTATTTTTAAAATAAATCCTAGAAATAGAAACTTCCATATAAACCTGATTTTAGAAAAAGGGTGAGACATACTTACTTGGAGTAGATTTGCATAGCCACATAGCTTGGATTTTATTAGCTGGCTAGATTTTATTTAAAAGAGAAAAGAAAAAGGTTGGATTTTATATAAGCACTACCTTTAGATTGTTGTTGATTTTATTTGTTTGCTTGTTTATTTGTGGTTTTGGGTTTTGGTTTTTGTGTAACCAGAAGTATCAAAAAACAATTCCAGCTAATTTGGGCCAAAAAGATTGAATACATATTGTATTCTATTTCCACGCACCAGAAAATAGTTTATTTTAAAACCAAATTTACTGGAAAAAAATCAGCACCTCCAGCACAAAAATACATGTCAGAGACCCAGGATCTGAAGTCTGAAGCAGTGCTACAGAGATACTTATTTCACAAAGGACTGTACATGGCAGGAGTCACTCTCAGCCTCCACCAGTGCCAGACAACACTGAGGTCACTGGCTCATCACTGCCAGTCTCCTTGCCAAAACGTGACCCTCCTTGTGACAAAGCAAAGCTCACAGTGAAAATGAAAACAGAGGATTTACTGAGCTGAACGCCCATCTGAAAATACCTGGGCACGTACAGCACAAACAATTCTCCTGTGTCTGTGGTGTCCACTGCTCTGCTGAACTCATTGAAAAGTGTAGCGTGTTGCTCTAAGGGCTTTGTCTGCAAAATCCTGTGGGACACCAAGCAAAGTTATTCTCTCCAGATTCCTAATCAGTTCAGTAGAAAATAATTTCTTAAAGCTCATAGTGTTGGGACTGATTTTTATGGCCTACATTGTTGAATTTTGAAAGGTACAAGTTATATGCAGTCCTCACCTTTTTACTTGGATGCATGTGGAGCTCTTGAAAAGCAACGTGATTTTCAGTGTGGATAAGGAGGTTTTATGCCACCAGAACAAAAAACTTCATGTCAATCTTTTGTAAGTAGAGATTCCAAAAGTAAACCCATATTGCCAAAAACAAGAAAAGGAAGGATATCATATTTAGATGTGAATTAAGAGTGAGGAAAAGAGCAGCAGTTGCTGGAGTGAGGAAGCAGAGATTCATGGGAAGAAAAGTGTAAATTTGGTGTGTCTGTGTGGATGGTTGTAAGCATTCTCTCATCTCAATTTAAAAAAAATATTTTAAAAATATTATCAGCTTTCAGAAGACAGCGCTGTGTCTCTACAGCAACAAAGCAAAGACCTGGAAGGACACAGCTGCACCAGACAGGTCAGGAGCACAGACCTGAGGTGGCTGTGTGGAGACTAAAGCCTGACTTTTCTTTTCTGATTTTCAAATTACACATTCCGGGCTTGACTATATCAAATTAGAATAAGCACTCTTGTAAACCAAGCACATTACAAGGCAGCATAATGTTAAAAAATACCATTTTCTCTACAATGAAAATCTACTTTATAGTTAAAATTAATTTTGCTTAGGAACAGAGGTTTCATGATGAGATAGAAGCAGTGGGATGGGGAGGAAATATAAGATCTGGTCACTAGGGGAATTTGCTTTTAGGTCTTGTTTTTGACTGTTCATGAATAGGGTTTTACACCTTTCTCTGCCAAACATTTAGCAGGGAAGCTGGCACAGCTACAGTAGGCACAGTCTCTCCATCTGAACCTGCAAGACGCACCTGATGATAAAGTATATGAAAAAACCTGTGTGCAAGACATGAGGTACTTGATAGGAAATAAAAGACTCTCTCACTCCTGACTCTACACACACACGCTTTGGGTAATATTTGTGACAGTAATAAGACTTTATTTAAGTCAAATTTATTAAGACAATTTCTTGGTCAAAAAAAGGTTCATTTCTATGGGAAAGATGGGTAGAGCGTGGATAAAAATAAATGAGAGAAAAAAATATTTAGTTAATTAAAAAAGAAAACTAATAAAGACCAGGATCAGGAAACAACAGTTTGTATCAACCTATTAAACTGATGGATAATAAGCTCCAGAGGGAGGAATTAAACTGGTTGAATAAGCCTTCAAGTCTCAGAAGAGAATTAAAAAGCATAATGTCTCATGTTGGGAAGATTGAACCTTTTTTGGTTTAGACAAAATAAAATTTATAGCTTTGTTTGGCAGCCATAAGTATTTTTTTTAAGACTAAAATAAACATTTATATTCCATTTTTGCAGTTCTCATAAAAGCAAACTCTGTGTTTCAGCTGATGGGAATATTTCAAGAAATAATAGTGCCCTTCGACCTACAGGTACACAGACAAACATACAACTGCAAGATCAGCAGCTGCCCATTTTTCTCAGACTTCTGTAACTACAGTCATTGAAGCTGACACACAGAACCACATAATCAAAAACTCTTTAAAAACCCACAAACCCCAGACAACCAAGGAAAACAAAACGGCCCCAGAGAAAGATACAGGCATAGATTAATTTCCCCCCCCATTATATGGTGGCCTAAGTGTACAAAATACCCCAAATGCAGCCTGTCCGAACAAAATTAACAAATATGTCAATGTAAGATCTCCTTAGGACATGACAGAAGGCAGTAAACAAATGTTGATTCTTGATTCAAGGCCCCTTTTAGCAGAACACTGTGAGGCAGACTTGGTGCAAATGAGCAGGCCAGTGAAATCAGACACACTTTGCTTCTCCTGAGCCAAATCACTGCTGAGAATTCATCAACAATCCATAATATGTTAAGAATGATGGAAATGATTCCATACCGTCTGTGATGTACAGGTGTCTTTAATTATATTTTCCAAGCATGAGAAACAGCAGTCATTGGCAGATAAGTAAGAAAAGAAAAGATTAGAACACAAGAACAACTAAGTTTGGCAACAAAGAACCCCACTGTTCCCAAAGAAAGAGGCACATTTCTACATAGTCAGTACTGCCTGGAGAAGTATCTCCTCTTCCATTTGGAGTAGGGTGGGTGGAAGGTTGAATGCCCTTTTGCACAAACTTTTCCAGATTCCCCATACGTGAGGAATGCATCTCTCTGATGTGGAAAAGGATGAAAATCAGGAGGTTCTGTAAAAATCTCACTGAACTCTGCCACTGGATGTACAAATATGTGCTTAAGTTAATCATCTCTAAGAAAAGATTTTGGTATTTACTTTTTACTAAGTATCTGGATAGCAAATAATATACAAAATGCTATTAATAAACAAGCACTGTTTACAACATTTTCCTGAAGTAAACACCAAAATTAATAATGCAGTTTACAGAGGGACCAAACATTTTCTGGTGATAAGGTAAAGCAGATTTTTCCATCAGCAACTTGAATCTATTCCAGCTACAGAAATCAATAGCTTCAGAGGTCAACAATGCAGAGGTGCATAGGCCAAATCCTGAAGTGAAGAGGCAGCTAATGCTGGAAAAATGCCAAAGCTACATTGAAATTACTGGTGGCACCCTGACCTGACACAGCAAACAGAGGAGGGCATGTTGGTTAAGATTTCAGTGAAATTGTCTGCAATACTGGAAAAATGCAGAGCAGTAGCAGGAAAAGCAATATATTATTAGCCCTTTCAGTCAAAATATGTTCTGTCAGGGCAATAGAACTGCTACAACTAGACAAAGGAAGATTTCCCTGGCTGATACCATCTGTGAGGAGGAAAACCCAGAAGTACTAGGTAAGTAGGTAAGAATTTTTAGCTACAAAATGTAGTGAAAACCAGCTGGGTTAAAGAACAGACAGTCTATCCCCATTTGAAAGAGTGTGTTTATTCAGGAAAATGAAGAACTGGAGGACTGTGACAGGGTGGACAGATGAAAACAGGGAATAGAAGCCATAGAATTTAGCAGAATTAGAGGGGGAGTAAGTCCTTGCTTTATTGTGGGACCCCTTGACTAAGCAGACAGCAAGGTGAGTCAGTGGCTGTGTGCAACTCTGTTTTACAGTGCTCTGCAGAAGGGACACTGCTATCCTACCCATTTTGGACCAACTCTCTTGCTAGAAGGTTCTTTCAGCAACATCATTCCTGAGGCCAATTACCGTGCCAAAACAACTATCCCTGTGGGATGGCAGAACCAAGCTGTTTAATTCTAGACAGGTCCCTTACTGCCACTGAGAACATGGAGAAGGACAGTGCTATAGCCCTTTTCCCATGCCATGACAAAACACTTGCACCTATGTGCTGCGGCTTTGCTGAACAACCAGCAGGACCCCAGCCCAACCTAGCACATGCACATGGAAACTGTGGAGCGGAGACTTCCTTACCCAAAAGTTGCCCAAGGACAAGGGGAAGGACTTAGCTGCTGTAAGCAAAGAGCAATTCATGCTCCTTCTCTTAGACATCACCTTTTCAGTTCCTCATGAGACCTACCTGGGAAAAATGATTTGTCTCTTTCCAGCTGGGGCCTTCCCCAAACTCACCTCACTCCAGCATGACTGGCTGAATGTCCCTCAAACAGTGAAGAAAGAAGTCCCCGGGAGGAGGACAGTGGTTAAAGAGGGGTGCTCACTTTCACTGAAACAATGCATTTAATCAGACTCTGGGTAAAGGAGAGGAGTGATCACACTGGACCCAAACCAGACACTTCTGCTGTGGAACATGTCTTCAGTTAAGAATGAAGTGTAGGAGGAGATGCTTTTGCCATCTTTGTTAAACTGAGCCATAGCTTTGTCAAGCCGTAGATTTCACCAGGGTTTCCCCGGAGGACAGATACTTAGCGTCAGACAGAATGGACCAGCCATGCGGGTTGTAGCAATATTTATGGATGCTTCACAGATCAAAGCCACGTTACACCAGGCACTGAGCTAACAAACCACAAAGCTCACCTACCTAGCTGAGTTGCTACCTGCACATGTGCAGGAACTCTGGCAAATGCAGGTGCCTGGGTGGAGCATTGGGAGCAGCAGATGTGCAGCACTGGGTGCCCTCCTCCAGGCCCACCCCCCCGTTAGGAGGACTGCTGCTGATTTTTGCAGAGCAATACACCCAGCCAGATGGGGCAGATGGCATGATTCGATGAAACAAAAAGCGATGGGAAGGGAGGGTTTAGTAAAAATTTCCTCATGGAAAGGGTTGTCAAGCACTGGACCATACTGCCCAGGGAAGTGGTTGAGTCACCATCCCTGTAGGTATTTAAAAGATGTGTAGATGTGGTGCTCAGGGACAAGGTTTATTGGTGAACTTGGAAGTGCTGGGTTAGCAGTTGCACTTGATCACCTTAAAGACCTTTTCCAACCTAGTCCATTCTATGATTTGCAGGATAAGCAGCACCCACAACGTGCAATTATTAGATCATGATCAAATATTTTTGAATTCATCTTACTAGAGAAAAATTCAGTCAACCTTAATTTCCTTTAAATACATACCAATACAAGTCTTTCTTGCCTTCAGTTTTCCATTTTCAGCCAGCACTTAATGAATTCCTCTCCCCAACACATCCTCCCTATCCTGACCCCTCTCTTTTCCCACTCCTCCTCACCTCCCCCCTGAGAAAAATATCCTTTTTAAAAAAATTTATTTTGCTAATGCTTGAAATTTTCTTTCTGGTTCCCCCCACTAATGTGCATGAGAACTCCTTCAGAGTGCAGCACCTTTCAGAATCTGGCATTGACCTCTACCGAACCACAGCACAATAATTTGGTATTTACTTAATTGCTAAAAATAAAACATTTTTCCTACATAATATGACAAAAAGTTTGCTCTGCTAATAAAAGAGACTGAATATTGTGACTGAACAAGTATAGGCTTATTTTCTGCCTCTAAAACTCAATATAACTAAGAAGAGAGGTTAATATAAAATTCCTAAGTAACATAGCTCTGCTAATGTCAATTATTTTTTGCAAACACAGTATGAGTTCTGATTAATGAATCAAATCTGTTCAACCTGCACCAGTGCACAAGCCCATCGTACTTTATATGACCTTGAGGTGATTGGCTGTATGTTCCTTTCCCCAAAGGGTATTTTTTGCTTTTTTACTTTCTTGGTCAACCTTTTCATATCCATGGATTGCAGAGTCAGTTGCAACAGTAACACCCAAACAGGAAAAAAAAGAAAAAAAGAACACAGATGGCTTTTAGTTCATCCATCAGGTCTCAGACTTTACTAAGAAAAAAACCTTCCTGAAGCAAAAGACCTGTATGTCAAAGAAGAAAATAATGTATCCTCCAGATTAAGATGCAAAGTGGGAGGCAACGTGGCACAGCAAACACCTGTTTTTCCTCCTGAAACCTTCAAACTCTCTGGTTATCTTCTCTGATCCTATTCTTGCTTTCCCTAGGGAAGGCAATGCTTCATGTGTATTAAATTAATCACAGAGCTTTTACTGCACAAATGGGCCTTGCAGCTAAAGTGCCTCTAGCAATAGTTTGAGGTAGGTGGCTGCATCCTGGCAACATTTTCAGAATTACCCTACTGGGTAGGAAAAGGGCAACACCTACTCATTTTTCAGAGGCTGTCAGGAGACCGTAGCACAATAATACAGAAATTATCTTGCACATATAGCACATCAGATATAAAGGCTAAGCTTTTACTGGGGACATTAGCATTCTGTACACCAAGCTTCTATCGAGGCAATGTCACAAAGAGGTAGAAGAGGCCCTTGATTTGATTTCTTCCAAAAAAGTCCAAGTCTAAATGCCTTAAAAAAACAGATTATTTTTTTCCTACCAAAAAATCGTATTTAATTTGGAGAAAAGAAGCTCACTTATATGACAGAGTTTACTTGGCACAACGTTTTTAAATTAAACTGAGTGCCATACTACCCATCTGCTAATCATGTTTACCTGAAGAGCAATATGTACTCTGGGTCTGACTTGCTGTAGAAGACCCAGGGCTGACAGGATTACCTGGCACTTTTCAAATGCATGTAACCATACTGAACTTTTCCATGTTTCATAAAACTGAATTTATTTGAGTGGTCCAGACAAAACAGTTCAGCAATCTTTGGAAAAGTGGTGAGAAACACCACTGCAGCCTTGCTTCATTCCCTTCTGAGAGAAGGGAGGGGAGTAGTCACACTGGTACTGCACAGCCAGTGCCGTGCCTGACAGATATAATTCAGCAATACAAATTTAACTCAGTTCAGGAATGGGCCCAAGATCATATTTCCATTTGATTAGCCAAGGCATATGGATTTTATGGTTGCTACAGGAAGAGAGACAACGATTTGATCTGATAGTAATATAAGTGGTCAAAATCCTAATCCCTCAACATTTTGGAAGAGATTTGAAATGCTATTGTGAGTTCATACTGTGTCAGCACTCTGCATTACATGGCTGAGGCATTTTCGATCTAGAGACCATGAAATCTAGCTTGCTGCCAAAACACAGACCCATACTGCACCCCTACTGCTATTGCTGTTAGACATATCTCATCTATTTCTGGCTTGGAAAGCTGGGAGAGAAAGGCCTAGGCAGCTTTTGTTCAAACTTAGCTGTTCATCAGCCTGTTCTTGTTCTGGGTGCCCATACACTCAAGCAATCGAGCCAGGGAACTGAGCTGTGCAGTTCCTCTCAACCTCAAGAGCTCCTTGCTGAACTGAAACTATGTTTGATAACAATTTCATTTAGAGGGAAAAATAAATGTGCACATTCACCGTGAAAGGTGCCCACAAGAAGTGCCTGAGTTTCCTTCCACACATTCACAGGCAAAAACATTTTCCAGAGCACAGGGAGAGCCAAAATCACCCAAGATGAGTTTGGCTGAGAGACTCCAAAGATGAACAGGCTCAGTTTGCTATTCTATCCTCCCCTCCCCAGGCCCCAATACATTGCCAGCTGGGCTCAAAACACTACAGTGATATTTTCTTGGCAAGGCTCTTTATAACATGTTTAAGAAAACTAATTATTAGAAACACAGCCCACCTGCTGCATATGTTCTTCTTCACTCCAAAATAACCTGAGGTATCAGACAGAAGGGAAATAACAGTAGGATCAACTATTGACTTGCAGGTTAAGAACAGCCTCATCAAAACCAAGGCAAATAACACTATCATAGATAATTATATGAATTTAGCACAACCCGGTAAAAACTACAAGAACAGGTGAGCTGTAATCGTCCTAAAAATTTGTTTCCCATTGAAATAAAAGCATTAGACTTCTGAATGGCAGTTTAAAATAAAGGCAATAATTTGTTTCCAGCTGGTACAATCATTTAATAAAATGACTGTTGTGCCTCCAGGAAAAATATCCTTCTTTCCTTGGCAACAAACATGATTACCTTGGTTTTGGACCACCGGTTAACTCTGTCCACAAAGTGTTCTCACTCTAAGTACATGACATTGAAAAATAATTATTTGCCATATGGAATATAAGAAATTTTTAAAAAGCATCCCAGAATGTGCAAATGATTTGGGGAAAACATAAAAAAGTCTAGCAGAAGGTTGAAATCACTTCACTATTTTAATTATTCACCTAACGTTTTCATAATAAGAAAAAAAACCCAGTCATGCTCTCCTTTCAACCAAATCTAAACTCCATACTTTGTAGGTGTTAAAATTAGCACCTTCAAGCTGTAAGGAGGTAAGGAGAAGAGACAGCTTTCAAACAGCAATAGACTGGATGCAAATACTACTTGGAACTCTAGTTAATTATCTTGCTGATGTTAATTGGCTTTGTTCCTCAACAGCAAAAGAAGAATGAGTTGCTACGTGCTGCAGAAGGGTTAATGTAGCACTGTTTTAAGACTGCTACCTTTAAAAATATCATTTACTTAGTGTATAATAATGATTTCTTTTCTTCAGGCTCCAGAGCAAGTATTTGAGTGATAAAAACAATAGCGATTATATTGTTCCTTTTTTTATTTTCCTAAAGTGCAAATAACAGAAGAGAGAGGAATAAAGCTGTCTATGGCAGAACTGTCCCAGTGGTACAGTACATTTTTCAACATTTTGATGAAGCAGTTTGTTTCAGCAAAATAGCTGTGTGTTTATGAAACAGGGTTATTTAGCACTTTAAGCCTGGAGCTGACATGTATTGCTTCCAAGCAGCAATTTGAATGGTATAAAGAACACATTTTATTTCCCTGTTCCGATGTGTACTACTTGTAAAAATGAAAAATAAGAAAGGGAGAGGTACATCTGATGGCATTTGTTAGAAATTCAGTCAACAGCAGCTTCATAATAGCTTTTATGCAGAGAGGTGATGGTAGCTCAAGCACACATTCCTAACAAAGGGAACACATGTACAAGGAGGATGGGAGTAGCTGTAGGTGCTGAAATTCAACAAGAGAAGCAACTCATGTGGTTAAACAAGGCCAAGGGCAAGGTCCTGCATCTGGGCTGGGGCAATCCCAAGCATAAATCAGGCTTGGTGGAGAACGGATTGAGAGCATTCCTGAGGAGAAGGACTTGGTATTGGTGGTGAATGAGAGGCTGGGCAGGAGCTGGCAATGTGCTCTTGCAGTCCAGAAAGCCAGTTGTGTCCTGGGCTGCATCAAAAGCAGTATGGCCAGCAGGGCGAGGGAGGGGATTGTGCCCCACTACTCCACTCTTTGTGAGTCCTCACCTGCAGTGCTGCATCCAGCTCTAGGGTCCCTAGCACAGGAAGAACATGGATCTGTTGGAGCACGTACAAGTGGACCATAAAAATGATCAGATTGATGGAGCACCTCTGCTATGAGTAAACACTGAAAGAGCTGGGGTTATTCAGCTTGGAAAAGAGAAGGTTCTGGGGAGTCAGTCCTTTTTGCAGCCTTTCAATACTTAAAGCAGACGTGAAAGAAAAATGGGGACAATTTTTTTTTAATGGGGTCTGTTAACACTAGGTCAAAGATTAATGGTTTCAAATTCTAAGAGGGTAGATTTAGAGTAGATATAAGTAAAAAAAAAATTATGAATAGGTGGTAAAACACTGGAAGAGGTTTCCCAGAGAAGTTGTGGTTGCCCCATGCCTGGAAATGTTCAAGGACAGGTTGGACAGGACTCTGAGCAACCTGACCTAGCTGAAGATGTCCCTGCTCATTGCAGGGGGTTGGACTAGATGAAAAAACCCAAATGAATTCTGTGAAGAATTCATAGGCCTCAGCAAAGGCATTCATCTCTCCTTTAGAGGGAATGTAGCAGCAATGTAAAAAGTGATGGGAAATAAATACTTCAGGAAATTTTGTTGAGTTACAGAACTGCACTGTAAAGTGGCAGGTATACAACAACACAAAGACGTACTCAAACCCCAGATATTTATTACTGACTACAACTTTACTGGGGAAAAAAACAATGTTGTCCTTCTCCCTGTCTGACTTTGTGTTCAGAAAGCCTCTTTAGAGTAGAATTGGTCAAATGGGAAGTAACACTTTAGGCACTAATAAAATATTCCATGGGAAAGTAGCTATTTTGTCTAAATTCAAAGGAAACTACATAAAAATTGATATTCTTATAGAGGTAAAGATATTTCCTTTTTACATGTAAGCTCTTTAGTATAAGTGACATCATGACTGTGGGGGAATCACAACCAATTGTACTTCTTTCCTGGGTCATTCTTTCCCAGGGAGTTCCAAATCTAAATGGACAAGAAATATAAATGGGGATATAACATCCAAACATAGGACTAGATTGTAATGCTTTCACTCACATTAAAGAATAATTTCTGATACGAATAATCCCACTGGTGTCAGGGCTACTGATGAAATAAAGGACCTTTTTGCCCAAAAAAAGATGATGGTCTGGCTTAGTTGAATCAATCATAGAAAAGGCAAGTATCCTGTGCAACTTGTGATATGAATATATTTGATGGCCTTACTTGTTTCAGGTTCATCATAATCCCTAAAGATTCCACTCTGTATTTACTTTGGCCAGCTTCAGTCAAAAGTCTGAGGTTTCATCCCTTCCTGATCTTTCACAAAGTGATGAGGTTCAGCTGTTCAGATCTGTTTCCCAGAGTTTTGGTAGTCCTCCCTCTACAAAGTCTCTTCTGAATGTGATTGAGGAGAAATAATTGGAATTAAATAACTTGAGGGAAACAATTTTTTCTCCATAGCTACAACTCATGATCATCTTTAAAGAAGGCACAATAAAAAAACCACAGTCACTTAATGAGAGAGTAATAGAGAAATTTAGCATTTGCAAGTAACTTTGAAGAGATTCTGGCATCCACCAAGTGTCTAATTCATCATAGGTTTAGAGCTGTTCCATAGCTTTAATCGTCTATAGCTTTGTATGTTCTGTCTTTGATAGGGTTTTCCAGTCCAAGACAGTGGCCCTTCTGGAGAACAACTTCTCTCTTCCAGCAGCTTTCTTCTCTCACATTTGTATGGACTTGATGCTCACAACAGCACCAGACTTACAGTTCTTGAAACAAAACCTCCCTCTTCATGTGCCAAACAGACACAGCTCCAGCCTGCTCCCTGCCTGGCCTGGAGGCACGTGAAACTCCTAACAGCCATAATCTCACTTTGGAGCATTCTTTGTGCTTGCACATTGGAGAGAGAATCTTGAGCAAGTGGTGAGGCCACTACGACAACTCAAATCCTTGCCTCTGCTGCTGAGTTACCAACCAATTTCTAAATCAGTGCTGCTGGGTAAGGACCTTTGTTCAGTGGGAAGTGGCTATCACCTGTCTCTTTCACAGGAGTCAGTGGCTCTAACATGGCAAGCAAGCTACTGTAGCTAACATCCATCAGATTCAAACCTGGAACATACAGAGCCGTCCACATCTAAATTGCTTTTCCTCTGATGGCCATGACTTACTACAATCAACACTCTTTTTGGGTAAGATTCCATCTTTGCTGACATCAGGGATGAATGGAGCAGAGATTTCACCTTCAGTTCTCAGAATCACTGAATTACAGAATATTATGAATTGCAGGTCTGGAGGGAAGCTCCCAGGGTCAGCAGGCCTGCTCAGACCCGCTCAGAGAAGGGTCAGCTTTGAAGACAGAGCTTGGCCAGCATAAAACCTTGCCTGTATCAGAAGGAGAAAAATGGATTGCTTTGTCTTCCTGAAAGAGGCTTCTACAGTAAGGCATTAACCTTTTATAATTATAAATATATATAAATAAAATATATGTATGTGCTCAGTTTCTATTCTTAGGTATAGAGAACCTTTTACACCAAAACCACTCATCCTCTCATTGCAGTACAGCCACCTGAAATAAAATTGCTACAGCCTGGTTTTCGCACACTCTCCTGCCCCCAGCACTCCTTCACAAGCTGCTTTTTCCTCCAGCCCTCAGCAATGGAGATTCTGCCTCTCTGCCTGCCCACGGCTGACTTCCTTATCTGTCCCTCGGGCCTGACGCCCAGCTTCTGCCCTTCCTCCCCCCGCGTGCAGCCACATCACCACAGAGCCTGAACTAAAGAAGATTTATTAGGCTGGCCTCTGCTCTGCTCCAAATTCCACTTCTGATATTCGTGAGTCTCATTAGCAAGCACACGTGGCCAGCCGAGAAGCAAAGGAAATGCAGAGATCACTCAGGGCTCCCCATTAACAGAGATTTAAAAATTTTGCTTTAAGTATAGATATGAGGGGAAGACTAAGGCATTTTATCTGTGCCTAAAGAAGACAGTGGCAAAATTTGCCAACTCTAATCTATGCAGCATAAAGGTCTGTTATCTGCTGCAAACTGCAAGATAAAACAAACAGCCCACAGCAGAAACTCTGCAAAGAAGCCCTCCAGTCAAATGTGTCATGAGAAATACAGCAAGGAAAGGTTTTCCCCAGATGAGGGGAAGGACAGAAGTGCAGAAAACAGAGGTTACACTTCCTTTTTTGGGAATGGTTCACTGTGGTTTTAAAGAACAAAAAATGTGGTGTGTCAGCCACTGGGAGAGGAAAATGCTAAGTTATACTATTTTCAGCAATATTTCTAAACCTTTGTTTAGTTTGGCTTCTTCCCCAATCAGGTTACTCCTTAACCTCCTGTCCTCAGCAATGCTACTCCCTCCTCCTTCCCTGCTAGGCAGCAAAGCCCTTCAAGCAGAAGACATCCTTGGGCGGGAGGAGTGTAACACACTCAGAAACAAGGGTTCCTTTGAGAGATACCCAAAGCTCAGGGTGACTCCTACTCTCTGCCTTCACTTGAGGAATCTCTTCTGATAGTAGGGCTGCCTGCACTTAAAACGCTGGGGTTTTTCTCACAAGGGTTGCAAGGTGGTGCCATATTTACTCTAACTGAATTTTGAATGCTGATTCCACTTATACTATCCCTACGCATCCCAGAAATTAGAAATCTCTGAATTCTTGTACTCATTTGGAAAGGATATTTTTTGAAAAATACTATTGCTTGTACCACACACACAAAATTTACTGTCCTTGAAAATTACAGCCAATTTTAGCCTCAAGGCTAAACAAACCAACCTCTTTGTAGGGAAAATAAATGATAAAAACTCAAAAATATTACAGAAAATCAGCATTCTCTTGTGCTCTTCCCTGTCAGACACACTCTTCTCTGGCTTTAACCATGTGCTTAGACTTTGATGACACGAAAGGGAAGAATTCCTGCTGCTTCTTCTCGCATGTCAGTAGCATTAGTAACATAACTGTCTCATCACTGTCTATAATCTTGTCTCGCTGATGACACCAGATGCCAATTTTATACAAGCATTCAGTTAACATTTTATATAGCACAAAGCCCATAGGTTATTTTTTGAATGCAATAAGCACACACATTCTATAAATTATTTTATCTGCATTTATGACTGTGTTGGGGCTGTCTATATGTCACAAGCACAGAAAACAGTGTTAGAAATTAGCCATGTGTAAACCCAGTGAAACCCTCCATAGGACTTCAACATTAAAAATTCTCCTATTACCACATTCACCTTTCTTCTTGAGCGCTTCTCCTCTCCAACTTACATGACCTGCTTCAAGTCTTGTCTTAAAAGACAAACCTCCAGGAGTAAACCTAAACTCGGAGCACCAGGCACCTGGGGGTGACTACACCTCCACTGTTCCTGTGGGAACCTGCTCTGAGAGTTTTAGTGGTGCTGAAGTGAGAGTTTGGTTCTGCACAGCAGGTTTGGCTCTTCCTGTAGCAGACTACCACCTAAAGCAGGGGTACCATTTCCCCGGCCTCAAACTCCAATTTCCTGCTCCTGGGGCTAAAAAAACTTCTGAAGACACAAATACCTTCAAATGCTGAGACCCTTCCCGCTAGTGTGACTCCCTGCTCACTGCAGAAGCAAAGGAGTACAGCAAGGGAATAGCCTTTTTGAAGGCACTAAGCCTTTAGACCGGTTTAACCTTACCCATTAAGTGCACTCTCAACTCCTTGTGGACTCACTTCCTTCAGTCGAGGTCTCTAGCCCAGGAGTTTTCTCCCCAGCCCAGCACTGTTATGCTTGGTTTTCTCTGCAGTGTAATTCTATGGTGCAAAATAGGGAATACATTTATTCTTCCTATTTAGGCAGAAGAAAAGACAATTAATAAAGGGAAGGGTGGACAACAAACTTACTTGGATGCTTACTACTCTCAGTGCCTGTGAACATGTCCTTGTTGCTCATTCTCTTTATCGGCTCAGTTTGGTATCTAGATCTCCCCTTGGAGGTTTTGTACATTGACCATTTGTTCCAATCTCTTCTTAATGGGTTGCTTGCTCCTTTATTTAGCCTAAGCTTCTCCCATGTAATTTTTCTTGCTAGAACCGGTTTCCTCAGCTGCTTCTGCAGACTGCTTTGGTGGCACCCAGGAGACACAATGCCACCCGCCTGCAGAGACAAAGATGTGAAGGGGGCCTTTGTTGCTCCATCAATAAACCTCAGGAGTGTCCCATGCCCTGTGGGACTTCCATGAAACTTCCACAAAAGTAATATCCCAGACAGGTCACATTTGAGACTGCCTCCCACAGAGCCTGCTGTGAGTCAGCTCTGTGTGGTGAATGCTGGAGACAGGGTAAGGCCTGCACTGTCACAGCCATGCAGTGTGCACAGGACTGCTGTATCAGAGGGACAACCTGCAATGGCCACACCTATGCATCTGGCTGTCTGAAAAACACCCACCCAGTTCTAGTTAAGCAGTATTTTTCAGGCAGAAATAAGATCTCTTTGTGAGGTAAAAGCTGTCAAAAGAATACATACAGGCTGTATTCCAATGATGGATAAAAAAAGATAGTTTTCACAAGACCAGGAATAGTAATTCTCCAAGCTGGAAGTGATCCTGCCTTCAGAACAAGCTGCCTCACATGGTCTTTGGGAAGGAAGCCGTGATGATGATGGACATGCATCAAGCTAATCCCTGGAAAGCAGCAGGAGGGGAAACACATCACCACCAGTTGGATGAGGAGAAGGATGTCTTGACCATCCAAAATGACCCTGTGAAGAATACCGCTACGACCTCCATGGAACACTACCTTGAGGCACGAACAAAGTTGACCCCCGCACATCCTTTACCTGTCCTTTACCACGAACACATCCTGAATAAACTAAGGACATGGCTGAACTTTCTGAAGTCACAAGACTGTGGCTGCATCTACAATGTGGAGAACAGAGAATACATCTGCTGATCAGACAGATCACTACACCTGTGGTCTAACTGGGGGTATTGCATAGGAAAAAGATGCCAGCCAGAAAGGTAGGCGCTAGAGGGCTGATGATATAGAACTGGTGCAATCAGCACTGTGGGAAATAAATAATCCATGATGATCAGCAAGACTTCAGAGTCTGACAGAAAAAAATCAAAATGGTTATTAATAATTGAGGCCATTCTCAAAGTGCCCTGGAGCACTACATGTATTCCCTCAAGGACCATGACAAAGTGTAGCAGTGATCCTGTCCTGCACCTCTGAAGCAGTGACTGGCTGATAATCTGCAAGAGACCGGCGCTGGCGCCGGGGTTATCAAGTCAAGTCTCAAAGATAAGGCAGCCAGCTGGCCCTGCAGCAGCCATGAGAGGCTGCCGCTCGCTGCGGTGTGTTTGCCTTTCTGCCTGTCTCCTGCTTCTCTCCTTCTCCTGGAGCTGCCTCAGCACGCTGGCAGCGCTGGAGGGTGACAGGCAGGATGTGGCGGGTGCAGGCAAGGTTCCAGGGAGTGCCAGCATCGCTGCTCAGTGTCAGGGGCACCCCGTGCAGTGCACAGCGTGGGTGGCCCTGGTGCTGATAAGGTGCCTTGGAAGCTCCTCACATGAACATATGTGGGGCAACAGCATGGCCATGTTCACACCTTTCCCATAGCCCTGCATCTTTGCTTGGCTCAGTTTAGCAAGAGACCCCCATACCTTCATTTGCTCAGTCAGTCTCCCCACTCAGCCCAGCTCTCTAAATAGGCTCATTCCATAAGCACTCACTGACATATTGCAGTGGGAAGGGCACATCCCAGCCTGTCACAACTGACAGGTAGCATATTACACAAAATAAGGTCTGAAGTCCAGGCTCAGTTGAAATCTGCGGGGCAACTCGCATATTTACATTATATCCAAACTCAGTTTTCCTCATTTCTGTCACCCTTTATTAATTCTTGTCTGGTTTTACTGCTTTATGTTGTACTTTTTTTTCAGGAAAGTGACACGTGGTTTTCACCACAAAGGGTGATTGTTATTTCAACTATCAGCTTTTCCCTGCGTGCCCTAACACCCTCTCAGAGCACTGTCATTACCAAAACTGCAACAGCATTTCAGGACCCACGTACAGACAATATATACTAACAGATTTAATAGTCTTAACTAGCAAAAAGTCAAAGGTTCCCCCACCCACCCACCTTTTTTTGCTATTTGTTCCATTTGGTGTCCAAATGTCACCATTCATTGTCTGCAAAATGACTGCTGAACCAATGAATATGGTGTGGCGCGTTTCCTTTGAGTGACAGTGTCTGCACAATGACTTTTCTCCAACACACTCGGCAGTCAGCATTAAATATTCTTGGCATGCAGCCTGAATAACAACACACACACTGAGACCTGCCAGCACTGGAAAGTCCCTAAGTCCCAGGAGCCAAGATTAATTGCCAGCTATTCCTAAAGTTTTCTCACCACTCCACCCGGTTTCTTGGGTCTTCCCACCCACTACAATCTTACAACTGCCTTTCTGGAGTTTCATAAACCTTCCCGAGACAGTTTCGGATGAGTGGAGAGCACTTAAACTCCCCCTTGAACTGACTTGATTTCACATACCAACAGTGCTTTCCTTGACTTTACAGGGGGAGGCTTGACAGAGTAAAGTTTTGCCCCTCTCTGTTACCACTCATGACTTTTCCCAATTAATTTGTTTCTGAAGCAGGGGATGGAAATATATGACCTTTATGGAAAAGGCAGCGGAAAGACCTCTGTAACCTACTTAATCCCTGTTTTAAATCAGGGTATGAAGGCAAGTCCTGTGAGATGCCAAGCATCATGTACTTCCATTAAGCAAAATGAGATGAGGGCATTTGCAGTAGACTACAGCCTCAGTACCTCTCACTGCTAAGCCCAAGTTTGTGCTAGTGGTGGAAAAACACAGAAGGAATAATAGTATCACCTATTTCTGAGCATAGATCAGCCTTTTACTTAGGTCACATTGCTCTGTGAACAAGGAAAAGGTTTCACAATCATGAACCACAACCCCCTTTTCACCAAGGATTCCAAATATGATGAGAAATGGGGGAAACAACCACATGGGAAATGAAAAAGTCCCTCCTCTGACATTTCCAACTAAAAGGAAAGCAGGAGGTATGAAAAACCTTCACATACTTTTCACTTTGGCTTTCTACCCACAGTGGTTATGATCAGCTTTGAAGAACCACCAAAGTTTTTGATCAAAGTTTTCTGGATAAGACAACTTGGCCTATTAAGGTAGAATGGCATTCTTTTTAAATGAAAGGTGTGGGTTTCCCTTAAACAGATGCCTGTAAAGGCATCTAATTCCTGAAGGCTCAAGCATCCTGGTTTAACCAGTTTTAGTCAATGAGTCAGTTCTCTGATAGAGCTTACCAAGAAAAATGCAGCTCATTTTGTCCTTCTTTCACATGTTTTTCTCCACTGCTTGCTAGTTCACCTGCTATTATATTTAGGACTGAGTTAGGAAATCTAACAGAAGCTTTATATTAGTCATCAAAATAGACTGTTATGTTGCTTGTTTCTATTTCAGACCTTTGGCTCCAACCCCAGGTTTTCAACTATTAGAGAGAGCAATGCCAGACTTTTCCTGTCAGCTTTTTTTTTCCATAGGTGCCTAAGAAGGACTTTCAAAATATTTCAAGTAGCTGCCCATGTAAAATTTAATTCCTAGCTATCCTGTGTGCATCTAATTTCAACAGCCCGACTGCAGTACTGCTAACAGCATTTATATCTGTACATAACTTGAGCATCCACACCTGAAAAAACTCTCAAAATCAAACAAGGAAGCAGACATCATCAAGCGAACCTCCAAGCAACTCTTCCAGCACAGTTTCCATAATGGCCTATGTGCGCAAGCAGATGTAGATCTTTATTGTTTTACTATCTGATTGAAACACAATGCTTTTAAAAAGCAACTGCTCACAGGTAGAGACACAGATACCTAAACCTTCATTCAGGCTTGGTTTATACTAGGTGGTGTTTTGAGTACACTGTCAAAAGTACCAGATCTCCTTTCATCCTGCAACACTTCAAGTTATTGGATTATAAACCACACTTCTTTAAAAGGAGTTCCAGTCACAAGATATTGTTTCAGCATAAATATTGAAGCAACTGGGTGTTGATTAGCATATTTCTTTTAAGGTTCAGTTATCAAAGTTAAGGTAAAGAAACAGATTCCTTTCTGCAATATTCATGAATATGATGAGAAATGTTACCTATGGACCTTCTCTATAAAGTACTAGTAAAAATTATTTACAAAATAGTCAGGGCTTGGAAGGCAATGAGGCTGAAACACATCAGTAAAAAAAATAAAAATTAAATTGTCAACAGCCAACAGTGTAAAGTTTAGAAGCAAACATCTCAAATAATAGTGATGCAGTTATGGTACCAGAGGACCATACAGATTCAAACTACTGGGCACATTTTGAAAGCAGAACATATTTTGGTGGCAAACTGATAAAACAGACCAGGACTAAAAACTAGCATTTTGTGGAGAGCCATCCAATTAACTACCTGCTATTTGGCATGATGCACATTTCAAAAGCTTCTAATGTTTTGGGAGTGCCATCTTTGCTCACTGCAGTGATTCCAACAACACCCTCTGGCAGGGGTTAAAAATATAGGACACAGGAAGCTTCCAGTACACTCCTTACCCATCCTCACTTTCATACACTATAATATATATGAACAGCCAGCACTAGGCACCATACATTTAAATCTGTATTTCAGACTTCTCTAAGGCAGAAATTCCCTACTTGCTGTCTCGCTCTTGCTCAGTGGATGAGGAAAGCTCAGCGAGCCCAGCAGCTGGTCTGGGAGGGCAGTGGGTATGGGCACATTCCTAGGAGAGGTCTCCCTCTTTCTGGGGAAGACCTGAGTATGTTTGATCAAGTGGACTTGTTTTCTAGGAAGGACTCTTCCAGACATCTGGCCCTCCAAAGGCAGAGAAGGCTTGATCAAAGCCAGGGCATTATGGACTCACATCACACTGACAAGAAAAATGTGGACCTAGTGGCAGTTCACACCAGAGAAATGGCTATTACATGGATCAATGCATTTCAATTTAGTATTTGAAAAATAAAAGGGCAAAAATGATCTCTTTTTGTAGTAGTTTTCGGTTTAGTAGCCATTACTGTCCCTTTTAATAACCACACCACAGATGTTTTCAGACCCACGAGTACATAAGCAATGTCACGAAGTGTGCAACACTAAGTGCTCTCAAAATAGTGCTATTACTGTAATGGCACACGAGTTCAGGAAACTTATAACCACTTCTGCAGCAGAGGATGGACACAACTTACCTAACAGAAGAATCCAAATCTAAAGCAACTCACTACTCATAACTTCAGAGCATGATTTTCCCTCATATTAAAAAATAAGGATTGTTACAATTACAAGCAAGGTCACTTTCTCCCTGTTCAAGGTGTTTGTACGTACTACAATGTGAAAAGAAAGTATGAGACCTTAGAGTCACTTATCCTCTGGCTTTGTTTTCCCCTAATTAATTAAATGAGTGAAAAGCAGGAGCTAAGGGCCCATAGATCAGCATCACCACAACGCGTTTCAAAACTGCTCTGCGAGGACAACTCCAAAAGCCAATCACAGGATACTTATTAAAGAGGCCTTCTGATGTAGCTCTTTATAGCAAAAAAGCCTGCTGGATGCCCCAAATTACTCAGTTACACCTCATTAAATTATATCAGTTGTTTGTTGCCAGCATATTCTCCATGCAGCCCAATGGCTTTGTAACTGAAGCTGTAGGAAACCTGTTTAATTGCTCAATTGGGTTTTTTTAAACTTCTTAGGCAATGGGTGGAATACTGTAATTTGTTAGAAAATACATTAAAATAGAAGAAAAAGGCGGGGGGGGGGAAAGCACAAATCAGAAAATCAATGCTGTTACATTAAGGTTTTTATTAGGTTTCTTTAAGCTACATTTGCTTTCATGTTCTTCACCAAAGAACTCTCGGGTAAGGAAACATTCGTAAGTTGTTTCCTGAACAAGTCTCCTCAATTACTGTGCTGCTGCTGCAATTCAAACACTTAGAGAATTCTTTTAGAGGGCCGCAGCAGCAGCAGCAGCATTAGCAGAGCAACTGGGGTGGTCTTGTTACTTTAAACCTCTTTGAAAATTCACAGCCTGCAATCATCTCACTTGCCAGTGTCCACTCTGGCTTGGAGGCAGAGGGGAAAAACACTTTGGAGAGGCCTATTAAATAAATCCTGTTTTCACAACAGTAAAATCCCTAATAGTTTTGATTCACTGAAGCAGTGCTCCCAAACAACTCCCTTTGTTTTCAATCACTTTTATAACTCTCTCAAACTAAAAAGCCAGACCAGAATACCTGTCTGTGTGTGTATACACATATAAATTACCCCAACAGAACAATTTTTTAGGACTTCTTGTCAGCGTGGAGTAATTTTTTATTTTTAATATTTCAAGAAAATTTATTTGACTCCAAAAATAGACTTGAATCAATTTGCTCCTCCACACTTGACAACACCCCTTTGTTAGCAATTCTGTATTACTGGGAAGACATACATCACTTAATGAAAAACACAGACAATAAAGGCCTTGGAGTTGTGCTGCTGCAGATCCATTATCAGCCAGACACTCCTTCTGTGCTTGTTCCAGTTGAAAGGGGGAAAAAATAATCTCTAGTTCCTCTTCACTGCTAACTCCAAATACATTTTTTATACATTAAAAAAAGGAAGTTTAGGGCCAAAAGGAAAATTATTTAAAGTGGATGGGCACCAAACACAATACATTCCATTCAGTTTCTGTTCCTGAGCTTACCAGTCTCCAGCTGAAACATTAAACACTTAACCCACAAGATGCAAAGGGATTTTGAAAGACCTCTCTTCAGGGATGAAAATAATTATCTCCCAAGCTTTAGGTTCCAAGGGCTTAGAAGTGGGACTGTACAAAGAACTAATTAAGTTAGAAATGGCACCAGAGTGTGGTCTCCTGAAAAGGTGAAATTGTGGGCTGTAGTGCATTGCGAGGAAAGAATTTTTGTACTGTTTGTACAAAAATAAAAGAGCTCTCTAGAAAGTGATAGTTTTGTATTCTCAGCCCTGAAAACCACCAATATCATGCTTGCTGGAGACACAGAAGTAAATGCTAGTACAAGGAAGAGTGATTTTATGGGGTCAGGTAATTATGAAGGAATACAGGATAAACCCTAGAAGGCAGCTGCCTTCCCCCCCGCCCCAGAAAAAGGATATACAAAGCAGCTGAACAACAGGGGATCTAGGAAACCTTGCTTTGCTGGGTTACAGCTAGATCTTCTGAATCTCTCTTTCCCAATCTGCAGGATCCCATGTGGTAAATTAACACTAATGAGACATTCAGATATCTGGGAAAACCTTGTCACAAAATTTAAAAGTTCATTATAAATGTAGGGAAAGGGGAGAAAAAGAAGAGAAAATATGCATGTTCAATGGAATAATTTTCACACCCTTGTTCAATACCACATAGTACTAAGTGAAAATTATGATGCAAAAGACCAGCAACAGCTGCTTCTATATCCTTACATTGTATATATGAATGCAATGTATGTGCTTTACTACAGCACCCATGTAATGAAGTAAGTAAACAAACTTAATTCAGTTTCACAAAATGGGCCAGATCCTTAGCTGAGACAGCACAGGATCATTTCCGCAGGGTTTAATATCAATTCTTTACTCCTGCTGCGCTCTTTGGATTCACTGCTTTTGTTAAGCTTGGCAGGCAGAAGGAAAGAAGCTTCCACTTCTCTTATCAGCACAATTAATCACAGCGCTGCTTAAGTCACTGAAAGCTAACTAGGAACAGGTCAGGAACTGCTGGCCATAAACTCACTGAAGATTAGTCATCTATTCTTAGTAAATATCTAATAGGAGGAAACAGGGAAGGAAATGGAGAATGGAAATGGGCTCAAGACTCCTGTGGACTTCCGTGGTACGCTATGGATGTGCATTCCTTACCCAACTTTTCACAGAAAGCTTTCTGATATATGTGTACAATTTGACATTTAACTAAGAAGCCTTGTCAAAATTGACAGCATTTAAGTAAGAAGGCGATGTCAAATTTGCCTGAAAATTCTGGGGGAATAAACATTGCAGATTGTTATACATGTATGTGGTGAACTATATGTTCATTTGATATTTATGCAAGACCTCTAATTTAAAATAAAGAAAGAATAAGAGAAAGAGTGTATTTGTGCTGGAGACAAAAACATTGATAGTATGAATCTGCGTGGAGCTAGAGGTTAGAAGAAAAGGAGTGTCAGCATCAATCAATTTACTTTCCAGTTAGGTGAAGTCCCAAAGTCAAATTTTAGTGAAAGTCAATAAAATTCGCTTCCATTGAAACAGTACGGGCCACAGCAGTTGTGTAAAATCACACACTGGGCACACAACCATAACAGATGCAAATAGCAATTTGCTATCAGCTGGAGAGTAGCCATGAATCACAGCCCAAAACATGCAAAACAATTTTATCTTCAAGGTTTTGCAGAAAGGCATAGAAAAGTAGGAAAAGCAGCTAAAAAGAACGGGCACCTAAACTTATGCAGTCTTGTATATCCTTTTGCAGTGTGGCTGAATTTTTTCTCTAGAGCAAAATTTTGTCATGAACTGAACAGGCACATCAGTATTAAAATAAATTGTGCTCATCATAGGAACTCAATTTATGCTCTGTACTGTACCAAAAAAGCCCATGGTCTGAAGACTAACTAGAGAGCCTGTGGTCTGTCTGTATGCACCTGCTTTCTGACCAAATTACAGTGCACAATGTTTATACAGTTATTTACCTCATTATGGACACAGACTTCCAGAATCTCAAGGGTCATCAAAAGTTTGCAGGAAGTGAGTAAGTAAAATTGTTTGACCGAACCAGACTGCCAGCTCTCCACCCAATCAAGGTCAAATAGCTGCAGGGTTGTGTGCGGTGCAGTGGTTTGTGTCTTCTTGTCATCCGTGCTTTGATGAAAACATTTCTCCTTGCTGCGAAAAAAAAACCCACAAAAAATGTATTCTGTCCCTATTACCTGACAGGATGTTAAAAAATAAAGTAAATGCAGGTATGTACAAAGGATGGGTGGAAGATCCTAGAAAAGTAACAAGGTTGTGACAAGGTACAACTAATAGTTTATGATGAGACAAAATTATAACTTTGACCTTTTAGCTGAAACAAAACGCTAAAGAATCTATAGGGCAGCACAATCACTTACTCCTCTGAAAATGAGAAGCTCTGATTATTATCCTAGCCTAGGGGGAAAAAGTGCAATTCAAAAATTGCTTGTTCTTCTGACAGTAAATCTTGGCTCTTTTTAATGAAAGTTTCTCTCCTTCATGAAGTATTTCTTGCTAAAAAACCAGGACAGCTAAAAAACCAGTACATTAATACAGGGCTTTAGATATCCTTAAAGTCAGGCTTAATTGGGGCAATTCCCTCCAGTGAATTGAAAGACAACATTCGTCTTCACTGCCTGTTTGGAATGCTAAACTGAAAGCAGGGCTGAAATGTCAAGGTAAAATAATGCTAATAATTATTCTGAATGTTACATTCCCCTTGACCTTGGAATTTAAGAGGCTGAGATGAAGGCCTTTTGTCAAAAGTCAGGAAGTCATCTGGAGACTTCATTGACATTTATGATTAATACAATCTGGCAACATTAGGGGAGGAGATAGAAAATATGTGATTATCTTCCAGCACAGGGTAATTTCATCCTATATTGTTGCGGGATCTTCAGATAAAGAGTACAAAACAACACATCACCTGCAATATTACTGCTAGTGCTCTCAGGTGACAACATGAACAAGCTTAATGCAACAACCATAATCTCTATAAAACAAAATTCATGCCACTGCCATGAAAGAGAAGAAAATGGTCTCCATTTCGTACCAGTAATGATTTCCTGTAAGTCACAAAAAATGGGGCACAAAGCTTCACTATTACGTCTTGTTATCACAGAAGATTTTCCACTTCATTTGCAACTTAACACTAGAGTGATAACTCTGTGGGGTGAAGATTTTATGTATTAGTGTCCTGAAGAGACTCTTGTAGACTTTATTTGCACCTCATATGTGACAGAAAATCCTCCTGCTTTAAGTATTTTCTGGTCAGTGCGAGAGGAGACTCTGTACACTCAGCTTCCATAAAAAACAGTGGAAGGAGACAGTGCTCCTTTGATTAGATATTCCAGGTAAATGAAACATCTGCAGCTGGGGACAAAAGGCAGAGCGAAGGCAACTATTTGTTAACATTTGCAGAGCTAACACTTGCCTCCTGCTAAGGATTCAGGGAGATAATTTATTGACACTTCATGCTTGGCAGCTTACTCTTTTAAAAATCTCTTAAGAAATGTAGACATTTTAAGTTATTGAAAGAGGTGCTTTTGAAGACATAACCCTACTGAAGATGCTGGCAAGTAAAGTTCTCATCAGAACATGCCCTAGCATGCCCTAGCAATGACGTGCAATAGTGAAAGCAGGTCTCATTCTCTGTCCTGATTCAGTGGTAGCTGTTAACTGCAAGGTTTGGAAATAAAATGAGAGCGAGAAAGTAAGGAAACATGGTGTAAATGTAATTTTCTTAAGTTAGTTTGGAACTAAAATAATTTGAATTAGTGGAGATACTTCCCTTTGGAGCATGTCTACCAGGCATGTAAAAACACCTTATTTTCTCCCGCTATGTTTTTAATTGTGGTCCATACAAATCTTAAATGGGTATTTGCATAATGAAATCCTACAGCTTATAAAGCCCATTTTAGACTACTGAATAAACGGCTGAACTTTTCAAGATGGTCCAAATAATGATTACAGTCCCTAGATGAGTTCAACTTAGAGGAGTTTATAGTCTTTAGTTTATTAAATGCTCCATGTGATCATCCTAAGATACATCTATGAATCCCATTAATACATTTTATTAAAAGGAGTTTGCAATTATTCCAGCATATTAAGGACTTTTGCATCTGATGTATCCTCTCTGAACTAGACGTCTTTATGAATTCCTCTTGCAAAATGCTTTTCAGTCTCAAAATTTACTATTGAACTCGTGATTTTTCTATTAAATGCAAACAAGATAAGACCACGGAAATGGTTAGTGTTCTTCAATTTATGAAAACTGGGTTAATATTTTGACTTATGAATTCAGTGCAGATGCTCCAAAAAGAATAGAAATACATAGCCTAAATAAAGCAGACCAGATTTTTTAAAATTAGGGAAAACACACAGAGTGCTACAGAACTGTTCAATTTTAGTATTCAGTTACTGCTACACATATGTACATGAAGCAGCTCTCTGCATATGTCAGTACAGTGGTAGGCACTCAACCAGCCATCTGTGTATTCTATATTCTCTTTATATAAATATAGTAATTGCTAGTTTATTCTGTAGGAATATTTGCATTGTTTTCTAAAAAAAAAAAAATCCTGCATAAATTCAGCATGTACCTGAGTGTTTTCGTATATTTCAGAGCTTATAATTTACAACTAATTTGCATTGAAATATCAGTGCTATCATGATTTCTCCAATGGAGGACTGATCTTTGCACGGTCAGGTACCTTTCCAGTCACCTCAAAAATTAGGCATAAACTGGAGCACTACCATGTGCACCCTTTTCCAGCACGGGCAGCCTGAGGGTTTAGCACACAGGAAAAGCCAACTGCACCTTCACACTTCATTCTCCAGGCAACTGAGTGAGATCACAGGAGGATGAAAGTATGAGATTAACTGGAGCTGCCCAGAATGTGCTGTAAAAGTCATTAAGCACAGAAAAGAAATTGGCTGGCAAAAAACACGAACTCCTGAGTGAAACGGTCCACCTGGTCCAGTCTGTCGGACATGAAAGACCCGTGGAAGCTGCTGCCAGACTGTTTTCTAACCTCTCCCAGTTGGAAAATGGCCAAAGCAAGGCTTAACAAGAGATGGCTCTGCCCATGAGAGACAAAAGCCACAGACCCATGCATTTTTTCCCAGTGACAGTTCCTGCAGCAGCAGGGACCACCAGTGGGAAGGGAGCACTGATCTCTTCCCCAGCTGGGCAGCATTTTGAACCACGCTTGGGCTCCGTGAGCAGCCAGCATACCACAGCTTGGAAACACTCGGAGATTCAACCAAGAGTAAAAGGCAAACATTTGAGTCAATAGCCCATTGCTCTTGGGAGCTGAACAGGAAGCTGGATGAGGAAGGAAGTGCAGGTTTAGTGACAAGTGCTCAGCCAAGGCTCCTGAGCCTGTCTTCCTCAGCTGCTGCCAGGAGCATTGGCTCATAATCCCCATAATCTGTAATCCAAATGCCGTGCAATGCTCACACACAGACATTTTACGTGGAAGTAATTACCCTATAGAGAGAGCAGTATCATGGCTACAGACTTTTATCAAGCCTCTGCAAGTACATTTTGACACAAAGTGAACATGGGCTTAATCTGTGTTTTTGTACAAATAAAAACGTTAACAAAGGGATGTTACCATGGCAGATTGCAGGGGTGTAAGAGCTAGGTGGGAGTATGTGGTTATGGTCCCCTTATTTGTATGGGGCAAATACATTGACTGGGATCAAATTTTGAGGGGATGAGGCTGTGTAACAGGAGAGGGTGAGGGGCACCTTGTCATGAGCATGCAGCAAAGGAAAGAGTTCCTAGTCCAGTCACCCCACAAGGTATCTGTGCCTTCTGCCATCTCTGGATGCTGTAGGTACATTTGGCCCTGAAGACATTAAGATTGGGAACTCCAGGCCTGAATTTCCAAAGCTAGATGTTTCTGCAACTCTTTCTGTAATTTCTTCACAAGGCTCAAAGCAGGGGAAGGGGAAACAAAAACCATCGGTACAGCACTTCAGAGCGGAGCAAAAGCTGGGCACCTGCTTCTCCACAGATGATAATGGCTTCTCCACAGATGATAATGACTTCTCCACAGCAGTAATATTTTGCTGCATGTGGAGAAATAGTTCATGGATCCAATTCCCTTGGTGGGGAACAACCTAGATAAAATGACAATGATAACAACTGCTATTTTGCTACTGAGAAATTTTCAAGCACCAACCTTACAACTGAAGGTGCCATTCACAAATCTTTTTCATTGATGAACCTTACTGGGGTTCCAAACAGCACAATGGACCACACGGTTCTAAGAAATTAATGTACTTGTTCCATGGAGACTAAAAGTACCCCAGTGGTTTCAGTGGTCTCAGCAAAAGGACTCTGAGCAAGTCAGTAGGAAACCCTGGAAGTGGAGCTTGAGTTTCCTGCTCTAATAGACAGCCAGGAACACAACCTTTAGCATTCATGGTTAAACATCTGCATATTCAACAGTGACCCAGCCTGAAGATTATTTAGGAGATAACGTTAGGAGACAAGTAGTGTTGAAAAGTACCTCTGCAGCTAGCCAGCACATCTTGCTTTAACATCTGTGGCTAAAAGAGAAAAGAGCATTTACGCATAAAACGTCAGGATTACGGAAGCATAAGTTTATTCAAAACGGCCAGTGCCAAAGTATTCAGACAAATAACCCCCAAAAAAATCATTTAATAAAAAAATACCTATGCCAACAAAGGTATTACAGTCTAAAGAAATGTAGGCTGGGGTTTCTGAAAGATACTGCATGCTTCTACGAGTTCCCTAAACCACATCTATCCTGGAGGCAAAAACCTGAAACAATTAAAAATACATAAAAATGAAAACAATGCCTGGAGGGCTTCCCAAACACCCATGCCCTCCACAGTGTCCTCACTGCGTCTCCTTAACTGACAAAACCTGATTCTTCACCAGTTCTCCTGGGAACTTTCAAGTTCTTCTCTGCTTAGGCTCTGGCATGGGTTTCAATGCCCAAGATATCAACAGGGCTTATCCATGCGGGTCTGACAGGGTTCACTACTTCTGTTTCTTCCCTCTGTTCTTCTAACAAAGAGTAAGCACCACAGTATTGTCTGTCTGAATTGTAAGTGGACAAACTTCAAAGAAAAGGAGTTTTAGAGCTATAAATGGTCTCTCTACACAACTCTCCTACCTATTCCCTATGAAAAGAATTTAGGAGGTTCAAGCTCCTCAGACCTTTCAGTAAGGTTTTTACATGAGGAAATAGCTTCTTAGCAACTCCTTTGCCCTGATCTGAAAGACATTTTAAATTCTTTATAGTCCTTCTGCTTTCCAGTAAAAACAAAACAAGCTGTTTAACTTCATTGCAGCCTGACAGTTAATAGCTCCTGTATTGTCTCTTAATCACACTGAAATGTCTGTTGAAGGATGTATCATTGTTTTAACTTCCTGCTAGCTTTTTTCTTACACAGCCTGCCATTAAACTAAATTAACTGTATTCGTATTGTAACCATAATTTACAAGTTTTTAAAGAGACATGACACAGTCCTTTTAAATCCTAAGTGGGCCACAAAGGAGGTGAATGAGAGAAGGGCTATTCTATGTCTCCAGAAAAAAAAAAGAACTAGGGGAGCATAAATGGAAAAGGGAGGTAGGGGGTTAAAAGCCAAGAGAAAGGGATGCTTCTTTACACACTGTATTGAGACTGTTACTGCACTCTCCTTGCTGCAGAATGTTAAAATTTACCTGCCTCAGAAAAATATGGAAATTTCCTGGAAAAGAGTTTACACAAGGACTTGCTTTTGCCCAGACGGTCCTTGAACTGTGAGTCACTGGAGCCTGGGAAAATACTGTATTGCTGCATTCTCACCTTGTCTCTGCATTCACCAGTATTCACTCCTCCCATCATCCCGTTCCTGGGGGCATTGCATTGCTATGTCCAGGCACAGAGAAAGCTCCAAGCCGACCTTCTGCTCCTCACACCCATGCAATATTGAGACCTCAAAGTGAAGATAGGTCTGGCATTAAGTTGACAAGAATGGATATTACATTAGATTTTGGCTAAAAGGCCAAGAAGTGATGTGGAGGCTAGACAGAAAGTCTGATCCAGAATGGGCGTTCCTATGGTCTCATTATGGAGTTTGTCCATTCCCTGCCTGTGTGTCTGTGTAGAAAATCAAGGACTTCAAAAGCACAAAGCCACTGTTCTGTACTAACACCATTACTGGTGTGAGATACAAGTGAGCGGAAGAAATATGTGCCTTCATCTTTTCCCCCACATTTTAAAGTGCACAAGATTGTATTATAGTACTTGATAATTCCTTTTGTTTCCATCCTAGCTACTAATCCAGTTTGCTTCTTTTCCTCATTTTTCCTTAATTCCACAACATTACAACATACCCTCCCATTCCCTCAATTAATCTCACTTAGTTGCTATAAACACAGCTCTTCTGCAGCTCCTTCAATCTTAGACTCTCTGAAAATAGGAATATATTTGGCCCTTTGACATCCCCAAAGATTTTTATTGTATCAATCTGATTTTTAACTAAGAATCTGTGGTCAGATAAAAAAATTAATGTCTTATCCAAAGTCAGTGTTATTTGTGGAAAAGAAGATAGGCAAGTACCAAACTACTTGTCCCGTGCTCTATCTCTAACATATTGCTGCATCCTTGAGTCATAACCCACATAAAAACCTTTCTGTTATTATTACTCTGAAGGCAGTTTCTGTCATCCCCTTTCCTTACCGAGTGATGGCAAATCCAGCAATTCTAGGTTCCTGAACAAAGCGACGAGGCTCAACCAGTACATCGCATCCCTTTTGGAAAAAGGACTTAAGCTCCCCTATAACTGCGAGCAACTGCTCAGTGAAATAAACATATCCTAACACCATGGGACAAAGCAATAAAATGCAGGAACTCTGTCACCCATACCTTCACAAATGATCCTGTATTCCAGGCTGAAACAAATGGTCAGCATGGGTGGGATGCGAGACGTACCTGAGGTGTCCACACAGCTGTGATGTTGCCAGTTAGCTGAACCTGGAACCTCCGTGTTCCTCAACCCACTTTGTGGAAATTATATAATATAGGTCCATGCTGTGTGAAACACCTGACTCAAACAATATTCCAATAACACGAGGTCACTTCATTTTTTTTTGCACCAGACAATACACACGGACCCAACTTTGCATCAGATTTGCCCGTAAATATCCTTTCAACATTCCTTTTTTGAGATTCTTCTCAACCAGACTGAGTGGGAACTGTCTGCAGATGGTGGTTACCCTTAGATAAATCCTGATAGGTACCAGATATCTGCAGTCAAGGTGCTATTTTCATTAAATGAGAGAAGACAAACATCCAATTTAAAAGAAAACTAGTAACTTTTGAGAAAAAGGGAAAGGCTTGGTGAGATGATGCCATATTATAAGCTTTTGTTGTGGGCAAACAGAATCCTATAGTTCAAAGTAATTATCTCATCAAGTTCCACCTCATTAGGATTGAAACTAGACATCATAATGAACAGTGGACTAATAATTCACCAATGAGAATTTGGTTTTAGTCCAGCTTGATATATTCTCTGTAATATATTTGTTGGTTTCAGCTCATCACCCCCAACTTCACTGGACAAGATGACACACCTCTTCATTTTCTATTCATCATAAGCCTATGGGTGAATTAGTAAATTAGATTAAATTTCCTTTCCCAGTGCCAGAGGGGCACTGGGAAATTTGCATGAGCTCCCTTCCCAGGACAAGGCACGTGGAGAAAAGGGAGAAGCAGGAATTGTCAGAGCAAGTTCAGTTTTGCCCCCTGGACCTTCTGCATTTTTGTGGAGGAGTGCAGAATGCATCAACACACCTTCTCTTCCACTCCAAAAAGATAGTGCTATGATGATCAGTGGGAGATCACTTCAGAAATTAAAGGTGGTTACAAAATATTTTGGGACACTAAGAACTGTCTGCAGCAGGACAACTTTGTGGTAGATAGGAAATGGCAGAGTACAGATTATGGAGTCATTAGTCATGCTATCACTAGGAGGATTAAATTTTGCTACTTACTTTTCTTTAATATCCTTCTCCCCACTGTGATTTTTTTTTTTACCCCTGCACCTGCCCTCTAGATATTAGATAACCTGAACATGAAAGTGAAGAACCTTTTTGACAGTGAAGCTGAAATCCTCCTGTTTTGTCATGCATTCAAATGGGAACCAGACCAACTGAATCCTGACCTACTTATCAGACTGAATCTCCTGCTGGGAAGTATCAATAAAAAGACCCACTGGGAGGTCATTCAGACTGGTCATGGTTATTATGGGAATTGTTGAAAGAGAGGGTAGCTATAGTAATAAAAATTCATTTTTATATGGCCTTATTTCTTTAGTATGTACCTATCCAAAGTGTGATGACTTTCCATTGCAAATTTCCTTCTGCAAATAAGCTTCCAGGTCAAGTTCCAGTGACAATAAACAAGACTGCCTCATTAATCAGACTACAGTACTTAATGGACCACTTAAAAAAAATTGTTTCTCTGAGGGTGTCCAAGGGTCTTCACTGGCAGTAAACACAAAATTTTGAGTTTGAAGGCCTGACAGTGTCCCATCATGTTTACCACACTCCTTAGACTGTGTGAAGTGATTTCAGGCTCTTTCAAAAATTATTTTCAGCCCACATAAGGTAAAGTAACATAATCTCACTGGAGCCTTCACTAAAAACTTTTTGAAGTGGAAGATAAAAGCCTTGCAGCTCCAATCCAGCACAGATGCAGTGGGTAGCAAGGCAGGCTCCACACTTTCTCCTCAGCACTTGTTCCTACCCAGCCTTTTCTCACAGTAGGCACAAGGAAGGGGTTTCCAACACCCCTGCGAACAGCTGAGTGCCTGGCCTCTTTCTGCCTTTTTAAAATGGGCCCCAACTGAGAAGTCTCTGTCCTGCATTACATTTTTGGCAATTTCTTCAGGGTGAGACGAGTTGTGTCTCTCTGCAGGCCTCTAATCCCTCCCTGTACCGACTTGACACCAAGGATAAACACTTCACCAGAGAGGCCCATGATGAGTTGCATGTGAAGGTCATCCTACCTTCTGCCATCCTTTCCCATATTTCCTGTAACTCTATGTACCCTTTTAAATCTGAAGTCATCTCTATGGTGGTGCCAACTATTATTACAAATGCAAAACATTTAAAATGTGTGTCTGCACACACAAGTGTGTATTTATATATATATATA
>WEKY01003044.1:1166-13082 GCA_013390045.1 Picathartes gymnocephalus | reverse complement strand
AACCCATTCTGCTGAGTTCCTGGCTGAGGCCCTGAAGCAATCTGTAAGAGTCCATCACTATGGCTACCTGTCAATATACTGGGAGGTTGACCTGGTGAAAGAACACACTACCTATTCATGAACGTTCCAAAATGTTGATTAAGAAGAGCTCAGCACTACTGGGTAGGGAAATACACCCTGCTAAGGGCACTGCAATACAGAGTTCCCACAGGTTTGGTTTCAGCAGTTTTTTTCCACCCGCCAGGAAACTTTGAGGCAAAATGCTCTGCGTCAGGTAATTCTGACTCTGACACCCCTAAGATTTCAGGAGCAGGAGTATGCAGAGACAACTCTGCTCATCAACAACATCTTTGTTCTGGTCACGTCTCGTTTCTCAGCGTGAAAGGGAAGAAGAAGAAGAAGAAAAGGTGTCACAGCTTTTACTGGGCAGCACGGCTGGAATAGGTTTGGTGTGAATCCAAACAGGCCAACAGCAGGTCCACTGAGTTGCTTGTTTTCACCATGTTTTAACTACTGTTCCTAAGGAGGACACTCACTTCACATTTACATTCCTCCAAAACACTCTGAGCAGTATTTCATTTTTATAAACACTGCTTCAACAGAGCTGCACACAACCCCCGACTCAGAAAGTCCCTGCTTTTCTTTTTTTTTTTTCCCCTCCTCCCAAATAAATATTTCAAGAATTCTCTAAGATTAAAACTACAGATATTTCAGAACAGGTTAACAGAATTTGACTTGAAAAGGCTTCAGCTCAGCCATTAACACTAAACTTATCAACAGTTTCATGATTACACTTGCACTCTCAAACTGGTGTGGCTAGCAGAATTTAACACATTGAGAACTTGCAGCAAAACATAAAAACGAGCCTTTTCTTTCACGTCCACTTGCCTCCAGCAATCATAGCACTGACGAGAAAAGGTTACTGACTATAAACTGTGGTGCAAAGGCAGTACAACTAACTACCTACATCCTTTTCACCTCTGCTGGAGACAAAGACACAGTGGTGTTACAAACATCACTAGTTTTGGCCAAAAAGTTGCCAGCTAAAAGGAAGGAACTTTATCAAAACACTGTGGCACCAGGAGGCCAAGCTGGCAATGAAATCAGCGATGTGCACACGTCGTTTATGTGCAACCCCTGCAAGCGCCCTGGAGTGGGCTGCAGGACGCTCTGAGCGCTCTGCCGTCCTGCGGGGACACCCAACTCCTACATTTGCGCCCACGGAAAAGTATCAAAAACTTCAATCAAAAAGTATCAAGGCAGCGCTCCAGCGGACTTACGAAAATATTAACTGGGGCTGTGGTTCTGGCAGCACCATTATAAAAACAGGGGAGTTAATACTGATGACTAAAGGATTGCCTGAAGATCTCCTGATACTGCCACCTTACAGCACCTACATCTGTTGCTCTGCTTGCCATTGCAGTAAGATTGCTATGAAGTACCACACGATTCTTGGATTTCCGCGGCAATTATCAAACAACAGCCACAAGGCTCTGCTGGAGCTCAGCTGTAACATTCTGACGCCGAATCTCGGGCACAGACAAGACAGCGCTGTAACACTGCTGCAGTGCCAGTCTCAACGACAAGAAGGGCTAGCAGGACACAGCAGCCCGACGCTGCCTGCAATTAACAGCTCTCATTAGCGCTCAGGAGATGGCCTGGATCATTACCAGACAGGGGTGCGGGCAGCAGAGCCCAGCGTTAGGGCCCGGGCAGCCCCATGACCTTACTTGTGGAGGCCACGGGAATGTTGGGGAAGTTGGTGGTGCTGGTGGTGCTGGCCTCGGCGGGGGCCAGCATGGCCGGGGCGCTGTAGGGCTCCGAGGAGGCCCTGTTGCTGGGCGGGTGCTGGATGGTCTGCACCGAGTGCCCCTCGGCCGACGACAGCGACGGCTGCCCCTCGTAGTCGTGCACGTACTCGTCCTTCACCAGCATGCTGGAGGGAGCTGTGGGGACAGCACAGGTCACGTCACACGCGCGGCCGCGGCCAGCCCAGCGCTGCCACCGCGGGCTCCCGGCCCGGCAGCGTGCAGACAATCCCACAGTCACTGGGTTGGAAGAGAGCTTTGGGATCACTGAGCCCAACCCATGCTCCAACACCTCAACTAAATCACGGCACTGAGTGCCACACCCGATCTTTCTTTAAACACATTCAGGAACGGTGACTCCACCACCTCCCCAGGCAGACCATTCCAGTACTTGATCACTCCTTCAGTAAAAGACTTTTTCCTGATATCCAGCCTATATTTCCCTTGGCGCAGCTCAAGGCTGTGTCCCCTGGTTCTGTCAGCTGCTGCCTGGAGAAAGAGACCAACCCCCACCTGACTGCAGCCACCTTTCAGGTGGGGAGTGAAAAGGTCAAACACCACCAAACTGCTCCCCTAAATCACAGATAAACAGCTGGAGCCAGCAGCAGGAAACTTTAGGAGTAACTGGATGGGAATGGAGCTGTTTGTTTTGTTTAATGCTACTGAACAAGCACTTTAGCCCCACGGCAGCAGATTTCCATAAGGTTTTGTCCCCCAGTCCATCACATAGTTAATGTGTTTGTTTCAAAATGTGTTTTTTTCGAGCAGCTGGATGTATGTTGAGGCAGCAGCTAACAAGCCAATTTCTAGCATACAAGCAGGAACACACACAGAGCTCCCACGGAAAATACAAATTTGTGAGCATGGCACGTAAACTTCATGCGTCCCTGGAGTCAAGTGAAGCAACTCCCATTCAAACTGACTGGAAACATCAAATTCACATTCGAAGACCACGGGAAACCACGTTCAGCAGTGCAGCCAGCAATTCAGACTACTCCAAACACCGTGTTAGGGAACTGCCACCACAGTTTATTTCTATATATGCCATTAACTCCTACATCACATTACCTGCCCTGCTCCTTTCTAAAGCAGCCTAAAATAGGTTAAAATCTGTTTGCTGATGCAAGGCCAGGAGCAGGACAAGGGAACGCCTGCCATGTATTCAGCTGCTGCCATCAAGTAATGAAATAGTTCCATTAAATAATGGAAATTCGGCTTTGATTCTGCACAGAAGGATCATCTTTTGGAAGACACAGGTAACAATGCAAATTAGCAGAGACGAGCACGTGGGTTAAAGCTTGCCAAGTTAAGTTTGTTGGGATGTTTGGTGGGGTTTTTTTAGTTCGTTTTTGCTTGGGTACTTCCAATAATGCGCTAAAATCCACGGATCACACAGATTTCTTTCGCTGTGCATTTCTTCTGGGAGGAGGATAAAATCGGTTTTGAAATAATCTGAACAATGTTCACGCGAGATTTCATGTCCAATTTCTCTCAAGTTCCAGGGAAAGCAAGAATATCACACTCCTTCATCCAACCGACTATTAATCACAGATTTCTATTACTTCTTCTTATCCTACTTAATAAATCACATTTAGCATTTCCAACCCAATTAATTAGCACATCCCACAGGTGCACGCAGTTTTGGGTGTCTTTTTCTAACAGCCAGCAGCACTCAGCTGTGAGGTTTTTGGTTTTCTGTTGGGTTCCATTGGGATGAAAACAGGACGGGGCTACAACTCCTGGCTCCAGGAGCTCATCAATACTGCCCTCTGATCTGGTATTTGGCTGGTTTTTTGGAAGCCAGAGGGACAAAAGCATCTTTCCAGGCCCTCCCAGAGAGGCAGGGGGATGCCCTGTGCCTGCCCTGGAGGGTCCAACAGAAGTGCAGCAGCAAACAGGGCTACTCACCTGAACTCTGCAGTGTCAGTCCCGAGAGATCTTTAAAAAGAGAAGAGAGAGAGAAGAGGGGTGCACGGGAATGTATTCAGAGATCTTAAAACACGTTCAAACATTTATCAGCCTTTAAAAATCCGTTCTGCAGACTGTACTTATCAGACCCCTTCCATCACAAGGCAAGCCTCACTGCTAAGTTACTGCTGGGATGCACAACAGCTGCAAGAACTGTGTGCAAAGCCAACAACAACAAAAAAAAAAGGCTTAAACAAAAACCACAAACTTTTCCTTCACATCTGGAGCAAAGAATAATTCCACTAAGAAAGGTAAGAGAGTGTGAGGGTGATTTATAACCAGATCATTAAAAGTCAATGTTTCTAACTCAGGCCTGCACTTCCTATGTCCAGAAACGTTTCCCATCTCACCCCCAGCGTCCCATTCCAGTTCCAGGGTGTGTACTCACCGATGCCAGGCGACACTACGCGCTCATAATGGTAAGGGTTTACACAGACACTGTCACATTTCAAGTCAAAAGCATACTGACAATATTTAACATGCTTGAGTTCGTTTTTATGCAGATCAGGCCACCTCCAAAGACGGGCGTAAATCACATGAGGGAATCCCTTGCGGCCAGCCACCTAAAAAGTCAGACACAAAAGTTGGTTGGGAAGGTAGCAAGGCGCCGCATTCCGCGCAGTGAGAAGCAGAAAGGGAAGGGGACGGTCAGCACCACGCCCTCTCTCCATCAACAAAATAAATAAATAAATAAATAATTAAAAAAAAAAAGAGGTGGTGTACAGTTTGTGTACAGTTTGTGTACGGTTTACCCAAGTTCTGTGCCCAACAGAAAGAAGTTTCTGCCGGGGTTTTGCCACAGTTGAGTCAGCGCTGTGATCCTTAAGTAAAGCATGCTGGATGCAAAATGGCAGAAGCAGAACTTGTGCTTGAGGTGCTACCTGAGGTCACCTTCCCCACCGTGGGACGTGCAGGAGCTTTGCTCCAGAAGAGGAATGAGGTGCTAAGCTACGCTGTCAGCAATTTACAAGGACAAGAATGCCAATCCATTAAAAAAAAGAAAAAAATTTAAAATGAGAGAGCTATCCATCCTACATGCCACCTGCCCTGGGCAAGGAGATCCCAGCCCCAGCCGGACAGGCACGGAGCCCTGATGAAGTCAGGCTAATGCACACCTCAGCACAGCCTCCTTGAGTGCTTGAGCGAGGGACCGGGGCTCCTGCTCACAGTGCTGGCCGGCACTGAGCTACCAGAAAGAAACATCCGGGGGAACGCAGCACGAGCAGCCCAGCTCACGGGGACCCTGCTTTGCACTGCCACACGGGCACTCCTCGGAAGGGCCGACCCACGCCTCCTGCTCCTTGTGCAAAAATACAGTAACCACTGCAGCAAACCGGGGCTGCCGGGGCACAGCTCCGCTCCCTCTGCGCTCCCTGCCGTGCAGCTGCTCCAGGAGGAAAACGTCGGCTTTGCACTGGTACCAACCTGAAGCCTCCCATCCAGCGTTCTCTGTATTGTAACACACTTGCTAGGGTGAGCTCCGTTCGTGGTTATAGCTGTAATCAAAGAATCCAATTCATCCTTTTTCTCCTTCAGCTTTTTAACTAAACTCTCGATCGCACGTTTTGCAAAAGTTTCGCTCTCTCCACCTTGTCGATGGCACATCAAGCTGTGAACAATGCTCAGACAAGCATCATTACTTGTTGGCGTGTTAGTAATAGACATATTGTCCATTTGTCACAGCTTTTTCTTTCAGATCAAATGTCAGTTTTGGGGGCTGTTATGGTTTTCAAGCTGATGAACAAGAGATGATCCAAGTTAAGTGTTAGATGTACTGTCTCTTGGTAAAACCTAGGAGGAAAAAATATCTACATTAGAATTGTTTTTTAGCAAATCGCAGATCATGTTTCTAAGGAAGTCTGTGGCTTTCTTCTTCTTTTATTTTCAAGCTAAGTGCAGGATATTAAAAGCACACGAAAAAACTGTATTGCTTGTCCCATGATAGCTGAAACATGCCTAAGGGGCTGCCTGCACAGTTTTAGATGTAAGATTTATTCTTTCCCTAGTAACAATATTTATATAAAGCTTACAGCTTATATGCATGTAGTATGTGCATACAGAGAGGCAGGGATCCTTAAATGAGCCAGGAAAAGGAGAAGGGTGGCAATGATTTCCTGTGTTTTGTACTGGCAGGATGGGACCGAGTGAGAACACTGACTGGGAACCCAGGGGCAGTGGCTTGAACAAACCCTGAGCAGTGAGGAAGCACGGATGCACAGCAGAATCACCTGTCACCCTTACCCAATAACCCTGTTCACAGCTCAGCTGAGCCCTGACCTCAGACTAACTCTGACTACCTCTGTTCCTCTGTGCTAACCAGAAAGGCAAAAATTGTACCTGCCCGTTCTCTTCATGCACATTTATGTAAATCAGTATGCCTGTATCTTTAGATAGGAAAATCGCAACGTTTGTCGTTTTCTGGATCAAGGCAAACCAACCAGAGGCACTCAGAAAAAGCCCTTCCCACTTGTCTTCCCCAGAGAAGGAGCCTGATGCTGCCAGAAAGCTGCCCTGGTTCTTCAGGCAACTCTGGCTTCATGTAATCACCACCTGAGACACTTCCACACTTCCCTAGAACACTGGCAACAAATACACAGAAGTGATTTTACTGTATTTTCTGAGTAAGCTTAAAATACGAGCCTTTCTGAAAACTACCACCTTCATTCTCAACCGGGTAAATAAAATATATCTGATTTCAAAAGGTGAGGGGAAAACAAGCCCTGTCACAGGAGGAGAAAGACATCCAGTCAAAGACCTGTTACTGCGCTGGAATTTTCCATGTTATTAGAGGCACTGAAGTAGCAGCTATTTATTGGAAACAAATGTCTTGCACAAAAATAAGAGTGGGATGTTAATTTAGAAAGTTATGGCAACACGCAGTGCGAACGCACGGCTTCCCTCCTTGTAAAATGACAAATGGCTTTGTTAGAGAAAGCCAGCACAATTCTAAAAGGAAACAAGCTCTTCCTTACTTGATATTTTCTACGGTTTTAACTGGAATACATCACGCTTTGGTATACCTGAAAAAATACGCGGTGCAAATCCTTCCCCCTCCCTCCCATTTTCAAACCTTTTCTTCTTTTGTAAGGAATGCTTCTGCGCTTAATTTTTCCCAAAGGAAAACAATTAGCTCTAAATTTGAGTAGGATCATGGATTTTACCTAGCTATTAAAATTTCCCCCTGTGTGCTGGGTTTTGGTTTTTTTTTTGTGCTTCAATTCAATAAGCCCCTTTCAAAAGTCGAGCTTAACCCGCCAGTCATTCTCTATGGCAACTCACACTAATCTGTAAAAGCCTGCCAGCTAAAACAGAATAGAACATCATTTTCCTTAAATACAAAACACCATCCCAGATAGATATGCATAAGTAATCACAAATAAATGCCCTGATAAAGCTATTAGCTAAAAGAGCTTTAAATAAAGAGACGATTAAAATTAGACACGCAGCTTTATCTCCTACAACCCTAAAACCGTTGAACGAGAGTTCCGCCTGCTGACTCTCAGAAAGGTTCGGATCGAGCAAATAAAACCTTATTTAAGTGGAATGATCTTCAGAAATGTTGAGTCACCCCTCAGCTGCCACTGTGCTCAATGGGAGCTTCTGACTGCTCAGCACTTCTGAAAGCCGGGCCGCTCGTTCAGGATTTTGGGTGCTGCTGCTGCTGCTGCTGCTGCGTGACCACGTGGCAGTGCGGGAGTCCCCCGACAGGAATTCTGTCAGTGCCGGAGCCCTGCAAAGAGGGGTGAGGGCGGGGGCAGTAAGCACTGACAAAGGCGCTGTGACGCGTTTCTCCACCAGCACCAGTGTGCTTGGCAGGCAAGCCAAGTTTTCACACTCTACAAACGCAGTTTTCTCCCAAAATAGCTCGGGGAGCCCATCTACATCTCGGTCACACATCGGAGAGGCGCCTCGGCACCTCCGCACTACGCTCCTTCCCTGCCTGCAAAGGGAGCCCAGCACGCAGCAGGCATTTAAAAAAACGCTAATGTCAAACACTGACAAGTTACAAAGTTACAGAGAAGTGATTGCACTCACACCCAATGGTTCTAAAGGTCCTTCCCAACCTTAACAAGTCTGCGGTTCTATGCCAGGTAAAGCAATTCGTTTCATTAACTAAGAATTAACGAATTACAAAACAAGCAAGCAACAACTAGGTAACCTAAGCATCAGAACAACAAGAACCTCGGAAGGGGAGGTTCGGAAAGACGAAGGAAGTTTAGATCGCCAGGTAATTCAAGCCTCCTCTGAGGATCTGCAGCAAACTTTACCTCGGAGAGGCAACAACCCGGCGCTCAGTAAACGCTGCAGACAGATGCGGGCTTGAGCAAACGCCACCGTTCTCGCACACGCGCTGCCTCCCCACGGCTGCCCGGCGCAAGGGAGATGTGTCTCCTCAGCCCGTGCAATAAAATGCAAAACACGCAGCAGCTGTCCAAAACTGAAAATACAACACTGCTGCCGCACACGCCTCGCTTTAGTGCCTGCGGAGAATTCTGCCAGAAACGGTTACCTGAACAACACAAACAGATCCCAAAAAGGCCGGCTTCTCCAACAGCAGGCTGCCTTGCAGAAAATCAGATACGGCGCTGACTTACCTATGTGGGAGAAGGAGCCCCACTGAGCTGCCAGGAGACTGCCCTCACTCTACTTATACTTGTCTTAGGGGCAGGAATGCAAAACAAGCCCCACAGTGACCCAGACTGTCCCACTGTTTTTGGATTAGCTGGGACACGCTCTCTCCAAACAGCGATTATCTCACTGGTGTGACCAGATAACAGAGACAAGGCTTCGCACTCAGCATCCTCTGCACAAGCCCCCGGGAGGGCATTCCCTTCTGGGGAAGCAAGGTGTTCCTGATCCACCAGGGAACGCCAGGCCATCTACAAACAGCAGATGAAGGCATAAACAAGGCGTCTGTGGGACAGAAATTTAACATTCCACCTCGCGCGCCAGCAGCTCCTCAGCTGCACCAGCGAGACAGCATTATAGGCTAGCACAGCACAAGAAGAAGTGCTTTTACGCGCCAAAAAAACACGGGTGAGGAAAACACGGCTTCCAAACACTCGCAGCAGCTCCTCAGGCAGCACATGAAGAGATAGGATCACTTGGACAGCCTCACTAGAGGCCCACGAGGTGCTGCTGAGGTACCTTTCAGTTTGACATTCTTCTGCAAAGCAACAGGCAGACACACACAGACAGAGCAGACACGCACACACACAGGGCCTGAGAAAGGTACAAGGGTTTTAGAAAGAGAAAAAAGTCTGGTTTTCATGGTTAGGAAAAAAAAAAACCCACATGGATTTCACTTCTGTGACTTTGTGGAGGTGTTGTTACCACAGCTGTGCAGAAGCCCGTAAGGGCAGGGGCTGCTAAAATTCCCCAAAACCTTACTAAAACCCCTGTGAAAGTTTAAAACTCAGTTGAAAAATCCCTTCATCCAAACGATTCCTATTTTCAATACTGCGATCTGGTCGAGATATGCTCTGAAGTTACAGAGGGAAAATTATTTGAGAAGCAGCGTGACCAGGAGGGACCACGGAACACTTTGTAAGAACCAAGATGCTGAGTGCAGTGCTTAAGACAAAAAGGGGGAATAAAAAAAAAAGTTAGTATAGATAACACAGCAGCCTTGGCACAACTGTAGAAACAGTTCCTGCAGGTGCCAGGGTTGCCGTGGCCCTGTGGAAAGGTTTGATGGAGAGAGGGGAGCAGTCCTGCAGATGGGTCAGGAGAGAGGTTCCAGATGCACAGCCGGGGCTGCAGGCGCAGAGGGGCCGGCGGGGAAGGGTGGCAAACACAACAGGGGAAGGCACAGCACACCCTGGCTGAGGCACCAGAGCGCAGAATCCCTGATGGATTTGCCACTGCGCTCACGACCAGCCTGAGCGCACCCCTGTGATGGAAATCCAACCGGTTGGTGAAAATCGAAGCGGAAAGTGTTCCACACGTGCTACTGTGGCCGGCTTGGCGCTCAGGAAGCCTTGAAGCAGCAAGGCACAGAGAGAACTACCATTTTCTTGCACAAAGTGCTCAGAGACAACCTCAGAGCATTTCAGGGATCACCAGCACAGGGTGCCCGTAGGTCCCGTCCAGCTGCCCTGCTCTGTTTGACACAAGGCACATTTCCGGCAGCAGTTTGCAAAGATGCTCTCTGGCACAGCGTAAACTCACAGCCCGGGCATGTTCAGCGGCCGTAAATCTGTGTAAGGCTGGTGTCACAGCAGGGATGGGGAGTGTGACAGTGTGACACAAGTCCGTGTGTCCCACGCTGCACTTCTGCCCACGCCACAAACCCTGACACAACCCGGCCTCCAAATAAAAACAGCTACTAAGTAAAAAAAGAAAAGAAAGTTACACGCGTTGTAGCAAAGTGAGACCGCAGCCAGATCAGGGCTTGTGGTGCCAACGGGAAGGATGTAGCGGATGCAATTCTGGGCAGGCAGATTCCAGGGTGTGCGGGGAAATTAATTAATGCGAAACACAGCCGAAAGAACAAAACTGTATTTCCAAGTTGCAACTACGAAGGTAATTTTTGGTAAAATGTATCTAAGAAAAAACAAGAACTGCTGGCTTCAAGCTGCCACGGATGCTCTGGGAGAGTGATTTATGAGTAACAGCCATCCCAGACAGATCTCCAGCATTTTGATACCAGGCAGTAACGCGACACTAACGAACTGGCTAATTGGAATAGCGTGCAAATTGACATCCTGCTAGAACACTTCACACCAGTGAAGGACAAGGCAGGCTCCTGCATCAGCTGCTGCCTCCAAAATTAGACAAACACAAAGATGTCAGGAAAGCAGCACACACGGCTGATGGCTTTTAACCACCACAACATTACTACGGAGTTTTGCTGTTTAATAATGCAAGGGCAGAAGTTTTATGATAAACACGGCAGAGGAAAATCCATAAACCAGTAAAACAAAAAGCAGCCCGTGATTTGACGAAGAGATGAATAAGTGATTAAACTGCAGATACTTTCCAGCACATTAGACCATTATCTACTGTCCCCACGGGTGAACAGCAGCAAAATGTTTGCAGACATGAGGACAATTAGCACTAAAGAGCACTGGGAAGGCTCCACACTCCCCCTGCTCCGTGCAGCAAGAGCCAACGCTCCCCAGAACACTATTTTTGTGCGTGCATCTGAATCATCAGTATCAATTCTCCTCATCTCACTGGCAGCAGCTACCGAAATTTAAGACACATGGCAGCATAAAAGGAACTGGAGAAGAGCTCCAAGAAAACTCTGAGTGGCAACAGTTCTGTCTTGACATAAATTCACGTTTGAGGAGCTGGAGCAGCCATTTCTCCGTGGGAGAGGCTGCTGTGGAGTGGCTGCCTGGGAGCAGCTCTGAGCACGTTTGCTGTTCTCAGCTCCCACCTGTGCATCCAGTTTCCTTCAGGAGCACTTCCCCAGGCTGACGGTGCAGGGGGAGCAAAGCTTTCTGCTGTGCAGGGAGATGGGGTTTTAACTCCTGTTCAGGGAATTAAAACAACGCTAACACCACATCCAAACCCCCATCTTCTCTCTGAGCGTGTGGGGCAGCACAGGAGGGAAAAGCTGTAATGATGTCACTACACACACCTGGTGTTTTAAACCCGACAAACTTTAAATTTTACACATTTCTCCCCTCTTTCCGAATTTTTTTTTTTTTTTTTTGGGAAAGCACACAGCTGGAAAACAACTCCTCTTTTCAATACAGGCTTCTGCGTGGTCAGAGCAGGAAGACCTGCACAGCACAGAAGGTGAACTCCTCAGCAGCCCCAGTGTCCCACCCAGCCAGCCGGAGGTCACGCCCTCCTCATCCCGGGGTGAGCACGGGGTGAAAACCTGGCAGAGGCCACGCTCAGCGAGCAGAGGTGGTGGGATGACAGAGCAAAGCCGGAAGATCCTGCAAGACCCCATCCCCTCGGGGAGGTTTCTGTCCCGCAGCGATTTGTGAAAGCCTCGCACAGAGCAAGAGGAGGAGCGGAGCCCTGCCAGCACGGGAGCGGTGTGATTTCGGCACCCCAGCAAGAGGTGCGCTACCTAACACCTGCTTCCGATCCTCATCCGCACAGGGATACTGTTCTCCGCCTTTGTTACAGATTAACAAAAAAAAAAAAAAAAAAAAAATCTTCTCCCCGTTTTTTACGG
>WEKY01003041.1:0-16577 GCA_013390045.1 Picathartes gymnocephalus | reverse complement strand
TTTTTTGGTGGGTTTTTTTTATTCCCCTGTCTGTTTTACAAGGGAAGAAATAAAAAGATGCCAAGCTGTGGAAATATTTTTTCAGAATCGAATTTCTGGATTTTTTTTTACTTAGTCATATCCCCCTGTCCTTCATAAAACTTGAGGGAATCTGTAGTTCTTGCAAGATATTTTTCACTTAGCACAGAGAATTGAACCATTTCATTTATTCATGGTCCTGTTCACCCACTTCAGTCAGACATATATGCAGCCATTCTGTAAATGAAACCAGTTTATGCAGCATTGGCAATGGTTGCAAGTTTGTGTTCACTGATTTGTGTAATTTGAAGTCATGCTTCATGGTCCTCCTGTTTCCCCTCCGAAGCTGCTCATGTGTTTGGGTGGCCTGTGGCTCTCAGTGGGTGGGGTGTGTCGGTCTGCAACACATCTGCTACTCCGCTTTCCTCTCACTCATTCAGACCTCGTGAAATAAGCTCACTGTTCATCCACAAGGAGAAGCTGCCAAAGTATTCAGGTCAAAGGATACTGTTAAAAACAACTGCAATTCCTTTTCAGTCTTGTTAAAGATGCTCTCTTTTTTACTCCAGTTCAAACTAAGTCATATGAAGAATTACCAGCTGTGTAGCATTGATTTGAACTGTAATAATGTGCTTAAAGATTCACTTCTAAAACTAAGATGAAAGCTGACTATTTTTGCCAATATCAGTGGCAGCAGTTATTGAGGTTGTCCATAGGGTGAAGGTGAAAGGTTCAGTTCTCTTTTTCTTCCAAATCCCTATCAAAATATTTATGTCAGTTGTGCAGAATCATGGTGTTCTTTTCTCCTTCCCATCAGAAATACTGTGCAATTCCTGCATTCTCATGTTTGTGTTCAGACTATGACATACCTCAAGAAAGCAGCTATCTTATAAACTAGGATTAAATGTAGCATTAATTTTACAGTAAAGTCATTAGCTGCAAGTGAATTGCACCATAAATTCTGTTTACACAATGAAATACTGGTTGAATAGCTCATTTCAAAGCAACATATGTTTCTTTTTTGCTTTGCCCTAATCCTCATTGTTTCAAGTATCACTGTTCCAGAAAGAATGGCTAAGTACATTTCAGTTGGTAGTTCTAAAAAATATACTGTTACTGTGACACAGCTCTTAGCTGCCTGGGAGCAAGGCGATGCTGAAAGTGGATTTCCTCAAGAGGTCCACAGAAAGGGCCGCAGCTCACTAGCCCACTGCAGCAGAGACAGAGCGAGGCTGTAATCCAAAGGCGTCGGCAAGGAGAAAGAGGCAAAGGAGGCCCTTTGGCACAGGGTTCCAATACAGCTTTAACGCCCTCGAATAGCAGGCCAAAGAGAGTGTGCTCTCCCTTCTGCAGGGGTTTTTAAAGGGGGGTGGATCTCAGGGGATGGCAACTGTTAAGCCGATAGGGGGACCACAGGGGAGGAACCTATTTGAATCAACCCAACAGGGAGGTAGGGAAGGGAGAATTCTCCAGAAGACAGGCAGGGGAAGGGAAGGATTGACATCTCAGGGGTGGATACAATTCAGGTAAGAGGTGGAGGAGCAGGGTATGATGGACAGGGGTGGAACCAAGTACCTGGGGGGAGACAGGAATGAACCAGTTAATACAGAACAGACTGACAGCAAATCATAAAACCAACCACAACTTTACTGAAGATAAGTGACTGTTTGCTTACAAATAGACTATTTCTGGGTCTCTGGGCTGGAAAGTCCCATTGTACTCCCAAGACACATCTCCAGGTATGAGTATTGCCCTTGCAAGGAGAGTGAAATTCCACTCCTCACAGCAAATGATGTTGTGCCTTTACATGGAGCATGCCAGGCTGTGTTTTTAGCTTGATATTGATCACATGAAGCTGTTATAAATGTCGCACAGGCGTACATGACCATGCATTCTGGAACCTTACCTACATGGCAGGTAACAGCATGCCCTTTAAAACACAGGGTATACCCTAGATTTTCCCTTTGTGCATACAATCTAATTCACATTAGGTTTTACCCTTGTGTTTCTGAGAGTAAATATTATGGAACAACATAAGTCTTGGCCTCAAAGTTGCTTGCACACTGCCGTGTAGATTCACTTAGAAGGTTTTATAGGTCAGGTTTTGTGATAGTCAGGATTTTGTTCAGTTGCATATGTGCTGGCTTTTCTGGAAATGCCTCTATCAATAGAGGAAGTGGTAATGCTTAATTTTAAGTAATTAGTTCTATTTAGGTTCTGTTATGATCCCACTCCAGTAGTGCTGAATCAATATATATTGATGGCTCTGAATTAAATGCTTTGGAATTTCTATTCCATGAGACATTTTTCAACAGCAATGCTTAGTTATGATTCAGGAAAAGTAAAAGCAAGACATTTTCTTATTTTTATTTTCTTCCTGTTCCAGGTACTTTTAAAAAGCAACTATTTCTAGGTTTCAACAAGATATAGACGGCACTGATTATAAAATCTGAAGTATTTTACATGTTAATACTGTATGAATGCCAAGGTGATCACTTCAGCTGTACGGTATAATGTAAGGTCTCTGCATGGTATCTGTTTTTGACAGACCTTCCCTTTCCCTCATCAATTAGCTCTATCTGTGAGGAAAAGGCAAGGAGCTATTAATTTTGTCAATTAGCTGTTTCCAAACACTCAACTTCTTCAGCATGTTCAGAGACAAGTCCATGCTTCCAAAAAGCTCTGGCATAATTATCTCTGGCAGCAGTGTTCTTCTTTGTCTCTGGGGATGAAGACTTAATGCTATTGAAAAGAAGACTAAGGAAGACTAAGGAAGTAGATGTATATGGGTAAACAAGTTTGATCTGTTGAATGACTCCCTTTTTGTCATTTCTGTCAAATATTTCCACTCTCTGTATCCTTTTTTTAATATATTTGAGATCCTTTCCTTCCTTTAGAGTTCTATTTTTTTATAGTCTTTACTTCCAAAAGCCTCAATCATTCCTAGCCTCAATCATTGCCACCTTTGCATGAATTTCCACAGCTCCATTTACACCCAATACCTCCTAATGTTTTTCTGTCATTTTGGGAAAATCAAAATTGCATTTATTGTACAGTCTGACCAATAGTCTTGTGCAGACTGGTCACATCCCTAACTATTGCTAAAATACATCATGGGGTTTTTATTTTTGCCAAAAAAACCATTACAGGTTTTATTGGAAATATTCTGTGATTTTTGCTGGAAATCTTGAATCCAGTAAGATTTGAACAAACCTGATTTTTTTTCCTACCAACTGAATCAACTGAAGCCTTACCAACAATTTCTCCCAGGCTTGCAAAGTATTTGCATGGACTTTGAGAACAGATCAGAAGAGCGTTCTGCATGATTCTCAAAGTATTCAAATATTGCCTTTAAGGAATATACACATGAAAAACATAATTTTCTTGCCATAAGAGAATATTTCCTGTGCTTCACTATTTTCTACAAATCATTGCCTGAAATTCTTCATATTTTATCCCACAGTTCAGAATTAATTTTCATTTATTTCTCTTTATTCTTTTCTCTCTTATGTCTTTTTATTTTTCCTGGTACAGAGAACTCTTCTCTGGGTTGTTATATTCCATCTCTGGTGAGGCAGAGATATATAAACAATCTCAAATATATTCAATTCTCATTGGAAATGAGGACAGGTAAATAAAAGTTAATGCAGGAATTGGGTTAGAGAAATAATAAACCAAATTAAAGCTGTATAAAATCCCTTTGAAACTAATAGGCATTAACTTACATTTCTGTCACCCCTGTTTTCCACCATCAGACCTAAAAAGGACATCTGGATTAATAATAGGTAAAATATGGAGTTCTACCAACAACAAAAATACTACTTGTATCCCTGATTCCTTTTAATTTCCCGTGCTGTGTAGGTCCTTGTGGTGTATTGTTGAGTCTCATTTCACTTCATGAGGATTTTTTGAATTAATGTTTCTAATCTAAATGGGGAAGTTAATTCTTGAAGGGTTCAAATATATTTTTCTTTCATGTATTTTCTTTTTTTTTAATTTTAAAAGCAATTATTTTTAGTATGTTAGTCTTTTTATTACTGTTTAATAGAGAAAGCATTGAAGTGAAAATGAATAAGTAATACTGTAAATAGCTATTTCCTGTATTTTTTTGGTATATTTATTCACACAAATTAATTTGCAAATTTGATCATTTTTCATCAAGGTCAACCTAAATGATTTATTAAGAATATTTGAAAGAAATCAACACAAAGGAAACCAATTCTTCAGTGGACCAATAAAGAAATGGTACTGGTCTTAGAGTGAAATCTTGGGGCTCTGCTTAAGCCTCATTGATTTTTAGTGGGAATTGCTGGACCTGTTGCAAAGAAAGTAGATACCTTCGAGTGTTCAGCAACAAAGAAGCAGCTCCTATCTTTATGTTACTCTAGTGATAAATGCTGGCTGGCTTCTCAGCATAAAATAAAAGAGCACTTTTAATAGACAGAGCTTTTACTTGCAATTCTGATGCTGCCAAGCTTGAAAAGGAAAATCCTACCACCTACACTTTCCTTAATGCTAGTGTCAGTATTGCTTGTAGGTAATGAAGCAATGGACAGATTGCAAATCTCTGTGAACAGAGGTAAAAATATCAGGATTCAGCTTACAAAGACAGACAGCAATCCCTAACAGCAAAGTAAAAGCAATCATTGTGGTATGAAATATTTCTGACAAATCCCCTGGAAATAAATTACTGTTGCCTTGCATTCCCTTATGGTAACAGTATGAAGAATCTTCTGATTTGATAGTTCAATACGGAGGAGTTTCTCAAACAAATAAGGAATATGGGGACTTCTTATAAGTAGTAGAAAATGAAACAAATATCACAGCAACTGCTGGATTTGAAGCAAAGTCGTGATTTACTTGGTCTGTTACACATTAAATCAGCATGGGCCATGTACTACTAGTAGTGTTGGCTACCAGGCAGCAGGACAAAGCAAAGATGGTTGCTGACTATTGGGACTGTAATCCTGCAGCCTCATGTTTTTGTGCAGCCTCCCAAAGCTGCTGGCAGGGTAGGAGTGGGAAGAAGCCACTCATAAAGGGCCAGTAGGTTCCCTTTGCTGCGCATGGAGAGAACGTTTGATAGCAAGTGTGAGGACAGTTTAAAAAATTAATACTAGCACAGTCCTGCAAGCTTGACTTTCTTGTTTGGGGTATAATTATTTATTCATTTTAATAGCTAAAATAAGCTGTTGTGTAGACCTAGTGTTTTATATTGTGTAATGGAAAAAGAGAATGTTGGCATCAAATTAATCCAGTGCTATTCTAAATATGTAATGGGATGCCATTGAATTTAATAATCTGTAGATTACTTAAATGCTGTTTGGAGGAATAAGCATTCCCTGATATTGGTGGCTTCAAATGATAGAGTGCTATCTCACCCCAGTCACTCATCTACCAATTATTTATGTTCACCCTTGAAAGCTGCTCCATTTGCAACTAGAAAGGAATATCCAAGCACTTTGTCCTGTGCTGATTTTGAATATTAAATTACATTCATACAAGCAGATTTTTTAATTTATTTTTTTCAAATGCATAATTTTTTTCATGAGTTTAAGTGCATAGTACTCTCTGTACTTTATAATTTGAGTCCCTTTACCTCTATCAAAATTCATTTTATGCATAGAGGAGATGCTTTTCAGGAACAAATTTCTTTCATGTTGAGTTTTGGTAAACATTTGAAGTACTTCTAGTAAAATTACCCTAATAGTATATTCTCAGGAGAAATTGGAAATCAACACACCATACTGCTGTAACAGTTTTTATTTTCTTCATTGCACAGGTTCTAACATTCTAATTCATTTTCTGTTAAGTGTCATAGTAAAAACAGTGAAATATAAAAAAAACCATTGTATGTGATTCGTGAAAGCCTTCATTGGTTCAATACGTTACTTCTTTACAAGACCATTGAATTACTTTCAATTGCATACATGTGATTGTTTATATCTCAGTCAATTTACTGAAAGGATGTTGCAGAGGACAATATTTCTGCCAAAAAACATAAAATAAATCACCTCTATTGTGATCATAACAAGTTTGATTTGCATTTGTCAATTTAGTCACAAAGCAGAGGAGTAACATCATTGTGCTCTTCTGTGGGTTGTGGATGTCAGGCTGCAAAGAATTGTTCTATCATACTCATGTCTGACATTGTTTTTTAACATAAGTTTTTGTTGGCAAATCTGCATGTATTCCAAAAGAGATAAAATTTCAGTTCATTATTTCCCCAACCCCAGTTCTTCTGCCTTGCATATAACATGTAAAATTTATCACAGATTCTACTACATTTAGAGATTGTCCTTTTTAGTGGGACATCACTTGGACTCAGTGGTACACAGCCTAGGCGACCCTAAGAATCTCTGTGAGTATACTGTTTTGTATAACTTAAAGCATTTAAATATATGATTCAAACTCAAATGAATAGCTAAACTAATAGCAGGACTAGCACAATTATTCTTTCTAATATTTTCTCTAAGCCTTTAGCACTTCCAGGAATTTTCTCAATTCCAGCTACTCATGAACACTTTTATGAAAGCAATGTGGGGTTTCTTGGCTTCCTTTTTTTTTTTTTTAAGAAAGAAGAGAAATATTTTTGTAAACCCATGTAACTGCTATAATAAAAAGAGAAATAACACACCCCTATCCTGAGTCTTTCTAAAATCGGAGTGGCTATCCGTTACAGAGGCATAGCTCCTAGCAGAAAATATTCAAGGTGCTCCTTACTTACTAAATTTGTATTACTGTGCATGCAGGGAGTCATGAAATTCCAGGAGGGTAACACAAAGAACAAGAGCACTCAGCATGCTTTTCACAGCATTCTGGAAGGTAGACACAAGAGGATGGGGTGTGTGAATATTAAATTTTAAAAGCTTCTTATACTTCAGGAAGCCTTTAAAACTATAAAAAATTTAAAGGATTTATAAAAACTACATATGCACAGTCTTCAAAAGAGCTTGAAATATGTTTGGAAAGATCAAAGAGGAATATCTTACATTATCATATGATGGGGGAAGGAGAAGGGAGGGAGAAGGGAGAACAAGTTTCTGGAATGTGGTGTCGCAGGTGAAGAACAGAATTGAGGATAAAGGTCTGCTTTTCACAGTCTTATCTGGCACACACTGTTTGCCATCTTCATTTTTTATATCTATCTTAGTGCTACTTAGAAAATTGTAGAAGGAGGTGGGGTGTGAAATGTCTGAACAACCCATGATATTCTGTGGAAAAGAAATGTGCCAGTTTTAGTGCTTGAATGGCTGTAATTATCATATTGTGGGCGAGAGTGCTGAAAGCTTAACATTTCAGTGAAGTATGGTAGGATTATACAATGCAAGATGTTGATATGTACCTATAACTTGCATATGATATAGCGTGTCATCATAAGCAACAGCAGAACCCCCGTTGCCTTTAGGCTAAAACCATATGTGAAATTTAGGTATTTTCTAAAGGTCCCATTATAAATATTCCACAGAATATTTGCAACAGGCTTACACTGTGGCACTTGACAGTTCAAAGAGTTCCTTCGGTTTTACTATGGTGAGTGTACTGCCAAACTAGGGATATCAGTGCACTCCCTCCTAAGCAATTACAATGTCTTTCAGGGTATTCAAGGTGCTAGTTACTCAGCTTGCATATTTCTCTCCCTTTTTCTGTCTTCCGTCTTTTTTTTTTCACCTTAATTTAAGGGGTGATGTCACGTTAAATTTAGATCAAGTTTTACGTTTATGAAGTTTTCTTTTAAAATAAAAAACAAAGAAGCCAGAAAAGCAAACAAAAACATGCTGTGTATTGGGTTTGCATGGCCAAACTTTAGTAGCAGAGGGGCTACAGGGTGGTGTTTGTGATAAGCTGCCAGAAACTTCCTCCATGTCTGGCAGAGCCGATGCCTGGCAGCGCCGCAGATGGATTTGCCGCTGGTCAAGGCTGGGCCAAATAGAAATGGTGGTAACACCTCTGTGATAACAGATTTAAGAAGAAGAAAAAGAAAAGTTACTGTGCAGTTGTAATTGCATCCAAAGAAGAGTGAGGTGAGAATATATGAGAGGGACAACTCTGCAGACACCAAGGTCAGTGCAGAAGGAGGAGCAGGAGGTGCGGAGGTGCCAGAGCTGGGATTCCCCTGCAGCCCGGGGTGCAGGCCATGGTGAGGCAGCTGTGCCCCTGCAGCCCACAGAGGACCTCAGGGATGCAGAGATCCATCTGCAGCCCATGGAGGAGAGCCACGCTTGAGCAGGTGGATGCCTGAGAGGAGGCTGTGACCCTGTGGGAGGCCCGTGCTGGAGCAGGCTCCTGACAGAGACCTGCAGACCCATGGAGAGAGAAGCCCATGCTTGAACAGGCCGTGCCTGAAGGACTGTAACCCATGGAAAGTGACCCACATTGTAGCAGTTTGTGGAGAACTTTGGTCCATGGTTTGGACTCACATTTATTGATGGAGAACTATCTCCCATGGGAGGAACTCCACACTGGAGCAGGGGAAGGACTTCTCTCCCTGAGGAGTGGCAGAAACCATGTGTTGAACTGACCATAACCCTCATTTCCTGTCTCCCTGCACCTCTGGGGAAAGGAGATAGAGCTGCGAAGGAGGGAGGGTTGTGGGAAAGGTGTTTTTGAAGTATTATTTTACTTCTCATTATCCTGCTCTGATTTTATTAGCAATAAATTCAATTACTCTCTAATTCGAGCTTGTTTTGCCCATGAAGGTACTTAGTGAGTTTTCTGTCCCAGTCCTTATCTCAACCCAGGAGCCCTTTGTTATATCCCTCTCCCCTGTCCAGCTGCAGAGGGGACTGATAAAGAGGCTTTGGTGGATGCCTGGCATCCAGCCAGGGTCAACCCACTGCAACAGCCCCCACCCCCATCGATGTGAAACAAAGCAATAACTTCACAGTTATATTTGAAGTTCTTGTGTGTTTGTAACTGAAATATTACACTGTTGGTTAAGCACTGAAAAGAGATTAAAAATATTAAAAAAAGAGAACTAAATAATTCATATTCATTGTTCAAGCAGGTGGATGCAAGTAACAGTCCCGAAAAACAGAAGTTAATTTCTTATGGTAACTTATTTCTGTGTACTCTTTCACTTTCTGTTTTTACTCTTTATGGATTTTTCCAAAAGCATTTGCGGTTTGTACTCAGATAGGTCACAACTGTTTTGTCTCCAGATTATCTTGCCCAGAGAGAGAAGGAATTTTGTTGGTTCAGAATTCAATTTATCCCAAACACTCACAGTCAGTACCAATTGCTGCTACTCTGTCCTGCTAAAAAACGTTTCTGTTTCTTTATGTTTTCCATGTTGTCACTCTAAAATCTTCTGTACCTGCTTATTGGATTTTCTCTTTCTGTCAGGTCTGGAGCCTTCCTGCAAAGCCTACACAGGCCATCAGCGGAATGCCTCTTCCACCACTTTCTGCACCTGAAGTCACATGATAGCTCTTACCATATACTGCACTGAGTATGACGGATCCTCTAATTTGTCTGTGGTAGCTGCTTTTGAGACAGGGTCCTTTGGTGCTTTACAATGAGGAGCCAGGTAGAGTCCAAGAAGCTTTTAGAGCTCTTTGAGAGACAATAACTATCCAAGCTAGACGTGAAACTATCAAGAAACAAATAAGGAACAGAATCCAGCTGCTTCCATTGTCTTTTCCAAACTCATATATATCAAAATTGTTTAACCTATAAGAACCATATTTTGAGTTTTTACTATTGCCAGAGCATTGAAATGAGTAACTGCTTCATAAAGGTGCTTAGATGCTTTATATTCTTAACATGTCCATGAGGCTTTTCATGATCTACTGAGGTTTTCAAAGAGAGGTGCATTGCTTTATGATGCAATTTATTTTCCTCTCTCATTTCTTCTCTCCTCATGTTTAATGTTATCTTACAAAAAACTACATTATTTTTCCTTGAGAATGATCCCAACATATTTTGCAAATGGCATACTTTGGATTTATTAAAACTCAATGTAATTCTATTAAGTAGCCTCTGAAAATAGGTATGTGCATGTAGAGTTCCATATTTCTGGCTGCCCTATGAGGAATACAGAAGTGCTGCACATCATATTTATAAGCTCTATCTTGAATTCTTTCTGCAAGTAAGACTCCCACTGAAGCCATCAAGCAAGTCACTTTTACAAGGAATGCAGACTCCTACCCAAAGTGAATATTTCTTGTTAGAGACCAAGCCATGGGATGCTGAGGGAATACTTAGTTTTGCCTTTAAAAGTTACAATGAAGTTTTGAGTCTCTAAGAAATAGCATCACAGAAGAGGAGAGGTGTACAGTGAACAATAAAGTAGCACTTCCCTGCATAAGCAGCAAGCCAATTAACTTCTCATCAAATGCCTCATCAACAAATTTTAAAAAAGGTGATTTTTGTAAACAAATAGGCAGAAAATAGGAGACAAAATAATATACTGCCTATGTCAAGGTGTGGCTTTAGTTCCGTGGCCTGAACACCCATACAGAGATGACACACTAACTTGTATTTGGATCAGGCATATACTTTTTTGTGCTACATGTCCTAATTACCAACAAAGACACTTATCAGAGGCTCTTGCAGTCTTTCTGTCCCAAGTTAACGATTTGCCTGTTTATTATGTCCACGTAATGTTGTGCTCTCACTATTCATACATTTTGAAACATGTAAAGTCTAAATGTATTATTTAAAAAAACAAAAAAGCAAATATACTGTTGAAATATTTTGAAATTTTAAAGTAGTTTTGGCTTCGCCAGATCAGAATTGTTAGTTGCCATAGTAACAACCTTATGCAAGAGGGAATTAAACATCATTACAATCATTCCTAAGTATTGAATAGCAGCTCAAATTTTTGCTCTTGACATGTTGCAAATCTAAATGTTAACAACTCTATTGTAGCAACCCAACAACCTAAATGGCTCTTGGTTTTTTTTCTCTACATACTTGGTCTGAGTTACAGAGCAGCCTTCCCAAACATAACAACCAGAATAACAAATTATAGTTCAGTGAAAGGTAGTCTAGTGTTCAGAACAGTAAGGAGTCCTTGCCTTTTGTTCACGCCTTTTGTTCCTTTCTCATCAAGCCAAATTCCTGTATTATTATTTCACTGCATATGCTGAGTGAAAGATAATGGACAATATCTTCACTCCATTAGCGCAAAAAATGTATGACATTTATCAGAGTTGTATAGCACTAGCTAGAGTGTATATGCCACCCATTGATTTGTATTGAATTTGGATGGCCAGGTTTTGGTAGCAGTGGGGGCTACAGGGATGGTTTCTACAGGAAAGTGCTGGAAGCTTCACGCCCTGTCTGACAGAGCCAGTGCCAGCCAGCTCCAAGATGGACACACCATTGGCCATGGCCAAGGCCATCTGTTGGTGGTAACGCTTCTGCAGAAACAGATTTAAGAAAGGGAAGAAGTTACTGCTAAGGAGCGATTTCAACCAGAGAAGGAAGGAGTGAAAATATGTGAAACTACTCTGCAGACACGGGGGTCAGGGAAGAAGCACGGGGAGGAAGTGTTCCAGATGCTGGAGCAGAGGTTTTTGTGCTCAGCCCATAGAGCATACCATGGTGAGGCAGACTTTCTCCTGTAGCACATGGATACAAGCGAGCAGACATCCACCTGCAGCCTCTGGAGGATCCCACATCAGTGAAGCTGGATGCCCAAAGAGGGTTATGATCCCTTGAGAAGTCCACACTGGAACAGGCTTCTGGCAGGACTTTTAGAAAGAGAGGAGCCCATGCTGGACCAGGCTTGCTGGCAAGACTTGCGACCGTGTGGGGAATAATGCTGAAGAAATGTATTCCTGCAGGACTGCACCTTGTGTAAGGAACCCACACTGGAGCAGTTTGGGAAGAGCTGCAGCCCATGGGAAGGGCTCATATTGGAGAAGTTCACAGAGGACTGTCTTCTGTAGGAGGGGAGTAGGGGAAGAGAGTGAAGAGGAAGTAGGGTGGATCTGACACCTCTATTCCTATAAACTTTTCATTTGTGTTCTAAACTTCTGTCCAACAAGGTGTGTGTATTGATTGTGCGGCACACATATAGAGACTTCAGCTAGCTCTGAACCTGACGAATGCAGTGTGAAGCCTTTCACAGCACTGGGATGCAGAGCTACAGGAAATATATTTTTGGGAGGTCTCAGCTTCTTCCACCTCTGCTGGGAAGGTAGCCATCTGTGAAATACTCTTTTACAGAACTGAACAGAGATCTTAGTTCTCTCCTAAAAGATAGGTAATGGCAACTTTTATATATGTGTGTGCATATAAATACATACATACATGTATATTTATATATTTATAAATAAATAAACAAAAGCTAATATAGAATTTTTCGGGCTCTAAGGCCAGGTCATGTTTTCACCTGTTGAGAATTGCATATCTGTAGCTTCGATCAATTGCTATAATCGAAAAACTTTTGAAGGGGTGGGGAGGGGATGTGGGACAACTTGGACACAGTAAGTTGAATGGAAAGGTTTCATTCGTATATTTGAAACTCTATCAGTAGTAGCCAAAAGAAAACCAACAAAAACAAACCAAAACTAAGCTTCCTGAGATGGAGAGAGTGATTTGTAGGGAATGCAGTTTAACAAGCCTATTTATTTTAGAGCCTCTGTTTAAAAAAAAGGCAAGCTCAGATTCTTCTCTCAGAACAATTTCTATATTTTTTCAAATAGTGTTTCAAGTAAGTTACAAAAAAATCCTTGTATTAGGGATTTTTTTAGGTTTTTTTTGGCAAGGCCCTTGATTTTATAACCCCAAATGATTAAAACAGAATATCTAGTAACTCCCTCTCACATGATATCAATTCACAGCAGCATCCTGCAGTAATGTGTCTTCTTTTCTTGTATTTTTTAGTGCTTATGCAAACCTGCTTGGAAAGATGATTCCTACACCTGAGGTATACTGCAATTAGTATGCTATATATAGAGAAATGCATAATATGCACAGTATATCATTTGTCAATTATAGCCTAAAGATTGGTTCCTAGCCTGTAAGAATTCTTGAATAAATGTATCTGATACGCAAGATCCATCTCAGAGAATTAAGAGTGAGAAAATTTAAAATTCTGTGTTCAGTGCTTTATCTGCAGAGTATGCAATAGATAATTTATGTTGCAAATATGAAGTAATAACAGTATAAGAAAATTTGAAAGAGCTCTTCTTTTATGTAGCTAGTTAGGGTGTATACGAAATGGGAAGGTAGAGAGGGTCCTTTGGGAAAATACTATATAAATAGCAATTAAATACTGTATTGTAATGAATATACACTAGGGGATAAAATATAAATTCTGCAGGCATTCTTAGTAGCATCTCCTAGACCTCCATGAGTCTGACTTTCTTCCAGACTCATAAGCAATTTTTGTAAACACAGAATGGTTTTGGTTAAAAGGAACGTTAAAGATCATTTAGTTCCAAGCCCCCTGCCATGGGCAGGGACACCTTCCACTAGACCAGGTTGCTCAGAGCCCCATCCAACCTGGCCTTGGACACTGCCAGGGATGGGACATCCACAGCTCCTCTGGGCAATCTGTTCCAGTGCTTCATCACCCTTACAGTAAATATATATATTATAGAGCAATCTGAAATAGTTTTCTTTTTTACATTAATAGATTTGCCTACATTTTATTAAAGATGGTAGCAGTAACTGTTCCCAAGTAAACAACAGTGATCTCTATTGTATTTATATTATCAGCAGTTGCATCTGCAGTATAAATTTTGCTGTTAATATTTTTATTTTTTATTTTTTATTTTTAGTATGCAATCTATAAGGCTAGTGCAGATGATTCTGTATTCTCTTTTTTTTAGACTACCTTGACACCAGCTTTTAAATTTCTTTTATTAAAAGTAAAAAATAATTCTGCGCTTGCCAGTTGTAGACGCAATGGGAAAGAGGACACTGCTTTCTCAGAAATATGGTACTAATGGCTGCTGTTTAGCAAAATCATTAATTTGGTAAACATGAGCAACACATTTCTGCCAGATTAATACTTTTAGATAAAATATAGGAGAACTTGATATATACAGGGGTATTCAAAACTGTGTATTTATTATGACAGAAATGCTCCCAGATATTGATATATTTCTAAAAACATTTAGATTACAAGTTTTTTGAAACCTGAACTTATTGATGGCATTCAGTATAATGGTAAAATATATCTTAACAGAAATTTGAAAATTCAAACAAAACTGGTTTCTATTTGCATTTTTTTCTTTATTGTTAGTGCAGAACATCCTAAGTCAAGAAAAATACCTAAAAATAAAGTGTAACACTGATGTCATTATCTAGTTATACAGCTGTCAGCAATACTGGTCATAGTTTGATCAAACTATCAGTAAAGTTGCTGACACTTAACTAACTAGCCCAGAAAATTAGATCCTGTTTTGCTGTGCATATTTATGTTAGTCTGTTTTAATGTGCTACTTAACAGTGGAAGCAGCAACATAGTAAGTATTTTATCCACGGTTTCAGAAATGTAGCAGGTTTTCTTTCATCTTTTTTACTACTTTTTTCTTCTAGCAATAATAATATTAATGATAGTTAAAAAACCCTTAGGGCTGTGATTGGTGTCAGTAAATGAAGACTGCACCCCTCAACTGTAACAAGTAATTGAAGTTTTCACAGTATCTGGGAACATTCCCGTGGTGCTTTACCAATAAACCAGAATTTTCTGTATGCTACCCTCTTGCTTAGTGCATGAAAGAACATGCTTGAGGGTGAAACCAAAGGCATTTTTTGACACATTAGTTCTAAACTTTCCCAACCTTTCAAAAGTAAGTATTAAATTATATATAAAAATTCTGTAACTTCACTGCAATTATGAAATCAGGTGGCAATTATTTTCCTTATGTTTTGTATTGTGGTTCACAAATGGGTAATAAACCGTTAATGTATTTAATGTATATGGCTTTTGTGACCTTTAGTTTTTCATACTGACATAAAATAACTAGCTTTGGAGAATAATGCGAGATTTTTTTTTGCCAGAATCTCCCACAGGTATATCCTGTGAACTACAAAATCTAATTTACAAGTCTTTCAAAAAGACAAATTAAATAGCCTGTCTTCCTGTGACTTATTTCTGACCCACCTTTCCTCCATAGCTACGTCTCCCAGAAAAATGCAAAGAGCTTGCATCATTTTTCTCTCCAGACCCTTTCCTTCTTACCTCCTTCTCTCTTACATTTTTCTTTTCCTTAATTTATCTGTTAAAAATGTCTTGCTTACTCTCTTGATTCTGGACATGACAAGAAAGGTCAAGAAGAAAGAGAAGTAACATGGAAGAAAGTTCTTTATTATCCTTTCTCACTCTTCCTCGTGGTGCTCAGAGTGCTTTATGTGTGTAATAGTACCATGAAATTCTCTTATGTTGAACTTCTGGGTATTTTGGGGTGTGAAATCTATTGTTGTTCATCACAGCTCTTAGATGTGTTTTCTACCCTCAGGCAAATTATTTGTCCAAATGCAATAAGTGTTCTGCTGTGGCTTCCATAGAAACCACTCTCCCTGAAGTAGTTAGTGTCCTCTTATTCTCTGCTAATGAAGAGTCTTCAACCTGATTTCAGTATTTGGCACTGTTGATAATCCCATCTTCCTTATTTATCTCCATAGCGATCCTAGTTAGTCTACCAATCTAAATCATTTTTGTCCTACTTTTTGTGTTGAAAAACCTTCTGTTTATAACATAACAAAGTCAGACTTATGATCTTCCACTGTACATTCCAGCTATACAGCTGTCGTCTACTTCCTTGCCTACATTTAGTAGGTTCCCATTATTGTTTTACAATAATAAATTCTGAGTGGTTTGTTACACGTTTTAAGGACAGGAGTACCAGGTTACAAGTTTAACTGTTGGCATTAGAGTTATTACTAAGACATGAGATCACAAAAAATTTGACATCTTTTTGAAAGAATATGCAAATAATGTAAAATAGCTATATGGAAGTTGTTAATTCTTCAAAAATTTGGAAAAAACCCAATGATTTGTATTTATACAATGATTGTGAACCAAGACACTGTTTTTTATTTTTATCTAGGTGCATTGAGTTGCTGTGATGGGTTATAGTTTGTGGTCATATGGCCTTTTAGAATAAATGTTCTAGCAGTAACATTTATGATAGCACAGGTTTAGCAGTTTAAGTGGTTGATTGAACAAATTCTATCAGTAGTACAAAATCACCATGATGCTGGAGGAATTCTTGCTGAACCAATAAGGACTAAGGGTTTTATTTTTACACCCTTGAATCTACAGTCTTTTCCTGGTGTACTGGGAGATGTTATCCTTCTAAGCGGAGAATTAAATTTAACTTTCCCTAGTAGGAAAGTTTGTCAAAACCTGTATTACATAAAGTTTTGAAGGGAGTTGTCCACATGATGCATATGCAGATGGATATGACTCTTTTCTAAGAAGAATACAGATATATTTTACAGAAAAATCTAGGTGTAACTTCACTTAGCAAATGCAGATTTCATAATTTCTTTTTGTTTTGTTTTGTTTTTTAAATTTCAGAAGAGTCAACAAGTTATGTAGCACAATTTAACAAAATCCCACCTAGGTTGTTATATTATATTTTATTATTTAT
>WEKY01003039.1:313246-390817 GCA_013390045.1 Picathartes gymnocephalus | reverse complement strand
GCCCAGGGGTTTTTTTTTTCGGGGCGGGGGAGGGGGGGGGGGTCCCACCCAGCTCAAGCTGTACCACTATTAATAAAAACTACTTCCATAAAGGAATCTATCTCTTGGCTTATGCAGAAACCTTAAGTCAATTCCAGTTATGGTGACAAGCATACATCATTTTCGTAACATTCCACAAAGCTAAGCTTATCTGAATTCTGAAATTTTTCTTAAAATCCAGCTTTCACATGGTTTACAGCATTGAATATGAGGATTATGTGAAATGTACTTCCTTTCAAAAGAGAACAAGGTGCACCAATTTAGCTGGGATGATAAATAACTTATTGGTTATGTACACACAGGTAGGAGTAACATTTCTTGTTGTCTATCTCCATTGAGGTTTTGGGAGTCATCCCTGTACTTCTAAGTATTTAAAAATTGTAATAATTCATGAATTTTTCAAGCTATTTTGTTTTGATTTGTCTTGGATATTATCCCTTTAGTTAAATCTCAGACAATTAAAAATCTTTTATATTTTTCATCCTAGAACTTGTATCTCTTCCTTGCTGCACATAAAAATATTTACAATCAATAATTGGGCAATATTAACAAATAGAAAAATATTATTAATCCTTTTCTAAGTTATGTCATCATTAAAAATCTATCCTTAAATTTGTATCTTATTCTCATGTTTTTCTTCATGTGAACACTGTTGTCTTAACATGTATAGAGTTTATTTTTCATTTAAAATGTAAGCAGGAAGTGGTGACTATTCACAATTTACTGGTAATATTCTCATTGTTGAAGGAGCAATATAGGATCTATAGTCCCAGCAGAAAAAAAAATAGCATGTATGTGTTATTTTTTAAACAATAGACTCTTTCTGTGAAAGCATTGATTCTGGTTCAGTGTTTTCATAATAGCATGAAGTGTTGTAGGAATTACTGATGGTGCAGAACATTATCAGGTGTACACAGCATGATGCCTGCACTGTTTTCACAATGTAATTTTTGAAGAAACTCCAGCAAACTAAACCCTTTTGATGCAGCACTAGATAACAATATGGAACAAATAAAATGATCTAGGAGAAATGTTGCCTCTAGCACAAATGGCTGAATCTCATTAATATCCATGCACTTATCTGCAGACCACAAAAAATAGATCTCTATGCATTAGCTAGCACAGATACCTCTGTGCAGTGCTGCCTTTAGGTTTTGTAGACATACATAGAGTATTTTCTGATTAAATTAACCTGTGTCAGGTTCTTGAGGTTATGTTTTACTTTTTTGTACATTTGTATCTAACCTGAGGGTGAGCCTTATTTTCAGCACCTGTCTTAATATAAATTTTGTGGTGATGCTCAGCACAAAGAATTTCTGCTTTAAATATTTTCATTATTACACCGTACTTTGTAGACCAAATAGTAGCAAACTTCCAGTGCAACTTAGCCTTTTTTCCAGGACTGGGAGAAGGCTGGCTAACATCTTAAGTAAGTAGATAAACACAACACAATCAAACTTGTAGGATACACACGTAGCATGTATGTGTCAGAGACGTTTGAGTGATAAATTACACAGACCATGTGGTAAATTGCAGTTTGTGCTTTTGACTGCCTCATCTACCCTCTGCTTACTAATCCATCTCCACTGAGACCACTTCCATCATTTAAAAGATCTGATCAACATCAAATAGCTCCCTTTAAAAAACCACAGAATAACTTGCCACTATACATAAAGCAGGTTTATCTAACCATGGTAAATGCTGGATATGTCAGCAACCTTCAGCTAACCTATTTCATGTCATTTTAAAGGGCCAGAAATGGCAAAAAAAGAGTGGAACGATATATGAAAAGGTCTTCCTGTAGCTCTTAACAGGGATCTTACCGTCCCTGGAAAAATCTGTATGATGGGACTGAGAGGAGAGGTAAGGCTTGCAGCATAATCCAAAAATAGTATTCTGTACTTAAAAAAAAAAAAAAATCCAATGCCTAAAAAAAATAATGACAACAAAAACAAAAAAAAAAGGGGAACCCCCCCCCCATCCCACTCCTCAGAACAATTCTATGAACTCTCCAAGCCCTAAACCAGAAAAATAATCTGACATCTGATGCACTATTGAGACTAATACGCTAATTCCATATGGTTAGATTAATCCATTAATCACTGCTAAAAATAATTGTGTAGGTACCTAAATTAGCTGAATCTTTTTTTTATGGGAAGCAAAGAAGAATAAAAGGCTTTATAACACTAAAAGTAATTCCTGTGGCTGATAATTAGCATTGTGTTTAAGTACTCATCCTTATGCTGCTACTTTCCCTTGAAAAAAGCAGAGCAATGTCCTCGTCTTCACTGAACATGGTATTAGCACCTCAGAATTGCACTGCTCTGGAGCCCAGACTTAATTAAAAAACAAGGTTAGGATCAGACAATATATCAAGGTTATAAACGGGAGCACTAACCTTCTGGAGGGGAGACATTCTCAGCTTTCCAAAGGAAACAGGAGTTTGTGCCTATATTTGGAAGGTCCTGAGAGAACAAACTTTAGCATCAGCATAAATTAAATACAGAGAAAGTAATTTAGGTACAGTTAGTCTCGTTCTGCCTGTGCCTTGGTTCAGGACTGGAGTTCATGTGCTGCCACAGACAATATCAGCAGCAAAAAGGAAAGTAGACCAGTTTCCAGAAACTTTTGGTCAGGCCCTGAACACTGTCGGTTCTTTAGGAAGGAAGTTCACCTGAGCTTCAGCTTCAGCTCAGAGTCCTTTGTGCCTTCTCTCTGCTGAGCACTAGTTTTCATTAAGTTCAGTGAAGCTGACAGCATTTGGCTCCAGAGCTCACCCTGACACCAAGGACTTCTCTTAGATGTACTGTAGATACTCCAAAAATGTGCATCTCCACAAGAAAGAAGGTGAACAAAGGCCATTGCCAAACAGGAAGGGGGTACTGTCTTTGCTGAAAAATGTCTATAGCAGCAGCACGTTTCCCTTAGAGCAGTGAGGTCTGTTCATAGAGGAAGGTGCTGCATAGAGCAGGCAGAGGTTTTCTGTGCATGGAGAGACAGACTCGAAGGATAAGACTGGAAGTGTGTTACTGTAAGAGGGGAGGTTGTCTGAAGTACTAACCCTGTTTGTCTGACAAGAACCAGGAAATACTACAAATCAGACAAGTAATCAACAGCATTCAAACTTCCAAGAGAACAACATAGAATAAAAACCTCAAAATCATTTTATTAATTTCTTTCTGTTCCAAATTACAAAACAGCTCGTTATAGTTTTTGTAAAAAGTATTCTTTGACTGTGACTGTTTTTCTAAATAGAAGATAAAGCATCATTATTAAATTTTCATGCAAAATACTATGCGTGGAGTAACTCTTTATGAAAGAACTACTATATTTGCAAAGTCAATATTTGAAAGGTTTGTAGTACTTCACTGAAACAAAGGTTGAAAGGCCTGAAGATACAAAGTGAAAGCTTGGTTAAGCAACAAGTGAGGGAGGATGAGCTAATGGTTTACAATGGTCTGTAGAGTGGATAAACCAGGAGGAATAAAGATTCATAGAAAAGTACAGTGAAGTGCAGCAAGGACTATTGGAATGAAAGTAAGAAATGGAAAATTTAGACTGCTCACACCAGGAAAAAATTCTTATTGGAAAAATCTGTTGCATGGCTGAACAGCCTCCCAAAAGATATGCTGGAATTGCTGAAATTCTCTGAAATAGCTAAAATGAACCTTCAAACAATAGACTAGACCATGGTGGCAAGAGCTGTGTCACAATTGGTGCCGAGGAAAGGGTGTCAACCTATGGTCACCTGCTTACATCACTTCATTGCACTGTCCTGATACTTCACCAAAAGCCCCAAAATGTAGGTGAGAGGAACAGAGTAGGCAGATGAAAGAAAAAAAATCCACATTTACATAGTTGTTGTGCCTGTATATATATATATAAACCTCCCAAATTTAAATGCCTTCACATAGACCTCCGAAGAATATGTGAATTATACAAATGTGGCCCCTGACCAGCCCATGGGGGCAGGAATTCCACAAATAACTGCTTTTAGTTCCACATCAGTGAGTTTCCAGGCTGAAACTGGGTCTCTGTCTGGCAAACCAAATTTCATGACATCGGGTCAATTTTTCCTTTCCTGAAAGGCCTCATATTCTTTATGTGCACCCAGGCTGAGATAACTGCCTCATGTCATATCTTCTTGGGAAAAAGGTCTTGTCAATGTAGGATTCTTTTATAACCAAACTTTTAGAAAGGACATTTTCAATGTGTACATATAGTAAGTTTACTTTATGACCGAAGTTTTTCCCTTCTGATAGCAACATTTGCTCATTCCAATTTACTCATTCAAGTCCTGTCACTGAAAACCATAAGCCAATAAATAGGATACCTGTGGATACCTCAGCCAATAGTGCTGCTGGCCATGCATAGCAGTGTACCTTTTTAAGAATAGATATTTGGGCTCAAGCACACAGCATGGCTGCTAAGAAAGAACCCAGCTGGATGCTGAGGTTGCAGGTACTGGGAAACTGATTGAAAGAACTGAAACTCTTTTGGGCCTGGCACAGGGGTAAGAGCTGAAGATTTGAAAGAAGAGGGATGATACTGTAATGGATGACTCTTCAGCTTTCTGGTGGCTTCATGTGTGGTCACATGCAGGAGAGCTTTATTCCTTTGGCAAATAGGGAAATGCTTTCTTTAGGTTAAGGGTTGTTGGTTCCATCAGCAGAGTCTAATACTAAGGACATGTTCCCAAGGCACATGCTCATACATCTACACACACAGCTATGGAAGCTGCTGAGGAAAACTTGTCACTGCTCAATTCAAGAAGCCTTATGGGCAAAACACAGAAAAGGCAGAAGAGCTACCAGCATTGTTCTTCAGTCAGCAGGCCAACCTCATTCGAACAGCCTGGAATTAGGAAAAAAAAAAAGAGGTCAAAAGGGAATAACAGTGCTGCCATCCAAGGTGGTTCTTTGATTTCTGCTTCTCCTGTGAAGATAAACGAATGTGAGTTTGAACTGGTGTTGAGCTCAAAAATGTAGACATATGATGACTGGCCATTTTCATTTTTGCCGACAGGATTTTAATACTGAATTTTTATTTAATACCCCCCTTCTTAGTAACTGAATCCCTAATACCACTACTATTTTGATATCAGGGTACCTTATGATCTCACAAAATGATAGAATCAGTCTGAAGTTAACTACAGTTCCTGGTTCTAGCTCCTTATATGCCCTGATGTTATAATCTATGGACAACTGTATAGTTATATTTGTTGTCAAAGATTTGTAAAAGTATTGTATGGTTTTTTTCTGGCTGAAAAAGGAATCAAACACCAATATATCTGTCAAGTAACTTACCATATAAGACAAAATCTAGTAATTATTATTTTTAAAAAATTGCATTTCCTTAGTTTGCAAAGGTACACATTTATTGCAAAATCACCCTGCCTATTTTCAAACCTGATCTAATATTGACTACGCTATTATTACAGTGGACCTAATAGTGTCTCATCACTTTTGGGGAATTGTATGACTGGTATTATGTATTCTGTTGCACTTTGAGTATAGAAACACTCCCAACTTGTTTGCACCAAAGTATATTTATCCTTTATACTGCTATTCAGGAAGGATTTTTTCAGAGACTGGCGATTATCCTTCAACTTAAAAATTATTATCCCTTACTTTTATGGAACCTAACGCACATCCAAAATGAACCTGACTCCTTTGTGCTCTTGAATGATCTTTCTCTATTATTTTAAGAATGAAGTCTACCACTAGAAAAATTATAAATTATAGAATTCTCCCGCTCCCAGGTTTACTTTGATTCTGTGCAAATTTGCCAGAATGAAAAGATTACATCTTTAGTAATCAGGTGAAAAAAAAGTACATTGAGGTTTTTTAAATTAAAATATTTCTTTTGACGAAGGGATTAGCCTAAGTTTGCACACTCAGTGTAATTAGTGCATATGGTCCAGCTGTGAAGAAATAGCTGAGGACTTCTAACTTATTATTAATTAGGCTCATTAAAATGCAAGTAAGAGAACGATGCCTAGATAAACAATACCTTATGTCATAAAGTCATTACTTGACAAGAGCTAGTCTTGCTAACAGAAGTCATTACTGATATTTTAAAGGAGCTTTTTTTTTAGACTCCATGGGTGCCAGTTAACTACTTTTGACTGACATCAAGGACAGACATGCAAAACTGTAAGGAGCCAGCCGTACAGCACAGCAATTCTTTTCACATCATTTCGAAATATGTCTGGCTGAGGTCAAAGGTTGACAACCAAATGACAGGCCTTCTTCAATTGCTGTGGTGTCACAGCAGGAGTGTGTCAGGGAAATTTTCCTGGGCCCCTCTGTGAATTTTTACATGTTCACATTTCTTTCCTTGTCTTGTAAGTGGGACAGGATTGGCAGATTTGTGATTAACACCTCAGAAGGAGAAGCGTAGACACCATCCCATGTTGGGAGCTCATGGTAACTGCAGCTAATAATCAAAAGGTTCTCCTTCCACATTAGCAAAGTACAAGAGACCAGCCTTTTATCTGTGTTCATTTTTATTAGAAAAGGGATGTGAGATTAGCAAGGGCTTTAGCTGCGTACATTGGTAGGAATTGCTGCATTTCTCACTATCAGCACATCTCCTGGTGATACTGGTGTAATGAGATTGTCCTCCAGACAAAGACAGAAAGATCTATGCATTAAATACCAACAAACCAGACACCAAACTGCTTTCAGAGTTTTATAAATGTTACCCTTTCTTTAATGTCCACACATGCTAACTTACAAATAGCTCCACTGAAACAGCTTTGGCTGCAAATGCATCAAAAGCTGCTATTGACGGGTGCTGAAATAAGGGCCTGCCTTTAACACAGGGTCAATTGATAAGTGACTGACCCAGACTTTTGACTGACATGAAGAGCTGTCAGGCAAGGTGCATCATTCTTAGTGGTGAGTAAGCACTGAAGAGATCTGAGCCACTGCTGTGTTGGGTAAAATAACTTGTGATAGAAAGAAGAAGTGAGAACCAGACTGCAAGAAAGTAAGAAATCAAGGAAGATAATTTTACTTGTATTTGGACAAGACTGACATAATAGAGACTTCCCATTGTCTGTTTACCAGCCCTATAAAACATTCTGTACGATAAATAAATTTAAAAAAATATGTCTTGAGTGTATCTGAGAACCTCTGTAGGTGCACTCTTGGCAAGAGTTATGCTGTACTTCAAAAGCAAAACCAACTTTGCTCTAACCACTGGAAACTCCCAGACTTGTGGCATCTCTTCCCACTTCAGAGTAAAGGGAAGACAACAAAAGCTAGGCAAGATCATTTTGGCTTATTCTGCCTTTGTTTACTTTTTAAGCACAGGTAGAGAGAAGTGATAGGACAGAACGGATAACAAAGTGCAGTATTTTTGAAGATGAAAGTGAGGAATTAATTAAAGCTGAAGATACCACCAAAACCTGGCAATTAGTGCAAAGCAAGACAAATTACACTCAAACCATATAATAAGCTTTTATGTTTATATTCTAAGCATATGAGGGAAAATCTTAATCTGATCACTTGTAACTGAATATCTAATGCATATCTCCATTGCCTACAGAGTACAGGTAAGATTTACATATGAACAAAGAGAAAAAAGCATCTTCATCCTCAAGAACCTAGAAAAATGCCACAAGCCTGCCAGTTCCTGAAATGTACCCTCTTTTTCAAGCTGGTCCTTTGTATGACCAGACCATCCCACTGTCTTTTGGACAATGTGAGCATGCAACCTGATAGCACAGAACACGTGGCTGATATAAAATCTATGATCTTGTAGATGTCTACAGGTCACAACCTGTATGACAACAAAGCACAGCCAGTTGCTCATTAATTATTATCTAATGGGTGCACCCCAGCACACATTAGACCATGTGTTGAACACTCTACCTTGTCTTGGTGGCCCTCAGCTCAATACCCCATGACCTGTAAACCAGCCTCGGGTAGTGAAACAAGAAACTTAAATTAGAACTGAAGAGAGCAGAAGTTAGAATAATAGTTTAGGAAAAAGGAATGTGCTATACTCAACATTTGCTAGAGGAGAGAGAGAAAACATTTCCTGCAGCCTGCACGGACAGAAGAAAGAGAGGAAAAGAGGCAAGGATTGATAAGGAGAGAATGAAGAAGTGGTCTCAGGCCCCATGGCAGTAATACATCAACTCCCTGCCTTGGACGGAAGCCAGAGGTCAAAAGGCCCTGAGAAGAGGTGGGAAGATAAGAGTCCAAACTTAGAAGAGGACTCTCTTACGTTATCCCAGTGACCACCAGAGATAACCAGAAGAACACTAGACTGATTACCATCTGGGGCAAAGATGGGTGGGATTAAAAGATACATATGTATTGGAAAATTATGTAACCCTATGAATATGTAATATTTTAAAGGATAAAAGGATTAAGAGATGGGTGGGCTACACACATGATTTGAGGAGCGATCCTCCATGCGTCCAGCACTGAATAAGCATACCTACTTCACAACTTAACACAGGTTGTGGAGTCCTTTCCGCACCTCAGGTAGAAAACCAAGACTGTTGTTATGTATGTGAAACAGAAGACAAAAAAAAAAAAAACTGTGAGAAAACTCTTGATCTTTCCATGTGGTGAAGAAGAAGTGCAGCTTTGCAGGCTGTTCTTGAATCCATCACCAACCACCTAGCCTGAAGACATCATGAGTGACCAAACCTGTTCTGGCACTTTTTTTTTTTGGCACAGCTAACCCTTTGTTTTCATGAAGTGTTTAATGTGAACATTTGATAGCGAAATCAGAGTGCATTGGTTAGTTTTGGTATAAGTCTGTTGCAGAGTCCAATTGTGAGAACACTAATTTTTCGAAACAAAAATTCTGCTTTCCAAGAATATTTCACAATAGTCTCTCAAAAGAAGTTGTTTACATACACATGCTAATTCATAATCTTACTTGAGAAAATGTGTGCATATAAAGCTATAATTTTTTTTTCAAAATGCCTTTTTTTTTCCTAAATATTTTAACTTTTCATCTAGGTAGTGATGTGCTATAATTGTCTTAAAGAGCTATCTTAAAGAATCCAAAGACTCATTATCACTGGACAATAATTAAGGGAAAGAAACAGCAGAGTGTGAAAAGCCGTCTTCCCTGTATGCTTTAGAAATAATTGTATTCTACATAAGTATATATGCAGTTAGTAATTGTTTACCTGAACAAATAACAGTAAAAACAGAAGAAGCAGTGACTGCCCCCGGCACAACAACTTGCAAGGCTGGAACTTCAATATGTTCAGATGTGTTCACAGTACTGTGGGAAACACTTCAGCAAATACTCTGAAACACGATCAGAAATGCGAAGCAGAGATGAGGATTGCTGAGCAGCACCTGGGACGCGCCCTGATTGAGCAAATGCTGAAATAATTAGGAACAGTTGCGCTGCGGCAAAGGTGCGATGGGCGGCCAGGCCGGCCGGGCCAGACACGGCCATGGCAGAGCTCCTGCGCGCTGCAGCAGCGCCCGGCCACACCCCGAGATGGCTGCTGGCCTTGGGGAGCTGAAGCACACTGGTGTCCTCCCCGGGTGTCTGCAGGGACACGGGCCGGATGTCTCGGCCTGGTGAGGCGGTGGCAGCACGGGCTGAGGGGCTGCAGGAGAGCCGGGCGCACATCAGGCCTCTCGCCGGGTCACGGGGCCCTGGCAGCTGGCAGGAGACACCTTGCCCTCCATTTCAATGCTGCGAGCATCCTCCGTGACCTTCCCTCTCCCTTCCCAGCACATGCTGACACATCCAGCCTAAATTTGCGTCTCACATCACCTCAGGATACTCATGGCTAATTTCATTATTTTGGAGAGAAAATGCAAATGAAGCCAGACAGCTGGTGCTTTCCTCGTGGCGAGGAGTGATGGAGGGGCCTGAGGCCTACCTCATCAGAGGCTCTCATACCCGTCTGCTCAGACAGGCCCTGGCGGGAGGAGAGCGGGGAGGCTGCCGGAGCAGCGGGAACAGATGGCAGGGAAGGTAGGAAGATGGAGAAGCGAGAGGGGCCAGAGCCGTTCAGAGGCAGAGGCAGTGTCAGTTACCTGTGGGCTGAGGCAGCGTCACAGGACAGCTCGGCATCTCTCAACCTCCCCTGCCTTGCAGAGTTGTTTTAATTCGGTGGGGATATGAAAGGTGGTCGCCGGTCAGGTGTTGCACAGCGGCCTTGGATTCAGGATATTTTAGGTTCTGCTTTAAACCAGGAAGGACCTCAGTTTGCTCCTAACCCTGGCTGATTGACTGCTAGCTCCTCCTGAAAATACCGTAACTCTAAATCCAGCAGGTTCAGAGGCTGTTTTTTAAATCCCTTTTCAAGAGTAGGCAAAGACTTAGAGAAAAAATATGTTCCCCAATACACAAGAGGGAGAGATTTTAAATCAATTCCACCAATTATTCATGGCAGAAGGAAGGGAAAACAAAATCATACCTGTAAAAAAATCTGTCAAAACATCGTCTGATAAAGCACCTTTACAGCAGGTCTGCGCAGACCAGCATTTCTCAGCAGTTCGGCCCAGCTTGTACCAACACATTCCACAAAAATGTTCCCTAACACCTGAAAAGGTAACGACACCAGGGTTGTGTTAGTTAGTTGGAGTTTTTAGTTGATTGGAGTTTTTCTATTGCTATTTTATTCTTATTATTCTTACTTTTAGTGAAGTTGTTTCTGTAGAGGTCTGAAATCTTTCATTTGACATACCTGCGGGCAAGTAGCAAGTGTGGAATTTTTTAATAAATTAATTGGAGAGGTAGGTGCTTTCCAGGGAGCAGATCTCTCCCTCTCTCTTTCTGTCTTTCTGAGTGGTATAGGTAGATCTTTTAAACAAAAGAGTAAAAGAAAAAATAGATTTGAAGAGGTTTAAGTTGAATGAGCAGCATTTTCATGCATGAAGAAGGAGCTAGAAAAGACAAGAAATCTAATGTCTTATACATAGCCCTGTCCTCTGAAGCATTGTAACAAATGAATTCCCAAGACTTTACCTGTATCCTAAGTTACAAAACGCTCCCAACTACAAACTCTCTCTACATCTGTAACAGAGTTCTCTCAGATTCCTCTGCTTAATAATTACTCAGTACTGGCTAGAAATTAATATAATATATCAATTGATTCTAGAAGTGAATCACTGACTCATTAGGTGAGTAAGCAGAAGGTCAGTATTATCACTGGAGCAGATTCATAGACTTCAGAGAATATGATCAATCCTCTCCTCACAGACCTAATAACTGGTGTCTGGCAACACAGGTAATAACATGGGATTCAAGACGCTTGGTTCCCAGTACTTTTAAGATACAGATCTAAAGTTCAACTTCTACTGTAAATCTTGTGGCCATCAGTTCAGAGATATCCATGCAAATACAAGTTTTAGATCCCATTCTGTACAGGGTGCAAAGGGCTGCTGAGGGCTGTTGCTGTGGAACAAACCCCTTTTTCCCTTCCTGTTCCCCACCCCTCACTGACATCTGTACAAAGCCAGACAGCTTTCCACCCACCTAATTTGTATTACATGTCCATCTCTCCCATATGAATATTCTCACAGATTATGTGCCTCCTCTACTCCTCCAAGTTTCTTTTTCTACCTCTTTCTACACAAGGTTATCCAATACCTTCCCAGCTTTCCTTCCTTTTGGTCAACAGCGCTGAGAAGCACAAGTGCTCCTCCTCAGGACCCTGCGCACGCTGTTTTCTTCGCAGATGCTGCATCCCATGAAAGTAAAAGGCTCTTCCTTGGAATATACTCTCCAACATTTCTGCTGTGTCCTTTCTTTTTTCATACAAGGCTGCAGTAAACCTTTCTCTCCTTCTCAGTCGCCATCTAAGTCTGCTGCCACTAGTTGTTTCATTCACTTCCTCCCCTTAGTTTTCTCTGATTCTGACTGACAGCCTCTTCTCTCTTCTCCTGCCGTCTTTCTTCCTCTCACACTGCAGTATCCATGATGAAGGATCAGCTGAACATCAGCTGTGCTCCCCTGTCTTAACATCTCCTATTTGCACATGCATTCTCCTCTCACCTCCCTTAGTGTAGGGCTTGGGACTTCTCTATCCTTGCCTAACTTTTGCAGAAATTTAGGTTGATTCTCAGTCACCACAGAAATTTTCTGTATGCCTTTCCTCTAAACAGTCTGCCAACCTCTTAGTTGAAACATAAATCTGTCACATATTGTCCAAAATAAAATTGTGGACTCTATGATTCCCTTTCCCAAGGGTTTAATGATGGCATGAATTTACTATGAAGAAAAACCCAAACTTTGTTATGTTTTCTGACATATGACTTCCTACCCAGACTTCCTTGCTTTCTCCCATTCGCTATTATCAGTTGTTCTAGTGCATATCTTTGGCATTATCTTCTACACAGCATGGATAGAAGACCGTGTCTATGCCTTAGCGATATTTATTGCATCACATCTCCATGATATAGATTTTTATGTCAATCTATATAAAGATAACTCTTGGATGGTATCTGCTCACTTCATATCCTGATTATTGCAACATCATTTTCTCTGTTGTGTCAGATTCATCACTTATGCGCACTTCCAGAATCTCTCCACAAATTATCCATCATCTCCTGATAAGCAGAATGCTGAATCCCACATCTGATCAGTTTGAACTCCTATCTTTCCTTACATACTCATATTTCACTGTCTGTATTTCTCATTTGCAGCAAGAACAGAAACACAATGAATAGATTTTGGATGTATGTACACCATAAGCTTTCCTATGGGTTAAAGATGCTTCATTTCTCAAGCTGTATTTCCATTTTGCTTTGTCTGTATCCACATTTTGTCTCTGCTTCCTATGTTGAGACTGAGACGCAAGAGCTGGGAGAAGACTCTGTTTTAATCCATGTGTTCATGGATTACTGGATTCACGGATTCACAGCTCTTAAGTAAAACCAGCTCATATGAGTTATACTAATGTAAAAACCAACACCAAAAGGTGAACTCAGAGAAATAAGCAATTTTGCTCATGTATCTGCTTTTTGATAGAAGGAAAGTGTGGAAAACGTCAGAATCAGCCTTGTCTTCTAGGTGGGTCACCCTCCACCATCCTACTGACAAGTCCTTTACATGAAACACCTACAAGTCTGCCTGAGGAGTGGGATTTTCCACCTCAGAGATAAGACTCATCTTTGAGTCCCCTTTCCAAGAGCATTTATAAATTTCAATTCCACAGTCACTAAAAAAAGAGGAAGATTGACCAATGAACAGTCAAAGGAATACCTCTGGCAGGACTTACTTATTGCATAGTTACTGACATGTTTAAATCTTGCCAAACTGGAAGCAGTTTTGGGCAGGAGCATCAATGGAGTGGTAAATGCTGCGGGAACTCTACTTGTAGACACAGGGGCATGTCAGCTCCAAGCAGAAATGATTTGCATTAGCAATTTCTCTGCCAGCTCCCAGTGAGGCTGGGGCATAGCACAGCAAAGCCCTGTGAAAGAGACATTAGCTGAGGACTAAAAGTTTTTTAATCTGATCTGCTCTACACTTCCAGCTGTGCAAATAACACTCACATAGGACCATGCTGACAGATTTCCACTGCTTCTTGTTCTGGAGATAGCTTAACAGACTCGATGTGACTCTGCACAGCCCTGCGTTGCAAGATGTAGCATAATATTGGACACTGAAGATTACAGCCCCCTAAGGAGTTGTGATTTTTTTTTTTTTTCGACAAAAGACTCCAGAGTTAGAAAATATTTTCTCTTTAAATGCTCTTGTTCAGGAATAGGGTCAAAGTCATACTTGATAATCAATTGGGATTTTATTAGCAAAAAAATTTTCTGTTAACATTTCTAAGATACATAGAAGCTTCTTTTTTTTTCAGTTACAGAGACACTCTGTTTAGCCATCAGTATTTACAAAAACAGCAGTGCAGACATGTCAAGTTCAACATGTTTTCATTCTGTGTTCCCCAGCTCAGCAGTTAGACCATTCATTAATTTCCCCTTCTCCTCCACACACCGTCTGTGCACCTTATTTATATTCACCTGCTGCCAGTTTAACACCCTGAAGAGGCACACCTGCAGTGACAGCAGTTTCACATTACTGCTGCTGGACCCCATGCTTTATCCCTTCTAGGAGAGCTCTTCCTGCCTAAGGCCTGACTCGCTTGAATCCCACACTGCCTACACAGCCAGCTTGTTTGGCTTGCTTGAGATCTTCACCCAGCCCTGAGCTGGCTCCTCCGATTCCTCCAGCACTGCACAACATTTTACCTTCTGATTTCACAGATCTGTGTTTATGTCAAGAAACAAACTATTGTGGCAGGGTCTTAAATAAAGGGTGCCATCTTAGAAATAGAAAATGGTCCTTGTCTTGAATCACAGAGTTGTTGACAATTGGTTTCAAATCATGTTTCTTGCAGTCCCTCCCCTCCATGTCTGCTCCATGCAACCTACAACATGTGATAAAGGGAGCAATAAACATTCTGTTCACCATACAAAGAGCCTTTTGACTTGAAGATACAGAGGAAAAGATGAACTGATACGCAGATCAGCTCTTGTTCTTTTTCCTTGGAGCTTCAGTAGAAACTACAGGCTCTGGAAATGTAGTTCTCTCCCTTCAGGCAATGCCAGGGTTCAGTTTCTTTGACACTATGCGTAGCCAAAGCCCCCAAGGTAGAAGTCCAGTGACCTCACTGCTTTGGAGCAGGAGCACATGTCATAAAATTAGAAAAGGGAACAGGCTGATCATGTATCTTCTGTGTTCCCTAGCAGCAGCAGTCACTCCTACTCTGAGCCTGAGCAAGAATTCTTGTTAGCAAATTCATGGACTCCAATATCACCCAAACCTTCAAAGATCAGGATAACATAACAATTTCTAAACATAATTTTTTTGTCGATAAGCCCCACCTTCAGAGGCTAACACTATATGCAGCAGAAATACACAATGGCAGTGTTTATCCATGTCAGCACTTTGGGATTCACAAAAAAGGAAATACACAATACATCCATGGCCACAGCCCCTTGGGTGGAAACTGGAAGATATATATAACCTCCCTGTTTGTTAGACTGTTGGATAGTCAGAGATGGGCAAGGCTGTTCTCAGCCTTCACAGTGGTATATGAAAAGTGGTGAAAGCACATCAGGAGACTAAACACTGCGTTGTTGTTGTAGCCACCTGTGCATTCTGAGATCTAGCTCAAAGTTCTGGCCTTTATACACTAGTGAACTTTGCAGATTAAATCCCCTAGCCAGTGAAGTAGAAATAAAAAGCCCATTCTCTTAAATGAAATCAGTATTACTCCAGGCTCTGATATGGTAGTGTGCAATCTTGAAATTGATGAAGTCCACTGATTAAATTGTATATGTCACAGAAAAAAGGATTTCTAGTTAAAGTACTCACAGTTATGAACATGAAAAGAGTGTTACATTCTATATAATAATTTAAATTTTGAAATTGAATGATGAAAGGATAAAGCAGCATCACACAGTGTTAGCTGTCAAAGGATATTTATGAAAAACAGAGAAAAAGTCTTTAAATACTTAGCTGTTAAATAGCAGCTAGAATAATAGGTTCTGGTATTGCTTCTAGCTACGGAGAAGAAAATCTTCCCCATTTAGGGAAGAGTGTATATACTGCAGGCACATGAGAGAAATCTAAAAAGTAACTAATGCTATGTTGGTTCTGAGTTTTGTGACATTCATATTTTCATTTAAGGCAGGGATTGCATATTTATTTCTATTTTAATTATTTCTTTTGAGCTGCTTTGTAAGGAGGGTTTGATAGAGAGTAATGGCTTACGCCGTGTGGTATTGACTTACCTACACAAGACTCCTGTGTACTCCTCATCTAGCCATACAAGTAACCTATGAAGGCAGCAGAGAATTCAGACTATTCAAACCTTTTCCTTCTTCTCTAACTGTGCACCACAATGCACATATCATCTAGCAAAGAGTGAACTAACTTTAACTATGTAAGAAACCCCACAGAATTTGATTGAACCACTTGCATGCTAATCATTACGCCATGTGTTAATACCTAGTTTTAAAGAGGTATCAGTTATCACCCTTCCTCATACATGGGGCTCAAGGAAAGGAAAATACAATGAAAGACAAACATCTTAATTTACAAGTTAAATTAGCTGGTTGTCACCTAAACCAACCAAGAATTCTGAGTGTTAGAAGATGCAAACTTTGTGTATCAAGGCACACACACTGAATTCATCCACCTGTCCAGAGTCACAGTACATCAAGAGTCAAGACAGAGATGCTTTCCTACAGAGGAAAGAGGTTACTGACTCTGGACATAATTTTGTCTCCCCTGTCAGAGATCATTTTCATAGAGAAGCCAACGGTCTGCGGAGGGGAAAGGAGAACTTTGGGAATCTAGTGCTGTTTTGATAATGGCATTGAAATGCTGAAAAAGAGAGAATGGATGGGTGACATCAGTCACAGGAGGTGAAATGGTGAGGTCACATGAGTTAGATGGATCATGGAGAGTAGATCTGCACTTTGTCCTTTGTCCTCTCTAAGGTATTATTCAAATATAATTCCTCTGTACTTTGTGTGACATTTGCTAAGATTTTAAGACAGGTGCTTTTGATCATTAGCCTAGGAGAAATTATCCTGACTAATATGGACAGGCATTTCTATAAAGCATATTGTTATTTTAATATTGTGGGAATATTGGCAATTGTGAATTATCCACTAGAGTGACTTACTATTGTATTTTACACTTTATGCCCAATATACAGATGATTTATGTAACAGCTTTGCTAACTGGATAAAGAGTGTATCTTCAAAATATTAATTTTAGAATATTAAAACTGCTGCTTTAAGCAAGATTGTGCTTTCCCATTTTTGAAAAAAACACAGCCAGAAACAAACTCCATCTCCACAGAGCTTAGTACACGCTCAGATACATTATAGTGGCTTCAGTTTAATTTCCACTAAATCAGTTTATCTCATGTTAAAATTTTGCCAGAACGTACTATAGGAGAGTATTTAGACACTGTAAGGATTAGGCATTTCTACCATAGAAGTAAATAACAAGACCATTCTGCTTCTGAAAGCAACAGACCACTAATTAATTTCCCAAATGTACAGCATACAAATGCTGAAAAATAAAATAACAGAGAAAAATAAAGAATAGGAGATAAGGTTTATCTTACCATATATATCAAATCATTCTTTAGAGATGAAGGATGATTCAGTTGAAGGATTCAATAAAAGACTAAAATTATTATCAATTTTTAAAACCATTTAAAATACATCTAGAAATAGATTTAATCCCGAAACCCCTCAAGCATTGCTCTGTGTTCAGCAGATATAGCAATACAACAATATTAATATCTATTTGAAATTAACTTTCTCTGAATTCCTTTCACCACAACTCTGGTCTCTAAAATCATAGTTCTGTTTTGACCGCTGTACAGAAACTGTGATTTGATATCTCATTCATAGCCCAGCTGTGCAGGAACTCTGTTTAGTGCAAAGCTTTGCAAAAAGGAAAAAAAAAAATATCTTATTTGACCATGAACTTTAGATGATCTAGTTAGCGTTACTGTCAAGCATCCCGCGGTCTTTTTGAAAAGCAGGACTTGTCCATGTTGCCCTCTGGCCAACTTCAGTGGGATTGAAGCACTAGCGAGAGCCATCAAACTGCCTGACAGCTTGTCACCAGTGAGACTCCATTAATTTACACACATTTTCCTCTGTTTGGCATTTACCATGATAACTCTTTTCTTTCCAAGCAGCTCCTGTTTGCATTTAACACTTGGGTTAATTTTCATCAGAGTTTAAATTTAGCCATCAGTTATTTCAGGGGAGCTGTCAGCCAACATATGGAGGAAAAAAATCCTTCTGAATTTATAATAAAGTGGAATCTGTTGAATGTGAAGCAAAAAGCAACTGCAATATACTGCAAGGCCCCGATGGGGGGACCAGGGTCAGCAAAGAATAGCAGAGTGGATTAGTTGTTCTATTCACCAGAGTGGCATCTGAGCACCTCAGGAGCTTCTTGATATATCAAAAAATGATGGAAAGACACAGTTCAATTTGTCCCCCTTTTATAAAGGATAATTAACCTGTCAGTCTTGCTACTTTAACAACTTCATTAAATTGGAGCAGAAATGGGTGCAGGGAGCCCCTGTCTTTTTCCAAAATGAGCACAGGGCACTGGTTAAAATTGTTGAACAGCCACCTTCTTCCATCTTCCTCTCCCTTAGAATAACATAATGTTATTTTAGGGTTTTTTTAGATGAAATTGAAAGCCCTTCCCTAAAATATAGAACTAAGCTTGCTCTCACGTGGCCAACAGTAGGAATCATTTTAACTCCAAAGGATGAAAATAATCAGGCACGTAAACAAGGAAGACTGCATCAATTAAAGATGGAGCTTACGGGGTTGCTATAACATTTCCAACATACGGTGATCCTTCTCAAAGGTGAGATGACTTTCCCACTTAAGCCAGAAGGAAACAGACAAAGTCCCCTTTTCTTCTGAAGAAAATGTAAGCTTTACAATTTGTGTTCTAAACTGGATTAAAAATGCTGTCTTTAAACTGAAAAGTCTGCAGGAAAGTTTATATTGAAAAGATGAAAAATCAAATTAACGTGTACACTTCTGGAAAACATGTTTAGGATTTAATAAATAATAGTCCTTATAAATAACTGGATATGAGCTAAGTTATTGATCAGTCCAAAATCTTCATCTGGGATCTAAGTGTACTACACAGTTCTGCAAGGTACATTTTTTGCACACTATAATATTTTCCTCCTCAGAGCAATTTTATGGGCACAAAAGATTTAAAGACATCAGAGGGAGGGAAACTATCACCCAGAATATCAGCTTTCATAACAACAGGAAGAGTGAATACTTTCATATATTGCACTGTAATCTTGCATTTTAGAAGTCACACATTTTCTTGATGATTATTCAGAAAAGCTTGCTGGTATTAAAAAAAAATAAGAAAAACCAAACCAAACCCCCACCCCTTGTGCCTAGTCCTATGCAAAGAATCTCATCAATTTTATCCAGAAAATAAACTTTATGTAACATGACCAAATCTTCAGATGAAAACAATTTTATAGATTAACTTATTGCAGGGGTGACCTGAATAAATAAGTCTGCCATTAGCTAATTATAAGTTGAAATTATAAATTAATCAAGTTAGAATAATTATCTATTGTTTGCTTTAGGTTTTGCTTGCTTTGCTGGTTTTAAATATTGGTATACATTCTACCACGTAAATAAAACTCTGTGGTCAATGAGAACAGAACTTCAACACCCTAACAAACCAAAAGGAACATAATTGGAAGTTATTGCCACCACAAATTTCTTATAAGAATAATAAAACTTAGTCTTATTTGTATAAATTATTTTTATGGACTGTTCTGGTATCTTTTAATAATATGTGACCTACTAATGAAATAATGGGATTATCCTCTAATTCTGTATCTACCGACCCATAATTGCATCTTCATTTTAATATTAACATCCTATTTTTAGAACTGTATACATATTTGCAACTATCTTTAGAAGTCACTTCAAACTGAGTATTTTAATTTTAGTTTTAAAATTCAGGCACAGAGATTGAAGACATTAATGTGCCACACTGGACTTCATTTTAGCTAGATAAGTATGCGCAACTGGTTTGCCCCACATATGAATAAAAACATAAAGATAAATTAGTTTAAAATAGGATGTTATTACTCCCAGTCTTATGAAACAAACTAAATACCTACTAATCTGAAGCTGTGGGAAGTTCATCCACACAACAATATAAGAAAGTTCTTTTTACTTCAAGTAATGGAGAAACTTAATTTTCTACTATTTACTGATCTCTACTCCTTAGTAAAAAAGCCACTGCATGCTGATAAACTGAAGACTGAATTTAAACACTGCATCATCAGGAATCTATTCCACAAAAAACATGCTTGATGTACACTTTTAATTACACACTTGTAATACAAAATTTTACAAACTGATAAAAGGCTAAAATTTTCCTTCAGTCATTTGCTATCTTTTCTGGTTTTATTTATAACATTCTTAAAAGAAGATATCTGGAGGGCTTACAACCTTCATTATAGAGATAAAAGATGTGCAACTCCAAACTTAACATAGTAATTGATTTGGCATACTTTGCATCATTCCAACACAGACCACTGTCTACCTGCATTTGTAAATAGAAATTAAAAGCTTGATAGTCTCTTCTACAGCGTTACTGGGAGAGTCAGAGTGAAATTCAAAATGGCAACTGTTCTTGCCACTGGTGATTTTCCAACTTGTACACTGCCTCAAAAATTGGGGTTGCAGACATGGAATGTCATTATTTCACCAGAGCACTGACATCCCACTTTTTTATAGAACTTGGCATGTTTGTTAGCTTTTTCTTTTAAAGAAAAGCCCAGGGGCCAGAAAGAGAGGAAGAATCCTGTGCTCTGTTAGATGTGCAAGCGGGGGTAGCAGGAGAGGCACAGCAGTGAGGGAAGGAAATGGCTGAAATTCCTTGTGAAATAATGTTAGAAGATCAGAAGTGTTAAGAAGGCAACAGAAGGGAAAAGCTATCAGTCAAGGCTTATTGGACATCCACTAAAAGGAAACGGGTATAGCAGGTGTAAAGTTTGAGAAGTGATTACACAGATCTTGCTCTCTGTTTGAAGCATAGGGGAGAGCCTTGTGGTAAGGTTTCCGTAATGAAAATGTGTCAATTTGGTGCCTAATTGTTCAAAAAAGTATGGATAGATATGAATATATTGAGGCATGTATGTTCATGTGCATATAAATCGCTGTTTATATAAATAACTGCATTTCCCTTTCTTTCTCCAGCACTTTTTCTCTCTTTGCCTGCTCAGATTTGATGATTTCAGGTACTTTATACTATTTTTTATATCATACTCTTAACCAGTTATATTTCTAGTTTAAATTTCAACTAAATATCTAAAAAATCTCCTATAAGAAAATACACTTCTCAGCGTAATTTAGTAACATGACATATTTTAGTGTTCACTAAAAAAATTGTTTATGAGAGTCTAAACTAGGGGAATTATGACTACTATGGCTGGTAGTAGGAAAGCAAGAAAGCTCAGCTAGATGTGGATTGAAAACACACATGGATACCAGACTGGACCTTCATTTTTAAAGAAATGCTTAAATTGTCTTAGATTTAATAATTATCATTTATATACATTAAAATCATAGGTCAGCTGTTCAGTAGCTGGAGTGTCTTTATAAACACCAGAAAATTTTTCCTTTAATGATTGTATTTTAAATTGCAATTGGTTTGTTCCTGCGTTAAAATGAGAAATGCAATTAAAAGAGAATGAGAAGAGAATGAGAAATATAGCACCTGCTGTCCCATGTTTTGAATGGGTATTAAGATTCACTAGCTACCCTCTTATAACCATGTAAACCTGACACCGTATTAACATGGGGGTGATTAGGGGTTGTGTTAGCATCTGAACTATAGGCCAAGTCAGTTTTGGGTCAAAATTGAAAAATCTAAGTTGAATTTTTTTAAATTGTGCTTTCCATGTCCCCCTTAACCCAGCTTTCTGCACTGCAGAAAGATAAAATAGAAATTTAGGAGTACTTAGTGCAGTTGGGCTTGCAGAACAGTACCTGGAATCACATTAATGCTTTGGCCATCATTCTTTCTCTGGAGAGAGGAAAGAACCCAATTTACTCTCTTCTGATCTAAAAGCAGCCAGATTGTTCCACTGGTGTTATAAAATTCCAGCCCAGAGGAAAATTACTGGTAAATCTCAGAAAATACAGTAGTGTGGGTGTACTTGGTACCATTTCATACTACATTGCATGAAAGTTTTTCATAAAGCCAAAACTAACCAATATGATGACCTGATCCTCAATGTAATGATTCCTAATTCTAGTGAAATGCCAAGTCCAAATATTGGTACCTTTTCTCTTCTAGAGACCTTTCATTCTCGTGCTGCAAGTTACCAAGATCCTTCCCAAAGCAAGTTGCATCTGGTGAGCCATCCAGCAGAAACTCAATCAAGTATGATGGAATTATAAATCAGTAAGTTCAATATACAGAAATGAAGAGATACTCAAGACCTATAAAAACTATCAAATCCATCCTTTTGCTACCACAATACCAAACTTAAAAACATTTTCTCCAGAATGGTTTTAAAAGATGTATTACATTATTTCTACTGCTTCACTTTTACATATTTAGACTAAAGTTTCTGCCTCTTAATTGTTCCCTGTAATATTGAGACCAACTTCATAACACTATTGGGCTTTAATCCCTTTTTCTCCTGTTTTGGTTGGTGTTCATGGCTACTGCTTGAAAGGCATCAACAGGATGAGATTAATGATATTTTACATTGATGAGTCAGGGTCTGAGAAAGGCTTAATCCAGGAAAAGACTGCAGAGAAGAGGAAAGAGGGGCTCCTTTGGGCTTGCAGTGTCAAAAAATCCACACCAGCTATACGGGTCTTTTGTTAGGACCACATCATTTTGGCAACATATATGTAAGTCACCCCAAGGACCCCTGAACAGAGAATGAAATTTGAATTTAGAGTAGCTGGTGACTAAGATGCAGTGATAGATACCAGAAGAAGGTGTAACAGCCTGTCTGCAGGCTTTGCTTTTCTCAGGGACTTTTGAGTTTGCTTGGACAGTGCACCAGAACAAACACACGAGAATCTGAGAGAGCTGACAACTCCCCATTGTTCAGGGAAAGCACTATGATCACTTTTGTAACAGATTTTTGATATGACCTTTTAAGGGTGTAGAGGGCAAATATTTGATTAGATAATAATCTTCTGACCCTCTTACTTCTAATGGGCATAGAGAAGTTAGAACTAATTATTTGGTAACTGTCAGATTTTTGTCCACCGTAGCATGAAATCCTGTTGTGATGAGCATGTGATAACTGACAAAAAATAATCATCTGCTATCAAGCCTGAGGTTCTGCAGCTGCAAAAAAGAGCAGTCTCATGAAATGAGCAGTCCCATAAAATGTCAGCAATGCTACTCACTGGAGAAAGATTGCAGCATCACAACCTTATACAGCCATCTAAAGCAATAATGTGATGCTATAACAAAACAAAGTAGACAGTATAGATGGGAATGACAGCCACAGTATAAAACCAATCCCTTACTTCTGAGAATAAAACTGACTTTCTCATTGATCTTCTTTTTGAACACAATAATGTTTCCTTTTATTATTTTGTGGATATATATGCGTGTTGTGTGTACAGTACCTTTGCTAGTAAGCACTACAGAAAGATCTTTTATATTTTTAAAGTATTAATTTTTCAATTTGAATACTTTTTCAGTGTTTGGAACTTTTATTTTTACCAATATCTATCCATGAATTCCAGTTGTTGGGGTGTGACACCTACTCTGGCACATGCAGTCTATTAGCTATAGTTAAGGAAAAGCAATTTTTTTATTGACATGTTAAGTCCAAACCACAGTGCAAATAAAACATCTCTTTTCATAAAATAATTTTACATGACATATATTTTTTTCAAAGTGCTGTTTACAGCTGTGATTTATTGTATATGGTAAAAATGGCAAAAAAAGCAACTGTTTATTTATGCAAAAAACCCCCTCCATTTATATCCCAAAATGCAGTTGAGATTCAACTGGTATTTCAATGACTGATGTATCTGCATGCATGTCATATGGGTCCTTTTGTCAGAAAGCTGGTCATAGGGAGACAAAAGCTTTATTTTCCCAGTAACCAAAACAAGCAATCCCCCCTCAATTCGCATTTTACTCAGCTCTGCATCCTAATTCTTGATTAAATACCTGGCAAAATAAATACCTGTTGTTGGAACAGTTCACTCAGCAGAGTTAGCAGCAGGGATGGAAGGTGTTGAGTAAAAGAACCACACAGGCCACTAACAGAACTGAGAAGGTAGAGATGACATATTGTTACCCACTGCTCATGTGATTAGGAGACCACAATTCACTTCTCTTCCCCAGTTGCTGCAGAAGCCCATCCCCTTCACTGAACTCTCTGTCCTCCAGACTGAGCCCTTGTGTTTCCTGTCCAGTAAATATGAAAGTTTTCTACATAAATAAGCAAGTTTTGGTGGGAAAAAAAGAGAAACCCATCCTAGATTTGTCTGGAACCCACTGACTATAAACTTAAAAAGGTCTTTTATCCTGCTTCACTGGCTTGAAAGTGGAGGAGAGAAAGACCTCTCTGGGGGCTGACCTGCAGGAGGCCATCAAGATGATCCTACTTACTTGCAAAATTCAGAGTTAATGCTTCAGGAGAGTGAACTCTGGGTCTGTGTTCAACCAAGGAGACAAGGCTGAATTGCCTTTGTTTAGATTTTTCTAGGGGTCTGCTGCTAATGCTCAGAAGGCAGTGGGTGTCTTAAATACTGATGAGTGTCTGGTTAACCCTCCATTATAGAATGAATTTAGTCAGGCTAAATGACAATTGAAGTTTTCAGCTCAGGTGTTTGCTTGTAGCTGCTTCCACCAACATGCATATTCAGGATTAGGAGTCTATGCCATGGGCCAAAATAAAATCACGAAACAGCTCTTCAGTGGTCAGAGAGAAGCTAGAAATGTACATTTTCAGAAGCTTTGGAACTGCAGTGAGCAGACACACCAACAGTAATTTAACCCTTACTATCTGCTTTGGTATGTCTAACCTGTCATGTTGCTTTGCAGTGACAATTTCTTTAGGTTTATACAGCTGAAGGAACTCCTGAACAGCTATCAAAACAGGTTCAAGCTACTGATGAAGNCTCTCTGATGAAGTAGAGCACACTGCTGTGCTAAGTTCTTTGTATACATAACATACTGTATGCCTTTGAGGCAGGGAATATCTGAGTGGCTATGCTGTATATTTGTACCCCAAATTATATGCAAAAAAAATTAGCAACCTGATATAAACTCAGAAGTTGAACCATTCCCTATCCCAGTGTACACCACATAGCTGTGAAGTGTTTCTTACTTACAGATCATTAATAAACTCTGTCACTTGCATAAACCCCATCTATTAGCTCCTCTTAGGAGGGTGCTCAAAATTATTTTCAGGTAACTCAGGATTCATTTCTATTTCTAAACACATTATGAAATTGGAAATCTGTGTAGGAATATATATCTTTGGAGAGGATAAAATCGAGCAACCCTAGATAGCTCTCCTGGGAATTACAGAGGCAGTAATTCAGATACAAAGGCTCTTCTAATTCCTGTGTCCCAGTGGTGTTCAACAGGTCAGCCTGTGTGAAGTGCTCTCCTTCTCAGAGAGCCCTCTTATCTGGCTTGAGAAAAGCGCTGTAAAAATGGATGTTAGAAAAATGCAGCTCCTATTAATCAACAGATCAAATATGTTTATTTCCTCTGCCAAACTAAGTCTTTGAGCCCTGTAAATATTTTTGTTTGCAACAAAGAGTTCAATCTTGAGTTTCTTCACTGCATCTCTTGTATAAGAGTTAATACAAGACAGGCAATTTACAAAAAATATTACTATAACTTATTCCCTTGCTATTACACTTGTAAGCATTACATGCTTGACGTTTGTATTACACTACATCAGATTTTTCTCTTCAGGAGCTGGTACCTGGATATTTATGCTGTTCACTGATTTTTTTAACTGTGAGTGAATCTAAATGTAAAGAGCTGAATATATTTTAATTGTATTCATAACTCTGTGAACACGCAGTTACAGTTAACTGCGTGTGCACAGTTAAAATTATTAATACTATTAAAATTTATTCAACTCCTTATATTTAGATGCAAGCCTATTAAAAACCTACTCCTGACAAACGAAAGCTGTGTTCCAGGTAACCTGATGCTTTGTATTTCCCCATATTTTGCTGTCTCCATTTGCTGTCAGAAGTAATCTACACACAATAGATTAAGTCACATATTCCTGTAACCACCTCTGTCTTTCCAAGTGAGCGACCCACTATGCCTGTGTATGGGGAGGCTCTGGGAAAGGCACCTGTGGTGAGGAATGAATATTCTAATGTTTCTGAACCTTTTGGTGAAGGTGAAGGGGGCTTGTTGAAAACATTGCTGTGAGCAGATGGACCCCTGAAACCATCTGCTATCAAAGCAGCTAAATGTTCAATGATGCATTACAAAATTATTTAGCTCTCAAAGAGCCTGAAAGTAGTTAGTAATGATGGCATCTGTACTGAGAGCAAACAACCTATTTATATATGATCTATCACTTCATAAACCGTTCGGAGACCATCTTTCTTTAAAGCAGCAGTAGTCTTGTCAACACCCAGAATAAAACACTGAGTTGTGTGCGTGAACTTGCAAAATCCTAGCTAGCTCAATTCTCCTTCTTGGAGGAGCACACTCTTTGATGGGATGTGCTGGAATGCAAGCTTGTTTTTTGGATAGAAAGGATTGCACTGTGTTCTAGGGCTGCTCTCTCTGTCAGTACACAAGCATAAAAAGTGCAAAAAAACCCCTCAAAACACCAATGTTTTAATTCTGTCTAAATCAAATAAGGATCTTATGTTTTTCTTTCCTGTGAAAATTTCATACTATTTAGTTGTATTAGTAAAGTAATAGGTATTTAGGAATCAAGGCTTCTAAATATGAATTCATTTTTTTATCTACTTAGGTGATTCTTATACATTATATAGTTACCATGGGAACTATTACAACTTGTTTTTGTGGATTTAGTTATGTTCCATATATAGTCAATTTTTTACGAAATATATAAAGATATTATACATTGTATTATAGATGTTTTTGCACCTGAGAAGCACTGTATTTTTAATTATTACTTTGTTTCACTTATTTCTACAAGAAATGTGCTTTAGATGAAAATCTATTCCAGCCTAAGTGATATTACATTATTTTTCTACTCCGGATAATCAGAACAGGGGAAGTTATTTCTTTTGTTCAATTTCACTCAAAACTACTAAGCATATTTAGAAACTTACTTAAAAAATGATGTCTCAACTGAAAGCTCTTTCAGCTGTATAAGAAACCTGAATTTCAGTAAAATCTCTATATATAAATATGAGGAAGTGCAGCTCCAAGTCTTAAGCAGAAATCCCCATTAATATCAATAGTGACATATCAACATTAATATCAATTATCTTTTCTGGTCCAATATCTTTGTTGAGATTTTACAAGTTATTTTAATTCTTTTTTTGGAAGCAACAGACCTAGTGCAGAAAACAAAGAAGATTTTGCCCAAAGAAACACATCAGACTAATGTGCAAACTGTAATTAAGCGACTTGATAAGGCCTGACTCGGGCACAGGCAAGTCACTTTGCAAGAATGGACTGCCCCATTCCCAAAACCTTCACCAAGGCAAAATTTAGCCCCCTGCAGAGGAAAAAAACACATTGCTAATCTCTGGAAACTGAGGAACAGTCTGCTAGATACTACTGACCATCTTGAGCTGCATTGGAATTTCTTACTCTACTCGCTCATTTACTGACCTTGCAGTCTTTCTCAGAAACTGCTGCACCCTTCCAGCTTAGAGCAGCCCCTCCTGCAACCACCAGCTGCTCTGGGATGCTTTCCAGCCTTAGGATGACACTGCTTAGACTGGGAGCTCAGTCTCCAGCAGAGCTCCCATAAACCTGGGCAATCTGAAGCTTTGCTGTGGTAGTCCATGCAAGTGCAGAGCAGCTCCCAGCCACTCCTGTGCCACACGCTCCTGGTGGAGACTGTAAATGGAGTGCTCATGATCCAGCTCTGAATAAAGCCTTTGCCGTGGGCTTGCACTCCCAGAAACCAGGTACTCTATGCATATTTAAACCGAGCAAATCTTGCTCAGAACAGCATAGGCCTAAGTCACTTGAATTTTCAGGGAGAAACAAATGCTTCTGTCCCAAATATTTTGTTATGCACAATTGCAAGCTTAATTTGACTTTATTTTTCTATGTCCTATCAGTTAAGCTTCAGTTTTTTTCAATTAGCATATAGAAAAGGTGTTATTAAACTGTTAAAATATTTAAAGTTATTGTAAACAATGTGCATAAATTCGTTCCTTTCAGCCTTTGGAAATGTGAGCATGTGGGAAAGGGAAGATAGAACAAAATACCTTCTTTAAATTGCACCTATTACATAGAATTAAACTGTGAAGGTTTGCAGGAGTCTAAGTGTTGGTGGAATCCTCTGCCCACTCTCCTGTTCTTCTCTGCAGACTTCAGGTCTACTTGACATGGAGGCTGCAATGTGAGGAGCACTGAAATAAAAATTGCCCCCCTGATAGCTACACACACCACAAAAATTACAGGAGTGAAACAAAAGGCTGGCGGATCTGGCTGACACACTATATCCCTTTCCTCTCTACCGCCTGTCAATCAATCACCAGTCAATCACAGAAAGCCACAATCAGCCACTTAATGACAGCCAGATGGCATCTACTTCTCATGAACTGTACTCCTGAAGTCATACTCGCTCCCTGTAACTAGCAGCATTTCCCATCCTGGGTAATAATGAGGTGTTTTTTGTATTCAGACACAGCCGTAGTGCCTCGCACCTCTGACAGGATGCCCCTGTGAGCAGAATATGTGCTCTGCCATGTGCTCTGTTGTTTTGCTTTAGTGGAAGAATCAATGCTGCTTCATCCCTCAAACTTTGATCAGGGACAGGCTTGCTGGTTTGTGAATAAGAATTGAGAATAACTTGGAAATTTTAGCTGGCGTTCATTCTGCCTCCCTTAATTTCTCCGCAGTCCTGACACAGCGAAGGAATCCATACGGAGACCAACGTGATCGTCTTCACATCCGTTTACCAATGATTTCAACCTTGACCCAAAGGGAACACTTCTTCTGGAAGTGACAGGTAATTTAGCTTTCTTGCTTAGTTCTGGGGCTCTCTTGTGGTGAATTATGTATAGTGCTTCTGTGATATGGACCTTTGTCCATGAAGGAATCAGATGAGGCTGTTAAACTGCTTTTAAAGGCATTTTATCCATAAACACCCAGCAGTTGTGAGGGTTCTTTTTAACAAAAAATTTCTGCCTCAGGACAAAGTGGCAAACTCAGTTTTGAAGTGACCAAGTTTGGGCCCATCAAGCATGCAGCTGGATTCAGGCTTTGATGGCAGTGCTTTTCAGTGAACTGAGGGAAGGGCAGAGGTTTTTCTCTGCTAGGTGATGGTTATTCTGTAACTGCACTACAGAAGGTACATTTCAGTGACATAGCTGAAGTTAGAACTTGGCCTCTAAGGAAAGTAAAAATCTTCTATGATCACCATAAACTCTCTGAGCAATACTCAGAGTTTATGGTGATCACAGAAGATCTTTGTTTTCTAAGATGCATCAAATCCAGTGTTAGCAGGAGAGGCTTATTTATGATCAAAGTGGAGAAACATGGTTCTGGTGTGTGAATTTTAGCCTGGGATGGCCCCATTACTGGCCAGTTCTGCAGCATCCAGCAGCTCCCACCTTCTTTATTAAAAACTGCTTGGAAATGGCTCTGCACAGCTGAGAAAGATGAGAACTGTGTTTTTTTAGTGAGGATTAAGCATGGATTGCATGACTTGCATGACCACATTTCATGGGACTTTTAAAAGTACAGTCTCTTTACCCACAAGGAGGTAACTATGTCTGCTGCTCAAAATAAAAAATTTGTTTGTTCAGAGTTCTTCCCAGAGTTTATTCAGTTCTTCCTGGCGATTTCAGCTCAGGTGCATCCCTCCAACTCACTCTCCACTCACTTCAGGAAATCTTCCATCTTTATCAGGCAGGTGCACAAGACCTTCACAAGAAGATTCCTCCCTGCATTTCTCCTGTGCTTACATTTGTTGCCATACCAAAGATATATCAGTGTTAAATATAAAAATTTTTTTCTTGGCAATTTTAGAGGCTTCTCCCTCAAGAAATCTTGGAGGCAGATTCCTTGCAACTCAAGGACGGGCAGATGTTATCCATTAAAGATGGGATGTAAATGGAGGCAACCTTCCACAACATCCCCCCCTCCCCACATATACATATATTTTCAGCCCGGTTTCTGGAGCGCAGACAGAGAATCTCATTAGGAATCTAATATAATAAGGGCATGTAGATACTGGGGTTGGGGGTTGGAAATCAGATTAGCTTCATTACTTTATTCTGCACCTCACAGCGCTTCTGCCAGTGGACAATTGCATTAGATCAGAGAGGAGATCAAAAGGCAAAACTCCCCAGAAATGCTGCTGCTCATTGTCTGAGACAGGAATGGGAAAAGTGCGCTCTTGGAGGACACAGACCCATGGAAGATACCAGACATATCTTGGAAGGGCAGTAATTTTTTTCTTTGAACTTTGCCTATTGAGCTTTTGGTGGTTGCAAGGCCCATACGGATTCCAACGCACAGAGCCATGACAGAAACTAAGCACCTTGTTCAAGCAAGTGGACACCTAAAGAGCCATGGGGGAGATGGCACCCTTAAGTGCCAGACATGGGTCTAGTGCAGACCTCTAGTGCTTCAGTCAACACTGCCCTTTCCATAGGCACTTTTTTTCTGGATACCTTCCAGCTTGAAAGCAGCAGGTCAGCTGAGTTCTCTGCTTCACAGGGATAACCTGAGAATGGAACACAAAGCAGTGTGTGCCACTTGCCTTATAAAACAGTAACAGCCCAGTCCAGTTCAACACCCTCCAGGAGCAGTCTTCCTCTACCACTTCAGAGGAGACACCATGACCACAGAGGCAGCTTAACCAACTGCCCTCAGTTACTTCAGTCCACACGAGCAAGGTCTGACATGGTTCCTTCAGTCCTGAGAGTGAAGCCCACACTCCCATCTCATATCACACCTTGCCTGGCAGTCATGGAGAGTGGGTTGGATAGGATCTCTTGGCACAAGAAATGACATGTCCTCAGGGAAACACTTCAAAATGCTCCTGAGCTGCACTGAGGAACCAGTCACTGTGGATTGTTGCTATTGTCATCAGAGAATAGTGAAGGTAATATTCAGCAACTTCTACTCCACATCTTTAGCTTCCCTTTAAAGAAGTCCAGACATCTGAATCTTAATCAGAGAGCAAATTTGAAAGAATGACTTGGATGAAAGCAGAGGAAGAAGTCTCTGGATCTCAGTCAGGGCGGGAAGGACATGCTGGTTGTATCCAAGAATGCTGGATGCACTGTCAAATCCCAAAGCATTACTTCTATGGTATTTTTTAATTTGCTAGCATTGTGCATGTATCTTATGCACAGTTGGTGCTGTTTTTTCTTCCACTGCCATTTTCTTCTTCATTACTCCTTATGGAAATTCTGTAATTTCAGAAAGAAAAAGAAATGCTGCATGCTAAATGACAAAAAGTCCACCCTCTACGTATCACAGAAAGGAAAATAAAAGGGGAAAAGAATGTTAGGACACAGGTGATTAAATCAGAAATATAAAGTGGAAATAGGGCTTATGTTAGAAACTAAGTATTGCTTATGAAAACATCTTGGAAGGAAGTAAAAACACTATTAACCAGATAATACTCACGGGATCAGCTTACTCATACTGCCATACATTTGCTGAAAGTGTTACCGAAGTCCTGAATTCTATTCTTACTATTGCTCCAATATTTAATCAAATGTCACATTCAAAAACATCTAACCATTTGTCCTAGAAATATAGAATTTTTAATACTTCATTTCGTGGTTCATAGTCTAACAATCTTCAGTTTGCAAACAAAAGTATCACAATCTAAATCTATAGAAACCTAAAAATGCTGGGTACAATAATAAAGAGACCATGCTCTTTATCATTTCTATTTACTGAGACTATAACTTTCTCTAGAATGCAAAAGGAAGACAAATTTTCATAGGTCATGCCAAATTCACATATGCTACAAAATTACTTCATAATTTAGTAACATAAGTGAATATATACTCTAGTACTCAAGTGCCCTCTTGCCTCATATTCTATGCCTTTCAATACAATTTACCTAGTCCAAAAATATTTCCCTAATTTCAAAATAAGTATACTCACTTAGAAGTTTTATCCACCCAGCAAGTACCCAGAAAGATCCCATTTGTCCCAGACCTTATATTTATTCCTGTCAAATTCCTCTTCTATTGAGAAATTAAGAGTTCAGTTCTACAGTTATAGGTTATTGCCATTAAAGGTACACCAGTAAGATTTTATCACCATGAGTGCAAAATACATCTGCTTCTTCAGAAACACATTTGCAGATGGCAGAGAAACAGAAGGTATTAGAACAAATACAAGAAAAAAACCTGAGCACTCAGGGGTAGGAAAAGTCTAAACAAAGACAAGTTGCTTGAGGCAGTCAATAACACAAATACTCCAATAATAATGACAGCAATAGGAATTTTCTTCAAGCTGCTTCTTCACAAGTCTGTACAGAAAAATCTATACTGCAACTTTTACTGTCAGGGGTATCTCTTTATATATTATTCCATATTTTCAAAGGTCTAATAAAAAGCATGCGTTAGGGTTTCCACGGGCATCTTGTACTTTATCCCTACCCTACGAATACCAATCAAATAGAAAATATTTCCCTGATTCCTGTCATGTTGCCTTCTCTCCTTGTTTCCAGGAGCATGTTGCAAATACCACATTTTGCCTGTGTGTTAACTTCTGAAGTGCCAGAAAGGGCTTGAAGGCAAGATGTACTGATAAGGAGAATTCCTTTCTTAAAAGCTCAAGTCATCGGGCAGCTTTAATTAAAAATTGTATTGATTTTTTTCCATTGCATTTAATGACAGGCACAAGTCTGTGACTTCCATTGTTAGCCATTGACAGTTTAAGTAGTGAAACAAAGGGCATTTATACGGCACTTAGTGCAAAATTATGACTGATTAAAAAGTCATTTGTCATGGTAACAGCATCTGCTTAGACTCCGCAAATTTTTAAATGCCGTATTGCACGCGGTGTGTGGGAAGGTGTGGTGCATGCAAGTCTTCACAACCCTGTCCCTCAGCAATTTCAATGCATTATTAAAGTGCCCTATGAGTCACATTTTCTGAGCAGCTGTTAGTTTCTCACATTTACTTCAAGAAGTTGGAGCTCTGCTACAGCTTCAGTGCTTGACCACACAGGGAAATGTAGTAGCAACCTAGGCACCTGTGATCAAATCTTCCGAACGTGTTACAAATATCAGAAAATAATCCAATATTTAACTATGACTTTAAAATAATTAACTCACAGGTCCAGTTCCTGTATTTTCCTGTCTTTCCCAGGGCAGAGTCCTGCCTTCAGATGTGCCAAGGGTGCTTAGCAAACCAAGTGCAGAAAGCCAGCTTAGTTAAAGCGATGTTGCTCAATTGCTGTCAACAGACCACAGTTACCAGCATCCAAATGCCAGTCCAATGGACATACAAGCAGAATTTAAAAAATCATCTATCTATATGAATTAGTAATACTACATAATAACAGTAATATTATAGTTCACATACAAACATCTACAGAAATGGCACTGACAGTCGCTGAGTAGGGCAAAGCTGAAAGAGATTTGAGAAATTTGAAGGACATTGAGCATAGAAATGACAGTGGGTGGAATTTGAATATTGCCCTCAGGCCAGTGTCAAATTCTGGGGCAAACAAGCAGTCTGCAGTCTTATTCTTCTGCATGAGTACTCAGAGGGTTCTGTATTTGTTAATTCCTTTAAGAGAAGCTCCAATTGCATATTCTAGACCATTTCCTTTGCATCATACACATGTTGGAAGATTCAATAATTTCCTGGAGGCATTTACCCACCATAAGCTGAGCCTAAACATTATTTCCAGAGATAGTTGGTGTGTTTTACACTATTTCCTCTCCCTTTGTCTGAAAATTACTGGGAAACTTTTTTTTTTTTTCAGAAAGAGCCACTGCATTCATTGTTCCTGGCTTCTTGACAGCTGTTTCTAAGCTGCCATTTTTAAAGGATTTCAGGCCAGAAAGTAGTTTGTCTTATATATTTGAATATTCTTGTATATATTTGTCCATATGCAAATATATGCATATATATATATATTTAATAAATTTAATAAATTTGCATTAAGTTTACTCTAGACACGGTAAAAGTGTGCTCCTACTTCTATTTTCTTGTACCTTTCGCCCAGGTTTCACCTTGTCCTCTCTTCAGAGGGCTACTGTAGTATTGGGCCCCTTCTCAACCTTCATTTAAGATCAACTTCTACAATAACCTGAGTTTTGAGGAAGGAGAGTCTTGTAGCTCAAGAATTTGAAAAACACAGGAAGAAAGAACGCTATTACCCATAAAGCATAATTATTCTTGTTGTGGTAGTGAGATAACAGAGTATGTACAGTCAGTATAACTTCTGGTAAGACAATATTAACCCTCTAAAGTGCTGTTAAAATGAATTTGAGCCAACAGGGAATACCTCTACTAAGCCAGCACTTTATGCCGTGCTAACAATGAGGTTTTCATTTCTAGTCAGTCTTTCTAGAGCTTGTCTTATTCTACAGAATTTTGCATAGAAATTTATGTTCATTAGTGTAGAGATACATAGGCCAATGAGGAGGTGTTTTCTCCCTACAGTCATGGACCTTGATTAAGATTATTTATAAAAATATTGTACTTCCCCTTCCTCACAGAGGTTACAGATAGAAATTAATTCAACTTCCTCCTTTGCTGCTTTATTTTTTTTTAAATCAAACTGCCTCATACTCACAGTGAGTTGTTAGCAACTCCAAATCCATAAAATGAGGGGAGATGAAAATTCCAAATGGCCAGTGAACACCACGTTAATTTGTAATTAGCAAACACATGGTCAAACCCAGAAATCTTTGGGTCTGTTGTAACATCTAGAAATATTTTCTTACAGTTTTTTCCTCAAATCTGATACCTGAGAACATTTTTATGTACTCTGATCCTCAGACAATTTACCTCCTAGAATCTCTGCAGATTACGGAAGAACCAAAATCTGGCTGAAGTTTGTAGCTCTCTTAAAGGTGGGTGCATTCCCATTCCTCACAAGACTGACCTTAAAAATTCTGGTTCAGGTACAGTTTCCCAGTGGCATGACTTTTAATAATTTCCAAGATATAAAATATATTTTTTCCCTGTTGATATGAATTGAAATACCTGAGTTATTTTGAATAAGGTTTTCTGAAACTTTTCTGAGCTTTTAACATGCATTAGAAGTGTCAAATTTTAGTTGTTTGTAACTAAGTTGAATGAGTAATAGTCTCAATATTTGATGTAGTTATAAACAACTAAACACTGAGTTTTAGAAGGATTAGCAACTGTAATACCAGGCCATCGTAACTACTCTCCTGCAAACTATGACAGATTATTGCTTGGAAGTTTTCTAGAAATTTTGGCCTAGATTTTAACTTAATGGTAACTGACTTATGTGCCATAAAAATTCATAAGATATGGAACACAGCAAATGAATCCTTTGTAAGTGAACTGTAATTATGTATATTTTGTATGTGGTGAAGAAACTAACCATGTAAATGATGACAGCTAATTATATACAGCTCTCCTGGGCATCTGTATCACTCTCCCTGACAGCATACTTCTCTTTAAGGGTTTTCTTTCTTTGTATATAGGCCACTATTTCTGAACATTCCTTAAGGGAATTATGCTGTTACCTTTGCACTGGTTAAATGAAAACTAAATGGTATTTTATCAAAGAAATCCTCAGTGTAATCTAACTAATTTCTCCCTTATTGTGCTAATGAGTCAAATCCAGCTCTTCTTCTTACTGGTGTCAAGCCAAACTAATTCCAGTGATTTCAATGTAGCTGCTATGGATTTACACGTGCAAAGCCGTCAGTAGATATTTGGCTGCTGCCTTTGCTCCCCTGGGAGAGCTGGAGATTACAGCCGGCAGAAGGAACAGGGAGTCCTATTGGGTCAGTCCAGGGTCTGCCATGGAGGGCATGGGGCAATGCTACATTTGAGGAATTTGTGGGAAGTAAACTCTTAAAAATCTGTGGGAGAATTCCTTCCAACTTCTTCCAGCTTGAAGGAAGGGGGAAGAGTGAATGGTGAGAAGTGGAAAGGAGGGCAATGCAGGGATGAAGAAAGTCTCTTCATGAAAATCTAACTTGCAAGAGTTCTTGCAGAATTCATCATTATTTTGGAATACATTTGGAAAAGTGTCTGGAGACACTGTCTATGGGTAGCCATAGCCATTTTGGTATCCCTGCATCTTTGGAGCACTGTTAGTTTCCAAAACTGTTCTGACTTTTCACAGACAACTTTCTCTAGGTTGAAAACATGCAGAAAATTCTACACCACTAGGGATTACCAGAGGAATAGACGTACAAGGTGCAGTACCTGTATGTAGATTTGCTGTGAACTTCAGAGATAAAGGTTGAGATTATTCTCTCCCTTCTGCCATGATCCTCTTGAATTTATGGAACTGGACTGAGAGAAGGAGATGGGGATGATATTCACCTGTATTACTTAATTGTTAAAAACTGCTCATGCTGATCCTGGTAGGAAACTTCCTCTCATTGTTATTTTTGTGATCCACAAGGAGATAATTTGCTTTGAAGCATTTGATAAACAGACCTAACTGGAAATACACTGGGTATGCAGTTCAGGTAGTCCTTTACACAACTCTGAACCTTACCCTGTTGCAATAACACATATCTGATATAACTCTCACTAGTACCACATGAGATAAGAATTGAATGGATATGAATATACATAAATACATGTGAATGCTGTTTCCTGGAGGTCTTGTAATTTCTGAGATCACTTGTCAGAGACCCTGCATTGCCAATAGATTTTCTGTTTCTCGGTGCTTCTCCAGCTTCTCTCCTTGAGCCCCAGAGGCCTATGGGGAACCTAGACGCATTGTCTTATTCTTGCTAGAAATGCAACACAGTACATTTCCTTTTGAATGAATCCCCATGGTAAAACCAAAGCAATGAGTTTGCATTTCTTCATAAAATTGTTTCAGTATTTCTGGTATTGTAAAGGATCAATGATTGAACTTAGTTTTCTCCCCTGCTGTCAAAGCCACTTCTGTGCTGCCCAGGCAGCCTGTTCTCTTCTTATGTGAAAGACCAAATCCTGCCTTACATGTGGTTTCATTCCAAACTGCCTCCTGACCCTGTCACTTTCCATAAAACAAGTCTAGTGATGCAGTTATTCCATTTGCTCTTCTTCCTACAGTCTTGATAATTTCAGACTTTGTATGTAAGATATCACAAAACCTTTGAAGACACTGATCCAATTAAATAATTGTTTGCTTCAGAAGCCCCCTCTTCTTCTCATGAGCACACATATGTTCTTACCTGATACCCCTACCCCCATTTTTCATAGCAGATTATCTCATTAAGCAGCCATCAGTCCTATGAGTCCTAAGATGTTTGCCAAGGTCACACAGGTAGTTTTCAGCCGAGTCAGGAGTAGTTCCCATTTCCCAATTCCCAGCCCTATGCTCTGGCTACAATTTCTTTGGAGTGATTTGTACACTCCAACAAACTGTACATTCACAGAATAAACTGTGCATCTTGAAAAGTGAATACAACCAATTGTGGTCAATAGCCAGAAATTTATTTTGTGTTTATATATATGTCTTATGATTTAGAGACTGAGTTCTTCATACTTTATTTCAGCCTACACATGATCAGCCTTTGCATTGAAGATAGAAATTGCTTATTAATTTCAGAGGAAATATTTAAACTCAGATTTCTCCTTTCTGTTATAGTCTGAAACAGTGATAAGGATTTGTTGTTTTGTTTTTTTTTTTTTTCTAAATAGAGAGGTTTAGCAATCTCAGTGAGTGTAAATCAGCATTTTTGCTCATATACCAGTGGAGTTACACCATTGTTTCAGATCTACCCAGACTTTTACTATGGCAGTGTCCCTTGAAAAAAATAAAATTAGAAAATTACTTAAAGGCATCAGTTAATCCTAGATTTGGGATATAATGCACATTTGGGGAATGTTAGAAAAGGTATTTAAAAATTAAAGGAAATCTGAAAATGGCAGGATCTGAAATCCCTGTATATAATAAAATACGAGGAAGAGAGATACATGATTCTTACAGTAGGTGCTTTGTTTTCTGTATAATGATATCTCAGATTAATTTTCTTTGATGTCTGCATCTTTTTTTTGTTTCATGTGAAAGAAGATTTGTTGGGTTTGTGGCATTCACTGTAAACACAGGTGTCTTGGGAGAGCTGCAGGTGTTCACCCTCCTCAGCTTATTCTAGTCCCTATGGGTATGGGGGAGGGCGAGAGGGGAACTTGCCTCACCAGAAAAATATTTTCTACATGACCTTGAAAATAATGTGTAAAGCTCTGAAGCATGTGATTATTCCTTGGCATGTGAGCAGGACTTGGCCAATATATGACCTAAGCGTGGTTTTCAAGTGCAGACACTGGGCTTTTCCTTTAATGTTTGCATTTACTTTGTTATGCTTTTTGCTTTACTTATAGTAAAAAAAGAGATTTGCACATGTGTCAGTATTCACTGATATCTGCCTTCTCTAATCAGGGAAGATTTCTTATACCAGCTCATCCCTTGGATATTACAGAAAATACAGACATAGCAGATGAAGCCTTGAAACTTGGCCTCTGTTTTAGTTCCTTTGGCACATCCTCATTTTGTCTTGATGTCCCTATGCAGGTAAAAAAGGAAATTTTGCACAGAAAAAGAAAAAAGCTCCCTTGCTCTTCTCTATTCATCAAAGCCCTTTGGCCGAGTAGAAACAGAATAGGCAGTTTTGCTGCTAAAACACTGAATTAGGATGACTTCTTAGCTGAGAAGGAGGCTAACCCATGCAAGTGTGACAAAATTCAAGTGATGCAGCAGAAGACAAAATCTATCTGATTTTTCTTGTCATGTCTCTCTTGCACATCCTTCTGCCAGGCACCAGGCCTTCCTCTGAGCACTGCATCATTCCGAAGGAGAGGTGGGTGCTGGAAGCAGGTGAGGAGCAGGGTCACAGAGGCCGGGGCTGCTCCTGGGATGGGGACACCCCAGAGAGCAATGCCCGTTTGGGGCAGAAAGAGGAAGATTCCTTTCAGAGCGTTGCTAATGATCTGCAGAGGAGCTGCACAGCAGTCATTTCACAGATACGATGGCAGGTCACTGCGACAGATGTTCCCAACATATGTGGAGAATTAATTACCCACTAGTAAACAAAATCTGTGATGCGGAGAGTCATTTTGTCCAAATTTCTTTCGATTTTGCTGTTATTAGGAGCTTAATTTTTCTTGATCAGCCAGACCCTCTTGAATTAAAGTGTTCCTTAATGGGCTGTACTGAACATTTTCTGAAGTGAAGTGCAGAGGAAAGTGGCAAGGAGTGGGTCAGGGGAGATGAGTTTAGTTGGAAGAGTTGATTGTGAAACTGTACCATAGCGAGTGATTAGTCAATTATTTGATTAAAAGGTTGGATGCCAGTCATATGTTTTTTTAGGAAAAAAATCTAATTGTTAACTTGCATTCAACAGCATTTATGCTTTATTTTAGAACATCCAGTAGAATGCCTAAACCTTCTAGGGAAAGGATAATATTTTGAGAGAAAGAGCTTTTGACAAAAGGTTTTATTTTCCTTTTCCATCGATATTCTGAATGCATTAATGTCTCAGGGCCATATCGTGCCATTGATTTTTAAGCAGAACTCCCCATTTAAATCAATGGCAAAATCTGCTTAAAAAAAAAATCAATGGCATGATATGGCTCCAGGACATTAGAATGAAATTCTTATATTCATGACCCAGATAACAAATCAGAAGGCCATAAATCCCCTGCTGTTTCTTAAAACTCGTTCAGTCCATCAGTACTTGTAAACTAAATAGTGCATGGAAATGAACATACTTTAATAGAAGGATATCGAAGATCAAAATATTTAGCTATTTTTGGTTCATTGTACTCTCATAAATTATCCCCAGTGTCTCAGTTCTTGACACATTGTTTAGGATTTGAGCTCATCTCTCTTTTGATCCACAAAAGGTAAATTGATATCACTGTCCTGCTGCTTATTTTAAGACACTTAATCTTTCTCCATTTTTCACAATCTGAAATTAATTATTTTCATGTTTGTCGAATTTTATAGTGCTGGTTTTCAAATGGACATGATGAAGGAAATCTCTCTGACACACTGAAATTGGCATACTTTGTAAAATCTTGGGCCTAAAAACAAAATCTCTGGTTTAGCTGCATTTTTTATTTTAGTCCACAACATAAAAGTTCATCACACTACCACTGGCAGATGAAAAAAAAAAAAAAAGTATAAGAATGGCAAAATCCCTTCCTTTTGGCATTAAGCATTAATAGAGTTTTTTAGCGCCACTTATTCCTCAGTTTGGAAAACTGGAAAAGTTTATGAGACCCATGAGCTGCTTCTGAATACATCAAGATGCCTAAATTTCTCAGCCACACTGATAGACTTCAGGTGCAGACAGAAGCTCAGGTTCCAGCAATGGAGAGAAGTTGAGCTGCCAGAAATTTGCCAGAATAGAATAAATGTTCAAGTGAAATCAAGGGGCACTAACATCATTATCCAGAAAAGAATGACTGAGGTGTACTGATGTAGTATCAGGTCTTGATTCTGCTGTGAATTTCAGTTTTATTTAGTAATTTAGCCTATCTTTGACTATCTTCTTTTATAAATTTTTCTTTACAAATAACATTTTTCTATCTCATTGCTATTTGCAAAGGACTTCGAGAAATTGCAACAAAATTGCCCACAGAAATCTAAATTGTGTTTATCAATAATTCAAAATAATTAAATCACACAATAAATTGTATCCACATTCTACTTCTAAAGTACCATTTGTATACATGCACGTTTTTCAGATGTGAATGGGCTTATGTTTGAACTTTAAATGACACTAGTGCTGTTGAAGGAGTTATATTGCCAAAGGTTATCTGTGCTGCAGTTTTAGATGAAAGTTGAAATCCTGTGTGGTCCTTAGACTACTCCACACAAATCCCTCCACACACACAGATCTCTTACATACAAAGGCCGTCACAGAAAGGCACAGACTGAAGGTGGAGGGCTGCAGATAAGCCTGTGTGGGTTGAAGCTCTGAGTTTGTAGAGTAGGGATGAGAGCTCAGTTCAGCAGGGCTCACCAGCTAGACTGGTAAATTACTGTGCTGGACCAGTCACTCCAAGTAGTTGGAGTGCTGCTTCACACCCTGCTTATGATCACTTGGATTAGGACTTCTGGGATGCAGTACATCTAGGAGACAAGTAATAGAGGGGAGGAATTAATTTAACAGTTTCAGAGATTAGTGTGGCAGTGGATTTCCCCTCTCTGCAGAGGGGGATTTCAGCTGAGCACTGCTTATGGACAGATCATGGTTAAAAATTGTTCAAATGTGTAAATCAGAGTGGTTTTGTTACAAACTAATAGAAGATTCATGAGCTATGCTACCCCTCCAGTCTACGTAATATGGAAATGCAAGTTTTACTCAGATCATTCTCATGTTCTGATAGATCTTATATGTAAAAGCACACGAAACTTCTGTGAAGTATTATCAATTCAGAATAACCTTGCAGTGAATTCTGTACTCTGCTTCTTCTTCTTGGATCAAAAGTCTTCACACTACATGCAGAAAACATATTCAGCAGCAGGCAGAAAGGGATAAGTCACTAAATGCTTACATATGTCAGTTATGAATACAGAAAACACCCTTCCTAAAAAAGGGCTACTTTTTATTTCATTTCTTACTTTACCTATTGATTTTCTGACTCTTTTTTCTACAGAGCTGACCCATCACAGGAAGTGCAGAACTCTCTGAATAAAGGTACATGACATATGACTACAGTTGGTATTAGTTTTCTGAGACCAGTACTCATATATTGACAGCTGATTTTTATCTAGGTAAGAGCTCTATGTGTTACATGTTTTCCTTTCTTCCGTATGCTTCCTTTACCAAAAAGCTGAAGTTCATCTGCAGAGAACTGTGCTGAGAGTAACTGAGAAATCTATTTTCTGTTTGAAAGGGAGCTTTTGTGTGTGTGTGTGTGTAAACCAATTGGTTTTAAATAGGAAAAAAGCCAACAGTACTTGCGTTACTGATATGAAATAATGGTTCATTAATACACACACATCTAAAGATTAGGTCTGAGCTTGCCATTTGCGTTCACACGGAGCCACAACACTACTGGAGTGAGGAGGGTCTACTCACCTGACTACAGGTTAGAGGTGTCACCTGCCAATAATCAGTTTCATCTGAAAACTAAAGTGATCCTAAGAGAATTGTCAGTGCAATTCACAATCTGTCACAGCTACAGCTTCATTTCCTAGCTCTCATACTTGTAGAAAATAAGTGTTTGACACATACAAAATCTAATTATTAGTTGGACAATCTTCAAATCACCAAATTAAGACCTCAGAACTTACCAAGCACCAGCACTACTGCTGCCTGCAAAACCCTCTTCACTACTGAAAGCCTGCCCTCATGATAGAGTATTCTCTATATATGTTTATTTTTTCAGCCTGTCTTCTGCCTTATTAGGTATGCAGTAAATAAAGGTTCTGTATTTTATGGTCTTGTAAGCATATGCATGATATTTAGTGCATAATGATACCTCTAAAAAAGTGCAACCTCAGTAAAATCCTGTTTTCTATTGATATTTGTATTAGAAGTGGCAGAGCCTAACCTAGTCATGATGACATCCAACATATAATTATCAAATAATTATTAAAGCATGCATTTCAGAGTTATTATCTATGTATAAAAGTCGTAAATATTGGAATAAAGTTTGTAGACAATTAATTATCTTTGTCCAGAGTTCCTCTCCACTGTAGAATTTTATCATGACTCCATTATTCAAAATGCCAGCTAATAATATTAATATGCCTTGCCACATTAGTTCCTAATATTTGCTTACCGTCTGTGAATACAGAGAGAAATTAAATGTTAGATACAATGCAAACCATCTCAAATACTTTAAACAGAACAGCGAGGACTTGAAGACCAAGCATATAACTAAATATTCTTACTCACATATAGGTAGTTCTTCTGAATTTTCAGGAATGTCTGTGATATCAGACTCACACTTCAACAGACAGCAGTATGGACTTCATCTGCATTAATTTATTATTCCAGGCAACAAATGATTAAAATAATTTTCTGATTAATCAAAACTCTGCTTTGTACCTGTCCACGTGAGATCAGAATTTTTAATTACTCTGCATGGGTTGTAGCAATATGAAGAACAAGATTGAAAAACCTATTTTATAAGAAATGTTCAGCAAGTAAAATCTAAATTTCATTCAGAGCTAGAATCACCGTGAAGTATCAGTTATTCCATAACTGCACTCCTGAAGCTTTTTTGCTACTCTCTTTGAAGTCTTTTTTTAGCAACAGGGAAAGTTGCCTAAAAATTGCTACTGGTCCTAATCAGTGTGGCTGTTTCTATGATGTCAAGGGCAAACAGAGAGTGATTATCCTCTCATGACTGGAGCTATGAAAGGAGGAATTGGACACAACAGAAAGGTTGAGAGGATCAGGTTAGATCTCAGAGATCACAGGTATGCTGTGTACTGCTGAACCAGTCACTCTCTGATGCAGTTCAGGGCTCTGGCCTCATGGTCATTCACACTGCAAAAATCATTTGCAGTTACTCAAGCTGTGATTAAAATACACTTCTGCATATGCATTCTGCTCATGGTATGAACATACTGGGATACCACCTGAGGATGATGAGGCCCAAGATTATGTTTGTCACTCCCTATGTGGTTCTTCTGCCAGAGAATTTTCCCAGCAGCAGTGTGATTAAGCAGCAGCAGAGCTGGCACAATCTGGGTTCATAAGAAATGGCCAATGAGTCAGCCCACATTTAAACTGCAGGTCCTGCAAAACTGGCTTAGTGATTTCACGTTTGTGCTGTGGGTGGTGTTTTACAGCTGCTGGATAGGAGTGTGTCATCAAGATGAAAAGGAAGAAACACCTCACCTTGTTACTCTCAGCGCTCCTACCTGTGCCGTGTCTATTTGCAAAGCAGCAATGACTCTTTTGGAAGCCCCACTAACTACATTTGTGGCAACATTCTCAAGAATCACATGCTGTATTTGGTAGGGCAGCAATTGGCAACCCTGTAGACTAGCATAACCCCACAGGAGTGCCTAACCTAAGGTCATGGGAGCCAAAAGCTGTGCCTGAGTTTTGACTTCTACTTCTTTTAAAGGAGCAGAAAATACAGAAAAGGGACTGTTTGGGATATCTAAACCCCTGTGCACATCTTGTGAGTGTCACAATGAAAGCGATTGAATGACAGCTGCCTCTTTACTAGGACTTGGTACTACAAGGGTGCTTTGAGACTGGGGATAGTCAATACAAATACCTGGTGCCTCAGATTAAAGCGCTGGAAAAAGGACTATTTGTATTTGGAGTGTTAGAAGTGCAATGTTTAGGTGAACTTGGTGAGGAATGGTTGAGGAATTAACTCAGCTGCGGGTAATAGATCTCAAGTATTCCTTATAGAAGGCAAAATGTATTTCACTCCATCACCTGAAAAATGTACAAGTACTGCTACTGCAGGTCTTACTTCTTTAGTTAAGTACTGTGTAATTAATCTATATGAAAGCCTGCAACTATATCTAAAGTGCACTGGAATTAAACCACTGTTCCTGCAGAAAGGGATATTATTTAGTAGCATTACTGTGTTAATATTCTTTCATAAGGTTGAGCTGTTAAATCATAATCAAAATTCCAGCTCAAATTGCAGAATTACTGTAAGAAATCATTCTTAAAGAATGTCTTAAAAAAATTCCATGAAGAAATTACAGGCAGAAGAGAGTCTATCTTTTCTGTACAGTACAAGATGACCCTTTACTGTACTTGATCAATGACATTGTCTAGTCCAATTTAAAAGTGTACAAGAAAGGATTATTCAATAAAACTATCTGTTTAGTTGCCTGAAAATTTTACTCCCGAATTTTACCTGCAGGTGTCTGTGTCTTTGGGTTTTGCTGCTATGGAAGCGGACAAAATAAATTTGTAGGTAACATATTTGGTTCTTTCCTTTCTGTTATTTTAGATTGCGGCTCTGGAGCATGTCCGGAGAAGGCCAATGGAGATAGTGAAGGGTCTGGAGCACGAGTCTTCTGAAGAGTGTCTGGGGGAGCTGGAGTTTTTCAGTCTGGAGAATGGAGGGTCAGGGGTGACCTTATTGCTCTCCGCAACTACCTGAAAGGAGGTTGCAGGCAAGTGAGGGTCTGTCTCTTCTTCCAGGTAGTAAGTAAAGGACAAGAAGAAAAGGCATCAAGTTTCACAGTGGTGGGTTTAGATTGGATATTGGGAAAAATGTCTTCATCAAAAGGGTTCTCATTCATTGGAACAGGCTGCCCAGGGAAGTGGTAGAGCCACCATCATTTGGAGGCATTTAAAAGACATCTTGAATGGGGCACTTGGGGACAGGGTTTAGTGGTGGACTTGCCAGTGTTAGGTTAATGGTTGGACTTGATGTCTTAAAGGTCTTTTCCAACCTAACCAATTCTATGATTCTATGATTCTAGCTTAGTCTATTTTCTTATTGCTGGTAAAAATTTAGTTACAAAACAAGCCCATGAAAAACCATGATGTGTCAAACTTCAAAGGAATTAATAATGAATGCGTGTCTTTTCTGTTCATAATTAAAAAAAAAAAGGCTTAGGTTACCTGAAAGGATGAAATAATTTACAGAACAAGTTACCTAATGGTAGTACAATTTTCTAATTAGTTGCAAGTTCAAATGATATCAGTATTGGTTTATGCTTCAGGGCATGAACAGCACTGAATTAACTGAATAAACTTATTATAAACTGGTAATTAATGATAATTATAAAATGGAAAGAAGAAGAGTGATATGATTGGCTAATAAGAGAGGTGAATGCTGAAATTAATACAACATAATTTCCTGCTCTGTACATGTTAGCCTTGTAACTAAATTAACATAAGTAATTTTAAAGTATTTCATAAGAAAACTTTATAACTGCAATGAGGCATTATGGCACATTAGTTCATGCCTTGTTGAATTGATGGTAATCAGCTGTGGTATTAGTTTATGCTTAATGTGTTGGTTGAATATCACCAATAAATCTAAATGTGATGAATGCACGCAAAAATCACATTTAAGGCATAAATATTCTTTTTTTCCCATGTATTACAAATCTGAAAAATTAAATTTTTCAAATACTGATAGGCCTCCTGAGCTAGAAATCAGAGAGAAGACGACAGCAGCAAACTAATCCAGGTCATTAGCTAAGTACCGTGGGTTCACTAACTGAAACTGGGAAAACATGGTGATGTTCCTGCCAAATCCTTTCAGAAGAGTGACATTCTGGCAGAAGCAGGAAAGTGGAATAAAGTTTTGTACACATTTGATTTTAGATTGCATATCTCATGTCATTACAAAGCCATGCATTTCAAGTACCAAAAGCAGGTATTTAATGTTTAATGAACTGTAAATGACTTATTTGCATATATTATTCAGAAGTATAAAGATATCATTAACTTACTGCTGACCAGCCACCTGAGGTGAGTAGGAGAGAGATCTTGACTTGCTGGATCACTGGGCAGTTCTCATAATCGTGTTTTTTACTTCAGTGCTTCATTGCAATACAGCATTGAGTGCGGGTTCATGTTCCACTATGCTGTTACAGAACAAAAAGAACCATTTGGTTTGCTTCTGTGGATACACCCTCTCCTCAAGCATTGTCATGGTCTGAGGAAGCTCAGGTAGAGCAGAGCAACAATCAGAACATTTGCTGTACTGAAGAACATCTCTTCTTGGTGCCAGGAGCGTTTAGTCATTTTGTACCAATTTCTGACCATTGCTACTGCCAAAAACTTAAAGATGAATAAAAAACCCCTCTTTAAAATGAAGGGTCAAAACAGTCCATTTCAATAACAGAAACACATGTTTCAAAGCACATAATTTTATTTCAATGCTTTCTATACAAAGCAGTTTCTCTTTCAGTTAGAAGTAATGTTTCATATGGGAGCAAAATTGAACTTTCTATAAAAAAAAAGTAAACCAGTCAGAAATGAAGCATTATATTAATCATAAATTGACAATTTCCCACTTTTTGATTCAGTTATTATTGTTGAGAAACATTTTATGCAAACTGCACAAAATGATTATTTACATTGTTCTAACTTTCAGATTAAGATATGCAGAAAACAACAGCACTTCCAGTATGTATCACATTACTCTTAAGGCGGCTTTATTATCTCCACTTTGCTCAGCAGAGGAGAGGCACAGACATTCAAAAAATTGTGGTTTTTCACTCTTTAGCACCTTGACCTCCAAACCTCAATGGAGTGATTGGGAAATCAGTATATAAATGTAGGCAACTTAGCAAATGCAGCGAATGCCGCACAAGAAACCTCAGGAAACCTTCTGTGGTCTATCTCCTCTGAAAAACAAAGCTGGCATTCTTACATGAAAGGTTTTTCTTAACAACACTCTGCCTCATCCCCTGAGCAGCTTCCCCATGAAAGGAATTGGATGGAAACTTTTTTGCGCTAAAGAATTAAATATTAGAAGATGTAAGTAAAAGACACTGAAGTTAGGCTGCAAGAAATCTTATTTCTGCTTTTCTGAGTTCTTTGATTCACCAGCTTTTTGCACCATTTCTGTATGGCTCGGTATTGCACTTCCTGTGTAAGGTGTACATGAAAGGTCTGCTTTTTCTCTACTGAACTTTCAAGCATGTCTTACACATAGGGTCTGCAGGCAAGTATGTAAATTCAAAGTAACTGTGCAACATTCTGTGTTTTATTGTGTTCAGTGCTTGGGTTTCCTGTGTGCATCCAGTTGTGGATGTGCAGATCAGGCATGAACAATTTTAAGAGACTGGGAACCTGGCCTCTACTTCACGACTAATTAATCTCCCCAGGGGCTGTCACCAATGCACAAAATTGTGATTTCAAAGAATTTATTGCAAGTAAATGAATATCAAGACATGGAACCATCATGTTTTTAAAGATTTTTTGAAATCTGTTGCAGAAGGAAAGACACTTTGGGGCTGAGCAATGAAAAAAACAGCACTGAGAATATAGGTCAAGACATTAATATAAATTTGATCACTTCCTTTTTATTCACCAACATTCCTCACAATAAATCAGATCACCTCCTCACCCACACACCCCCCGCACACTTCACCCTTCCTGTCCTGATTTCGGATCACCGAATGTAAATCTGTGACAAGGGTATCTATATATAATATTAATGGTGCTGAGGAGTGTTGGTGTGAAGCGTGAGTACTCGCCAAGTAAGGAGTGATCAGAGCAGAGCTGTTCATCCTCTGCAGCATGCTCTACATCATCTGCAGGACTAATGTAACATCATTAGGCAAAAAAAGGCAGCCATTCTGCAAGGAAATGGCTAAGTTGGAGGTACCAATCAATCTCACCAAGCGAGGTTCCCTGAGATACTGTCAGAAGCAACAGACAAAACAGATTGCAGTGTAGATCACAGGGTGGCTAAAAAGCAAAAAAGAAAGAAAAAAAGAAAGAAAAGAAAAAGCTCACAAAGCCCCAACCCAAAATCCCCTTCTCCTCCACCCCTTTCCCTATTCCTTACCCCATTTTTTAAAATATTAACTCATGTGACTAGTAGTCCCTGATCACAATCCATTTACCAGACAGTTTAGACTTGGCTGCTTTATGCTTAAAAGCACGCGACTAAACACCGATGTTTAGCTGTTTAGTAAGGTATAAAGCAGCTGCTAAAGGCAGGATCTATCAGTATTGCAATGGGTTGTATTAAAGTCAATAGTCATGAACTGTGAGCTTAAAAGAGTCATTAACAGGATCCTGAAGTTACAATAAATAAATAAAAAGCTAAAGCAGTTCCGGTTATCATCATTATTTAAACTCAAATTGCAATTAAATCATTTTCTCAGATATTTACGAGACTTATTGATGTTTTACCTTGATAAATGTATGCTTTTAAGTTAGTTTTCTCCATATCTGGGACTGTACTTGAACAAACTGAAGTCAAGGGGAGTGTTTGTGCTGTCTGCGGTGGACATTGAATGAGACCAATCATGAGACCAAAGGAAGGCAATAACAATCTCTTTGTATGATACACACTCAACATGATTTGCTGGTGAATGGAAAGTAGGTGTGACTGTACAGATTATATAAGGAAATGTCTTCCCAAGTCTTCTGTATCACCTAAAAGGTATTTATTAATAAACAACCAGGGAGATAGAGGGCATTAATTAATTTCCCATTAATAGCCTCATTAAAAAAAAATGGACTTGTATTAATATTCACAGGCTGAAGTTCTGCTATTTGACCACAACTGATGTTTCTTTTATCAGGAATTTATTTTTAGAATCAGCAAGGGTTAAATCTACCATTTGCTGTTTCTGTTCTTGTATCAAGGTCAGAATGTGCAGGTAGCCCAGTTCACAGTTTGCTGGACTAATAAATCTTTCCAAAGGTCAGCATCTGCAGTCATTATCAACTAATCAGTTTTAATTTGGTTTTTAATATATAAACACTTGGGATCATGTAGAAAACATCATGCATGTTGTTTAAATCTGATATTGTTTTTTAAAACCATCACTTATTTTAGCCAGTTCATTAATATTTTAAAAAAAGGAAATCAATAGGCTCATTAAAGCTGCTTACCTTCAAGTCTTTCTTGTTTTCACAAAATATTAAAGATAGCAATAAAGAGGTACACCATTTTTTTCCAGTGAGCGTTTCATTAGAGCTGCCGCCTCTCTTATGAGACTAATCAGATCAACTGGTGTGGTGTAAATCAGGATACATCAATTCACTTGAGAACTGACTTGATCCAACTGACTTTCAACTATTGCAAACACACTGTTTACTGTTTAGGCTATTTAAATCTAGAGGGGTAAGAGCAGCAATGTGAAATGTCATTGCACAACATTTCCAAAAAGTGTTTGAAAATCTTTTGAGAAATGTATTTTTAAACCACAGTGCTTGAAGACTTCCAATTTAATTTATTTTGTGATGTTAAATATTATGCTATTGGTCATGCTTTCTCACCAGAACTAACCTCTAAGAAATCAGCATAATGTCACCGTGTGGCTCCTTACAGCCAATAGGATTGCAAGTGTTAAATTGGAAAGAGATATCCCTCTGGTATGCCACTTCATTGCCATGTTATGCACCTGAAGGTGAAACTGAGTTTTTCAAAAATATCTGTCTAGATGCTAAGGTCCTAGATGTTCTTGGATATGAAGTTCTTGTTTAAATGTTAAGCTGTCTTTTCACTTGCAGTAGTGGTGCCTGCACTCACACACCCCCTTGGAGTTCCAGGACTTGGTGAGAGCAGGTGTGCAGGTGATCTCAGCTGCTAAAGAGGGAGATTTCTTGCTATAGCTGTGGCAGATCCAGCACTCAGTGGTAGCTACTTTAGCTAATGTTATTTTGTGCTCTTTCTCGCCACACCCACCCCCACCCCTTGCCAGTTTTCTCACGCCTGCCTTACCTTTCACAGACAGTTCCTCCCCATGTGGGCTGTGCGAGGTGATGGTGCCCTCTCCCTGGAGGAAAAGTTGGGGTTGCCAGGCAGCACAGCTTTTCTATCTTCTAAAGTTGTAGCCTGATTTGTGAATGGACACACAGAACAGCAAATTACTTCTATGAGCACAGACTGTTCTGAAAGTATGGTGGCTTGCCATGTCCTAATACTATATAAACACTATAAAATTCAATAGTTATCAATGGAAATATTCAATATGAATCTACTTCTGGCATTTCCCAGAATAGAATAAGACTTGTAAATGAACTCATGCATTTTACTTCTTCTCCAATTTTTTTTAGTGAAAAGAACAGAATTTTGAAATATTTCCATAATATGCCTGAATATTTTAAAGAGGGAGGGTTTTTTAGCCCTATGTTGATATTAGACTTTACTGTGATATAAACCACACTGGATAATTTACCTCCATAATTCTAACTTTTATAATCTCTTTTCAACTGAATATACTGCAAATAAGCATTGTCATCACAACATTTTATAGTGGATTACACTCTATGGCAGAAACAGAGGATGTAGCACCTTTAAGCTTATAATTCATTAAGAGTGATGAAAATCCTGAACCTTGGTAGATGTGTACCTAAATAGATGGTGGTTAAGGGCCTGTGCCTGTAGGACCTGATCAACAACATATGAAAAATGGAGACTTTCCTCTTGATGTAAACAGGAAAATTGATCAGAATGTAAGATTTTCTTTATGTTTCACTTACTCCTTGTATTGCAATAGGCTTGTCTGTGGATTCTGGGGATACTAAGGGGTGCTCTGTGGGTTAGTATCTGATCAGAAATTGCTGTATTGGTGAAATATCAATTACTTAAAGTCCCCATTTAGAACACAGAAAAACAGCAGTGAAAATTAAAAAGACTACAATCTGATTATAACGGCAGAATAATAAGTATATTAATAAGAAAATAATAAAGAGATTTTAGAAGAGTTCTGCAGCTACCCAGGTAAGGCCAACATTTCCAGATAATGCTGGAGCCTTCAAGGGCTAAAGCTGATCAGGACTTTGGTTGATGAACACATGGAAGAACTGGTGTTCTCATCTGCACAATGCCATTCCCTTCAATCATTGTAACAGCTATGGAGGAAAAGCAGCAGCATCTGAATTTCTGGGACCATTTTTTGGGTCAGCCTAGGACTCTCAGAAGGGTCTAGTCTAAGTGTTAAACTTTTCAGATTCATAACTTGCCAAGTATAATCCAATAAAATAATCAGAGATGCTACAGCTTCAGAAAATTGCCATGCTTTCCCAATCTGTGTTATTCATACTTTCCCATTTTGCGTTGTTCATATCTGTAGGGGTAAAACACTTCTTAAATGTTATTTAGACAACGTGTCATGAATGGGCAGCAGATAAACATTCATTGGGGAACTTAATACTCAGGAAACTATAGATGTCTTACATCCAGACAGAGCCGTAACTTTGTTTGGCAAACTGGATCCTTACTCGCTCTTCACACATCCCTGATATTTGCCTGATAAGGCAATTTGGCAAATTCAGTTCAAATAGTATACGAGCCAATAGGCTTTTGAATGAGCTGCATGTGTCACAAAAGTCATGATAAACCTTGAACCAGTAATAAGTGAGGTTTTATCATGGTGGAAAAATTAATGGAGGAACATATTAGGGGAAGTTAGTAGACATGGAAATGCCTCATGTGAAACTTATTCCTTATCTTCAGACAGAAGAACAGTGAGTGTATTTTATACAGGGAGGTATTTTCAAGGTTGAGTTTGAATATTTTATTCAGAGGGATGGACTTGCTTTTTTTTTCAAAGTCATTAAAGGCAGAACACTTGACTGAAGTATTATGAACAAAGATTAGAGGACTATGGGCCCAATCTTGCTCTCATTGAAGCCAACAGGAAACTTTCCATTGATTTTGGGGGATGGATCAAGCTCTTTAACCTTTGTGTATGTGACCTTTTCCTTAATGCTATCCCATCAATTTGAATATCTGATTGGGAACAAATGAAGGGAAATCCCTAGTGTTGACTAGAGAAAAAACATGTTCTGGTTTTGCTTTCCAGTGGAGAAGCAAAAAACTTTCCACATTACATTTATTTGGCCATAAATGCAATCATGCAGATTATGAATTATAGTTTATTAATATCAGAAAATTACTTGGTCTTCAGTTGACTTTGGAACTATTGCAGGGGGCCATTTGTTAAAGTATGTAAAGCTAAAGGATTAAAATGCATTTCTACCATGTCTTTTGGTCAATTTTACTCAAAGGCTCCTACTAAAAACAGTAAGAGCAAAAGGAACTTAAGGAGAGTTTTAAACCTGACCTAGGGACAAATAATAATAGACTTGTGGACAAAAAGAAGCCAGGAAAACTCAAGAAGGCTTCTCTAGTTTAGCTTTGGGCTTGGAGCTGTTACGTCAGCTTTTGTAATCAGCCATAGTCAGTTACTTCATGAATGAGGGCTTTCACCTACTTTCTTCTCCATTTTCCTGCTAGGGGATAATTTTGATTCTATTTAAGTAGAGTCTTTTCCGTCACTGTATATGCCACTATAAATTGCTGTGTTACTTAAACTACTAAAACTGTACCTCACAAGTCCTTGAAAATGGGTGCTACATTATGTGTAGGGGTTGTCTTATCACTTACTGTACAGTTTAGAGATAATAAATCTAATTGATTCTCCCTTCTGTTATCTAAACACCAGAGTCCGGCACAAACTGCAGCAATATTTAAATGACCACAACACAAAGTCAACATGATGCTGTGGAAAAGAATAGAGCAATATTCTTAATTCTGAAAACCTGTATTGGTAATCAATTGAAATGTTGGAGCAATTGAAGAGCTGTCCAATTTTCAATTGCAGTATAAGTTGGGAAACAATTTGAAAATAATGGCTCATACAAAGAGTTTTTGAAACAGTCAATATGGTCTTCATGTGAAGGACAAATAAGAATTTGGCAGTCTACCCATTGTTTGGTCTTTGTGCATTAGACATTATCTGCAGGACTCACTGCAGTGGCCCAGCTGGGATCAGAGCTTGCAGTCTTTCAGTGTGACTCCCATGGAAATGTACTTAGTGGGATATTCACTATGGAGACATATCCAAAGAATGTGTTGTAGACTTGCTTTGAGCATTGCTGCTAACATACATTCAACAAACACTTGCTTTAGTGAGCTGATGCACATTTGAAATATTTAATATCTGTGGTGGCTTTCTTATATTACTGTGTTGCACGCTATTAAAAGTAAGGGGTTTAACACAGTGTAGTTCACCGATGTCAAAATATATTTTCTTGCACAGCAAATATTATGATTCAGAGGCAATATTTATACATCTTTTCTGTTACAGAAATGATCACTTCCAAACGTTGGCTTTTAACGTGAATGAAGATATAAATATGTCTTTCAATCTTCTGATTTGCCTAATATAATTATTGAGGTTTGGACCAGCAGTATTCCAGTCTGGGTTAATTTCCATGCGAACAGCTGGTTACAAGCTAAATATTTTTCACATGACATCCTACAGATGGTTGTCTCTGGTGTGACTGAGGACTCATTTGACACCTTCTGCTTCTTATCCTTCTCTGAGATAGATAGTTGATGTCTATCACCACAAGAACTGGGCCTTGACACAGATACTGCAAAGCAAGGACCAACATGGTGAGGTAGAGCAGGACTGAGAATTCAGTAAAGTAGTATTACACTCATTAATCCCTCTTAGTGTTTTATTGAGTCTGTCCTATGAAAAGGACATTTTTAATAATGAAGATGAGGATCTAAGCTTTGGCAGATGCATTTTGGTAGTCAAACAATTCTTTAATTTTTGCTACATGAAAGAGAACTCCAAGGATACTGTCCTGTCTTTTCCTTTGCAAAACAAGAACTTAATTTAAAATAAAAATACTAATGAATTACAAAAAAACCTGTGAAACAGTTATTTTATGGACCTCAGAAAAACCCTGAAATCACTTTGGGTTTGGAAAACACTCATATAAACAGTGACCATTGAATTCTTTTGGTAGGTGTGTTATGTGGATCAATAAATACAAATACTATGTGCCTACATCTAGAAAGTGTGTGTATTTTTACAGCAATAGAATCAATAAGATCCAGTTGGGTGTTTTTCATATTCACTATATGTAATTTACTAAGTGTGTGTCCGATTTTGCTACATCTACGATTGTACTATATTAAAAATTTCATCTTGAAAGACTGTACCTTGGGAAATTCTACCTTCTAGGTATTTGCATTTACCTTATGGCATTAGTTGAGGGTTTTTTTCCTGTTCAATGCAAGGCTACTGTGCTGTCTTGCCTGAATCTGAAAGAAATGGGTTTACTTGTGCGACTCACAATAAGGAAAGGAAAATAAAGTTTTCAATTCTCTTACCATGCATTTGTACATAAATGACTGTTGTCTGCTCTCTAACGGGGAAAGGTCTTGGCTGATGCAAATAAAAATATATTTTTGGCTCTCAGAAAGGTACAGGAGCAAGGCAGATCTTGCAGGGATGCCTATCTGCATGTTCATGGGTCCCCAAATAGCAGTGTGGTGCTACTCACAAAGGGACAAGAGAAAAAAAAAAGCAGATTAATGCTCTGGGTTTGATGCTGCTAGGTTCTTATTCAGGCTTTTAACTCCTGGCTGCAATGGCAAACTTAGAAAACCTGACAGTCAGGTAGAGCTCTTGGTAGTAGAATGGCTGGACATACAAACCCTTTGCGTTTTCAGTATCAGAGTACCATGCTCAAATTCAGCAAAAAAATCAGTCTCTCTCTGTAAATTCATTTTTGTAAGACATTAAAACACGTGCTCTATGACTGGTGGCATAGACTCTACAAGGTTGTTCACATACTTAAAATTAACATGCACTTATATCCTTTGCTAGATCAACTTTTATTTACCCACCTATTATGGATATTCAAAATATATTAACTCTGGCTACTCCACCTTTGTATTCAAGAAGATGTTTAGGTTGCAAAACTCCCCTACTTGCTCAGTTTCTGAAAGAGAAAAAGTTTTTTTTCTTGGTGTAAGTTTAAAACCATATAAATTTTCCATAGAAATCCTGGATGGACTTTCTTAGCTGATGGCCTATGGCACAATTATTTAACAGTTTGGCATCAAGAGCGGTAATGCAAATACTACAATAGTACAGAAAAGTGTAAAAAAAAAGTTAACCAAATTATATTTGTACCTCTGAAATCTTTGCAATTATGAGAATAAGCCTCTAAAAACATATTTTAAAAATATCTTGCTGTAGCATTAATCTTTTAAGATAGATCAATATAATTTATTCCACATGCTAGGGAAGTATTAACAAATTAATTGCTGCTTAGCTAAAATGATTGTGCTGCTTGAAGTCCAAAACCAGCAACCTTTGGGCACAACACATGTTTTGCTGTACAACAAGAGGAGAAACATGAAGGAACATAAACCAGTGACGTGCAAAATTACAACGGGTCAGTATTTAAAATTCTTTGCACAGCTACTTACATCATATCTAAACGAGTAAAGCAACGTCCAAAAACCTTTTAAGGTATTTTTAGCCCTGATTATTTTACCTTTGTGCTAGCCCAAAGCAATACAAAGAGTTCAGATCGATCCTAACAGCCAGGGGAAGCCAGGGGAGGGATGAGGGGGTAACCCAGCACCAGGGCACGGTCTGTCCCGGGAGCAAACCCATCCCGTCTGTCCCTGCAGCCAGCGCCCCGTGCGGGACGGGTGCCTTGGACAGGCACGGGCGTTTCGTTTTTATAACAACTAAATCTGCCGCTTCATTGCTGCCCTCTCATGTCCTATGCTGCAGCTCGTTTTTCTCTCCCCTCTCGTCCTTTTTGGTTTGCCTGTACTAATTTCTGAGGGAAGCCAGAGAGAGCAAGGCAGAAGAACATGTTAGTCCACAGCTGCCTATCAGTGGAGGACAGTGGGTTTGATTAAAGGGGAGCTCCCTCCTGGATTTCACACATCACATCAATCACATTGATCAGCCCCCAGAAAGGCAACATATTGTCTGGGAATAAGCCAAGGAGGGATATCAATTTCACAATAACAGTTATGTCTTTCAGCCAAGAACTGGTTTATTTCTGGCTACTGAGGGCTGTGACTCACTTTGGAGCTCCATTTATGTCCAAAGATTTTCACTGCTCACTTGCTATTTCACTAACAAGTTATTACTAACTTTTGCCTGAGATTTGTAGTCCTATATGTGATTTCGACATAGAAAAATCAGCTTCTGCTTCCTGCCCATGTACAGTGGTGGAACTTCCTAGCTGTGTATCAATGTCATTTATTTCTTTCACTGCTACTTGAAAATGCAGAGCCTTTAGGAGTGCTCACCTTTTTAATGCTTTTTCCTATAATCCTCAGGAAAATGTTCAAGTCTTTAGGAAAAATAACATATATTAAACAATACCCTATATTATGCATCTACATTATATGGTACAATATGTCTATTGTTTTGATACGCCATTTATTAATTCCATTTGTATAAGAACTCATGAAAGGTATCCTATGTTGCTGTAATGGTATCTACTCTTCCTGGTCCCAAATAGTCCAGGTTTATGGATATGTGGCTTTTCCAGATAGAGTTTTGATTGATTATCTCTGCCTGTCACTTTAAAGAAATCATCCTTACATATTGTTTTATATCACAATCCCAAGGAGGTTTCATCTAGTTTGTTGACATAATGAATCCTACACCCCATGATTAATTACTTGTATTATATTATTATGCCAACCTACATTTACCCTGGCTACTTTTTCAATAATTGCTGCTCTGTAAATGTATTTGAGAGTGCCTCTGTGTGTGAGAGAGAGAGAACTGGGGCTCAGTTAAGCTGCACACTTCTGTAGCGACTGACTGCAGGAATTCACAAAATGATCCCTTCCTCATTAAAAATAAGGACTAGAAACAGAAAGAAAACTGCCAGTATGGCATTGCTCTCACAGTAATTCCTGGTGATTTCACCAGTGTTCTAAAGTCACATGTATCTCATAAAATATCTTTTAAGGCTAGTTAACATTTAGTATGCAAATTATTCTCCCCTTACTATTACTACTTACTTAATTATTTAGCTAATGATGAGGTGACCATAAGGATCTTTAAAAAGGAAGGTGCAGCCTGGTTGCCCCTTTGCTATGCTAAAACCCCAATATTTTTAAGAGAGCTATTTTAACATGTGCAGTGATGCAAACCACACCAGCTTCACAGCACTCCAAAAATTCCCACACCCCCTTCATGATTTTTAGTCAGAGAGAGATTATCTCTGTCCTTTAAAAGAGTAATTTAGCTTATTTTATTTTCCAGTGAAGTGGTGAGAGACACTATGCAGTTAGTTAGCACACATTCTGGAATTCCACAAAATATCCTGCTGTGTTTCCTACAGCCACTTCTACATAATCTAGTCTCAATATACATTGTTTTCATAATCTCTCTAAAGACATGATATAGAAAATTAGGATACATGCAAGTTTTAATTATGTTTTGTAGAAGAGCAACTCAGACTACATTCTCAGGTTTTTCTATAATAAAGACACAAAGTTTACCACAAGTGCTGTCATTAAAAAATATCATCAGAACATTATTTTTTTCTTTAGAGTAATCAGGAAGATATAAGCAGTTTCCAATTATTTGAGCTGACTACCAGCTATGAAAAGATGTTATTGTCTTGTATTCTTGAAATTGCTACAGCTATACATGTTTTTTCTCTGTCAGCAGAATCATACCACAGACATGAGGGGCTTTGCTTGTGGCAATCTCAATTTTAAGTTTTTTAAAATGGGTCCTGAAGTATCAGAGATACTGGTCAACTTTCCAGTGTTGTGATCCTTAATAACTTGTAGGGCTTTTAGGTAGATTTGTCATTCTCTTTTCATCTCTAACCATACCGAAAAATGTATAATGTTGATGCTTGCATTATCGAATTGCTTAATGTTTATTAAGCTTTGGGATGAGGTCTTTTCCATGTTAGAATTTTAACAATATAGTTTTTATAAAATGGGACACAATTGCATGCACATATCATCTCAATATTCTTATAAATTTCTTAAGCAACTTGGAGGATTGCATGTTCATTGACTTTGAGAGTAAAATATGTGACACTTTCTTCCTAAATTTCAGATTTTAAAATAGAATTCTTTTTCCTCATCACTCCATATCAAGATATTATGTTTTAAAAATTCTTCTGTACATTGAAGATTATGTATTTATTTCAACATCATTAAATATACTAATGAATACTTCTGCAGACTGTTACTAATATGTAAGCAAATTAGCTAAAGTAAAAAATAGTAAATGTTTTAGATGAAGAAATACGAATCAACTACCTCTGCAGATCTAAAATGTACCTATACTGCATATGGTAAACTACCAATGTCCTTTTTTTCCTGCCAAATATCTACCTAATATAAATAATTTTAAGCAACAAAAAAAAAAAAAAAAAACCAAACCAAAAAAAAAAAAAAAAAAAAAAACAAAACCAAACAAAAAAAAAAAAAACCAAAAAAAAAAAAAAAAAAAAAAAAAAAAAAGAAAAAGAAAAAGAGCACCAGCCTTGTGGTATCAGAAAATGTGAAGTAAAGGTATTATTTGCTTAAATAAGTTTCAGAACCTTCAATAATTTATCATCAATTTCCCTGAGTTCCTTGACTTTCTTCATCTTGATCTCTTCTGTTATATATATCCACCATTTCAATATGTAGCCAATATTATCATACTCTGAACCAAGTCAGCAGTTTTGACGTCTTCATTTCAATGTCCTTTTCTGTACCTTCAGCAATGTTAATGTTACAAATTACAGGAGGGTGTATTAATAGCCATACCCAAGAAGCAGAAAGAAAAGTGCATTTTTTTAGACTAAGTACTAACTTGGGATTTCCCGGGCCCATTGCGGAGCCCGCGGAGCCCCGGCTCCTCCGTTGTGATGATAATGGATTCTGTGTTGTTGGCTCAAAGGTCGACGGGTCACCGTAAGCTCCTTAATGGACTGTGAAATAACTTTAACTGCATTAACCTCTCCAGATCACATGGGTGGCACCAACATCCACTCCTGAAATTCTCATTCGCTTATAGAGACAATACCATTAGATTATTATATTTTCCTTTTGGAATAGCAATAGGCTCAAAGCAATTATGCAGCTAAGCGTTTCCATTAAGCGAATAGGGCCTTAAAGAAGATTAACTGGAGCTTCTCTGGTGTTCAGTATAAAGGTGGAATAAGTCTAAAGATTTCAACAGAATTCAAATCTGCTAAAACCCCGATCTGTGATATCATGGTGATCTAAAGTATGAAGTCATTAGCTGAAATAGCAATGCTGTGCCTGATCTTGTGAAGACAAGTGCAGCTGGGAGGCTGCCCAAACTGAGCTTCTGAATTTACCCTGCATTTTCTGAGTCTTTGCTCTTAAGAAGGTTACAAAAAAAAATTGGCACTGCAAAGAGCAGGAGGAAGACTTGTTCCCCACAACCACCAGCAAGTTATTTTAACCTGTTACCTGGGTCCTGTTATAAACATGTGAAGGGAATTGGTCTTCGTATGTGATTGTTAATGAGCTTGTTAATTAGGTTATGAAGTTAATGATTATATATGTTAATGAGGTTGCTGATTGGCGTGGTTGTTCGGGGGTTGATAGCAGAAAGTTCTGGACTTGGGGGAGGAACTGGTGCCAATCACAATGAGCATAAGGGGAGAGAGCGTAAGACCCAGTTGTTCCTATTAGGAACCAACCAGAAGACCCTGGATACAGACGAGCCAACCAGAACAACATCAGGGTGTGGGGCCAAGGGAGGAGCTATACTCAGCTCCGGGGTATAAAATGTGTCTCCCCAACCTTGTGGTTGTGCCTCTGGCCATACTCGACCTGTGGCTGAGCACCCAGCGCTGTTCCTTTGCCTTGTAGTACAGCAGATCACCATTTTTGGTCTCTAATTTTTTATAGTTACTTTTGTTAATACATTTCTCTGTTTCAAAATTTTAATTGGCAACAGTGATTTATAACAGTCCCATCTTTGCTGAGGATCAGAAATGACACCCGCAAGCAGGCACAGCACCCATCTTCAATGGCTCTGCAGGACCATTGCTGATGGAGCTAGGATGAGGCATGGATGCTCAAGCCTAACAGGCCTTTTGCTGGCTTAGGAGTCTCTGGAAAACCTGGGCACAGGCCTGACTACAGAATTTCCCGTTTGGCTGTGTGGATTGGAAGTCTTCAGGCTGAGAAAACCATGGCTCTGTTCATTACAGACTTATTCACAGACTATTCTGTGCTTAAATCTTCAAGTCAATTAAACTTGAGTGCGTGTAATGAGCTAAGGGCTTGCTTACATGATGTGATGAAGTGGGGTCTTTCATCCCCCAAATTACTCACAAAATAGATCTGCTGCTGGTAATGTCAGATTTTCCTTGCACGAACTCCAGTAAAAAGCCTACAGGGACAACACCATGAGCACAGCTTCCAGGTCGTAACTATTGCAGGTGTGATTATAACTGTTTGTTTGTTTTGTTTTAAATAAAAAAGCACCTAAGTGCCCATTCCAAATCCTAGGCACTTTAGCACATTAAAAATACAAACTCGGCATCATCTCCTCAACCTTAGCAGAAAACCAGAAGTCCATCTAAGGCAATTATGGAAAGTACTATTCTTTGAATATGACGAGAATGTGTCTAATTTGGGAAAAAAACCATACTTGGAAAAGTTTAAAAACTTTACATAGTGTAAGATCTTATTGTCAGACTATTTGCTCTTAAAGTTCATTTTGCAGAGAAAATGGAACTTTGGTTAAGCATAATTACTTTTCATAAAGTTATGAGAAAACTTTGCAATAATTCAAAACTGAAATTAATCCTCATCCATTTTCCTTCACTACCAGGAAACTATTGATTATATAGCTTAACAATCTATTTCAGCATTAAGATACAAAAAACCTTTTTGTTACAGGTTTAAATATTTTTTTCTTTAAATTTTATTTTCCTTGAAATGTAATTTATTTTCTGTGGAAAACCAAACAATCCATTTCTTCAATTAGCAGTTCTGATTATTAGAAAGATAATTTTCTGATTCTTGTAGACTTCGTATTTTGGTTTTCTTGTCCAATCTTCATATTAATAACAAAAAAGTACAGATCATGCAATTAAAATTTTATTCATATTTTGTTTTTTGTCTCAGCAGTTCCCAGTATGTTTAGACATTAAGCTCCATACATGTCCACTACAATGGAACCATGGGAAGGGCCAGATGATCAATCAGAGGAAACACCTACGGAAAAGAGGGGCTCTCACTGTGTTTTAACTCTCTTGGCAGCTGAGTTTTGGTCTTTCCCAATTCTGTGAGCAGAGAGTTGAGCCCAAAGTGACTTAGGTTTTAGCAGGCCAGGTATCTGTTGCCGTGCCCTATCTCTGTTTCTCTCCCATTTCTCAGGACCGCAGCAATGATTGCATTTTGCTGCTATCCCTGCAGCCCCCCGTGACCAGGCAGCTGCCAGCAGACTTGTCAGCTCGTATGTGTGAAACTCAATATTTTTTTGCACCTCTAACATACCTGCTGTTCTTTCTTTCTCCTCTCATGGGTACAAATCACAGCACTCTCATTTAATTCAACTGACATTTTAACCAATATTAAGGTTTTCTTTGCCTCTTTTTTCGTTTTAACTTTGGGGGAGGGTGAATGTTTTTTAGTGTTTGTCATGCTGAGATAGAGATGTCAGCCGAAATCTAACACGTATCTCCACATCTTTGGCAGATGCAGGCTGTAGACTGATTTGCTGGATGGGACCTTATTCTGAGCACCTGCAAGTCTCATGGAAGTTGAAGAAAACAACTTAGGAACAGCTCTAGAGTGGGGAAGCTTAGAGATTGTTGTACTTAATTTACCCCGACACCTTTTGCCCACAGCAAGCTTAAGGCAATGACATTTAATAATAACCTGAAACTTGGACCTGTCAAGAAATTGCAGTAGCCCAGCAATGCTGCATTTTGGTCTCACCACTTACAAAACACAGTACAAGTGCAGCAGTAATAAGTCCTCAGAACTACTCTATGATTTTGTACTTTCAGAATTGGATCATTCCTATTTTAAATAATATTAACAAGCAAACAAACAAACAAATCCAAACCACCACAAAAAGCCCACAGTGAACTGGATTGGGAAACTTGGCTGATGTTTGAAACCATTAATTTTTGCTGGGTCCCTGAAGTTCATTTTCCTTGAATAACTGCAGGATGTTACACCAGCCTGAGAAAATGACTATGAACATGTTGGGGTGAGGGCAGAGGAGAAGCATCTTTTTTCCAACACCAATACTCCAGCAACAACAGCCTAAGTCTGGAGACAGCTGAAGTTATTTCTCTTTGTTATTAAAGCACAGATTATTTGGTTGACTCTCACTCTCGCATAAAAGAGATTTCAAAAAGAGAAGAAAATCCTGAAAAATGGTCATCCTCCATTGCTTGTAATAAATCATGGGCATTGTCAGGACTAGATAAGTTATCATCTTGTTTGTTGTGGTCCCCAAAAAGTACAAGAGAGAGAAGGAAAAGATTTTAAATGGAATTTAAAAGTCATCTCTACAGGAAGTCCCTTGCCTGAGAGAAATTATCCTAAGTGGTGAAGCTCAGGACCAAAACCTACAAAACATCTACCAAGGAGTGCTACCTAACATTGACATCTGTAGGATTGCTTGTAGTAACAGCTGGGGAGCTTGGAGAGCAGAGGCTGATACTCTTAATGTTTTGTTCAGATGAAATATTGGTATCAGAAGAACCTCTCTGAAAAATATCTTCATTGGCTATAAATATCATTGGAAACACAGATTTTATTAATAAATACAAAATACATCTTAGTTAAATATTGTTAACTAAGGTCCTAAGCAAGAACTGTATTTCAGAACTTTTCCAGAAGCAAACCAGTAGCAATCCTACACCACTATGTGCATTTGTGAGCATATTTAAGTGAAAGATGCCCAGCAAAAGTCCTTATTCAGCAGGGACTACTCACAAAGAATGGCTGTCATCAGCAGATTCTCTTTGACCCAGAATAAAATCTTCAAAACATTGCTTGTGGCTTTCTTGCTTATGGCAAGAATGCTAAAGTTTCAGAAAAATCTCAGGATTCTAGAAATACCAGTTGACATACAGAAGAATAAGCACAAAGGAAAAGCATAAGATCAGAAAATGCATAAAATTCTATAGGCCAATCAGCTTTTTTCTATATCCACTTGAGTTACATTAGTTGTAAGTTAATCAGTGCGTTCTAAAAACGTGAGGGCAAAATAGTATTATTAAGTAGCAATAAATATGTATTAACATGAAATAAAGGAGAACACAGTAATTAACAATGACTCAGAACTCTCTTCCTCTGTAGGATAAGTTGCCGCTTATCATAAAATGAGATATCTTCTTCCAAAGAAATTTCAATTTGACAGTTCTGTGAGGTGTTCTTAGACTAAAGAAAAATTTCTTATCTGAAACTTGCTGAAATCTGGTCTGTTTCTATTGCAAGAGAGGTACAAACAAGCTCTCTTGCAATAGAGACATATTTCAAACCATATGATATGAGTTTGTGGATTCTGGCCCATGCCTAGAACACAAATAACTCCATCCCAGAACCACCACCCTGTTATCACAACCACAAGTATTAACTGTTCACTTTCCCAGGTGACTCAGAGAGTTGCAGGTACCCTCAGAGGTGTTTCCAGGTCGTGTCAGAAGGATATTTCTGTTGTAATACTAGAAAACTAGCACTGTATCATTAAAGTAAATGGAGCCTTAAACTCCTTTTGCTGTCATGAAAAGGGATAAAATGTGCAAAATGAGTAAATGCTTTCTTGATGTAAGGCCCATATATATATTGGGTTTGTTTTTTTGTTCTGGTTTTTTTTTTTTTTTTTTTTACTTTAGTGGATCATATTGCAATGAGGAAGTCTGGATTTACTGAAACACTGCATGTGTGAGCTGTATCAATGCTACAGCTCCAGCGTGAGTTGTATATTGCATATTACATTATAGAAATGGGACAAGAGAAGGACAAAATTGTCTGTCACTTGCTGACACTAAAATGTGGCAATTGACAGATATTCATAGTATCTATATTCTTCCTTCTTCATGCCTGGCTTTGAAATATGAGCTATAACAATATTCAAATATATCAGTGTTTAACACTTGAACTAATCTTAGAGTACCTGCTTCAGGACATCTGCATCTGTAATTATGATTTTGTGAGGGAAAAAAAAGAGTTGAGAAATGCTTTTCCCTGACAGAGATCTACCCAAAATTTATCTTCTTTCCTGGTATACTAGAAAAGCTTTTTATATTTGATGGCTAGATTAAGGCTTACCTTCAGTTAATTGGCATCTTGACTCTATAATGGTGCAGGATTCATTTCTGGCAATTAACTTGGTTGATCTGATTATTTACCTCCCATATCCATGTGTTTTGTACCACACTAACGGAAACACACACTGAACAGAGTGGCCACAAAAATAATCAAGCAGGTTTACCTGAATCACCTTCTAAGGCAGTGTCTGTTGGGCACCATAAATCCTGTCTCAGTGTCCACTGACAGTGTTGGTCTTTATGGCTCATTTCTAAAACGAGCTGTTTGGCTGTTGGCTTCAGTACATAAGGCTGACATAAATTGGCATGTCAATGCAAGTTCTTCTTGCCTTCAAAACTCATTGTTTCGTTCTATCTTAATATCATGATACAGTGATGGGTGCATTAGTTCTACAGACAGACTCTCTAAACTTATACATTCTGATCCTACATGCCTACAGTAAATATGGAAAGTTCTGCACATCAACCCAAACACACTTGGTTTGATTTAGGCAGATTCCTATTAAATAGCCACTGACAGTTTATGACCAATTCACATTTTAAAATTCTTAGCTGAAACTAAATCCAGAGTGCTGATTAAAAGGTAATATCTATTTCCTCGCCCAAGAGAGTGCAGATGATTTTCTCACCAAAGAAATTGTCCCTGGCAAAAGTGACAAATCTGTGTAAAATGCTGAATGTAAAAGACATCCCAATCTGGTCTGAGACTTCTCAGATCCTCTCTTTTCAGCCTTCAACTGAAATCTGCTGTTTCACAATCTTAGTGTAAATCTTCCAGTATCTGTGTGAACATCAGATTATATACTATGATAAAATGATTCGTTATAATTATATTTCTCGTCAGAACTTCCAGGATTATTTATACATGACTACATGGGTTTTATGTGATTTTAAAGTCATAAATTGATTCACTGGAACCATTTTCTTACTGGCATACATAACCATGTCGTGATGAAGTGATAAAATGGACGATCTGTCAACTGCCAGTTTGGTTGTGCTTTTTGTTTCATACATAGAAGTCTTAATGGAGAGAAATGTAGGCTGGCAAGAGGTTCCCTTGGATCTGAAAAATTCTAATTAGATCCAAAAGCTTCACTGTGAAAGACCAAAAAAAAAGAGTAGCAGTATCATTTTAGTTTTTTGGAAGCTACAACCTTTGGGCTTTCGGAACACTTGCCAACTTTTATGAGGTGACATTAATGTTCCTAGTCTGAAAACTTGTTGTTCATTCATCTTGTATAATGAATGAATTTCTAGTCCCATTGTATTGAAAAATAGAATCTTGAAGCCCAAAAATAATACAAAGAATGGTAACAAGGCTGGACAAAGTTTGTTGTGTGTTTTGCAATAGGAATGGCTGAACCAAGTAGGACTCCTTGGGCTGCAAGGAAGGTCACTGAGGGAGCTACAGCAGAGATCCACAGGCTCAGGGGCTGTACTGGGCAAGTGCTTTACCAGGACTTTACATCATACCAGAATAAGATGATACCATGTGAAACAATCAGATACCTGGTTCAAAATAAATGATAATTTCATTTCAAATGTGCACCTAGGCTATGGAGTCAGTAATTTGGTTCACAAGAGACTAAATTATTTGGGAGTCTTGGTCATTTTTTACCTAACAACCCACAGTCTGGCTTTCAGAATGACTGATGTTATCATTCCTGTTCATGTCCATCCTCCTTTTCTGTTTCCAAAGAGGTAGGAGACTGTGTTTATGCTTGAAGAGAAGAGCCTTAATTTAAATTCATCTAAATCAGATAATCTCCAGTGAATACCATGGTCCAGAGCACAATCTCTACTACAGCTCTTGATTGCTTTGGTTACAAAGGATGTAGATATGTGGTAAAAAGGTTGAGGATTTTTTTTCATCCAGCACTGGAATAGACATGCCCACAAAAAAGAGCATAGTGAAGCAGTACAGAATCGTAGAGCAGCATGGCAAGACAGGTCTTGACTGTGCCTGCTGGCCTGGAGGCTCGGATCCACTCTGAGGTGAGGAAAGTCAAGGCTATCTAATGGTTCTTCCCAAAAAACCCAGAAGTTAGGCAGGTGAACACTGTGCATGATTGGGTCAGAAATGCTTTTAGCCCTGGGGCCAGAGAGAGGTGGTGCACAAGGGTGGCCACCCCACAGCTTTGTCCAGCCCTCTGCAAATGCTGGCTGAGGTGTATGACTCTCACAAGGCTATCACACCACACCAGACATTTGCTGAAAGCTTCTCTCAGATGCCAATTCGTTAGCAACTGGCCAAAATACGTGGATAGCTGATCTTGGCAACCCTCAACACCTCAGTAGGAAAAAAATCCTCAAAGTATTTAAACTATTTTCAGCTTCCTCCCTCCCTCACCTTCTCTGGAAGTACAGCTTCAGCTGTACGAATTAGGGCAGCTTTGCCTTCAGGAATCAGGATGGTAGAGATAAAGTGAAATGCAATTGGTTGTCTTTCTCCCTTGCCATGTTAATGGAAGAAGGTGGGTTTATCTTGGATTCATTATCTTGAGATAAACAGTTGACAAAATCCTAGCAAAGACAAGACGTTTTGTTATTCTCAAATGAGTTAGAAATTGAGCTGAAAGGCAAGGCTTTCCTCAAGACTCCTCTGAGGAAAATATTATTGCACTTGTTTTGATGAGTGGGGAACTGAAATGAAATTATTTGACTGCCAAATACATCTGAAGTACTACTTTTTCCCATTATTGTGGACTGTACATATATTTCTCAAGTGCAAAGTGAGATTAAAAAGCTGTCAAATCAGAAGTGGGGCCACTATCTCTGGTGGTATGGACTGATACATCTGCACTGAAATAAATGTCAAACTGTAGCCTGTGGTGTTTTGCGCTCATTTTGTACAGGTTGGGTGACAGCACAAGATGCAAGGCAACAGAGGATCAGCACCAGATTCCTAAAGGAGCCAGAAATGGTACTTAGAATTTGGATCCACTTCAACAGTAAAACAGAGCCTGGGGAATTTCCCAAATCTCAGATGTAGAAATGTTTGTATCTGCTGGGAGACTACAGTCATTCCATTTTAAGCTTTATTTGGTTGCTCTGGACCTAGGCTATGATATGTTTCTCTGAGTGTCTATATCTTAAACCCCTTTCAGAGAATAGTATACCCCAAATTGTGTAAACCCTTCAAGCTAAACAGATATGGGTGATTTGCACATACAGATAGATTATATATAAATGTATATATTTCTGCAATTTAAAGCAGAGCTCCTGTTGAAATCATCAATAAGAGACAGCCACTGGACACATACAGTGCTTTCCTGTCCCCAGGTAGCTTATGAATAGCCTCTCAGCCATATGAATACTCTGCATTGTCCTTAAAAGACCTCATCTGCTCAGGATATATTCTGGTGTGAGCTCCTCCACACAACTTTTTGTATAATCAAGTGGTATTCCCTAAATACTTATCACCACCATAGAGTATAAAAAAAATAAAATGGGACACAGTACCAGATCCCTTCGAGGCTCTTGTATCTTGCAGCTGTGACATCTGAGTGTATTCAGTATCAATTATGAACTTTAGGTGGAAAGCACTATGGTCAGCAAGGCCAAAGAGGATTCAATTATTGCTACAGTTGCATTAAAGGCCCACCCATAAATTACTTAAGTGGACTCTAACAATTATGAAAACTAATGAGAATAATCTTAAATGGATAGGAGCAATCTTATATCATTTTAACATTTTAATCATAAAAATAATATTAAAAAATCTTTTTACCACTGAAAAAGTTCTGGGTCCTCTGTTACCTTCAACTTTGTTGAATTCAATGACATAGCTGAAAAGTTGGCAAAGTCGAAGTAAAGTTAAACAGATCTGTTTTTTGCCATGTCTTTTGCCTTAAAGCCACAGTACTTTGGATGATAGAGTAGGAAAGCACATTACTGCAATGGCAAGAATGATTATTAGCAGACAGGAACTCACCTTGGCACTGATGACTAGTCTTAAGTCTACTGGACAGTGAAAGATCAGCTTTTCCTTTTCACTGGAATTCTCCAAACATGCCGAACTCCCTGACAGCACAAAACAAACAAGAAACACTTAAAATAAAAAAGATATACTTACTCTTTTTTAAAAAGACAACTGGGATGCATTAAGTATGAAAGAATTTGCCTCTGGCAATATTCTGCTTTGTGCTGTGATAATCTTCTGACTTAGCTTCAAAAAGTGGAGCTGGATTCTAGGTGTAGAAATATCTTTCAAAGATATTTTTTCAGGAGCTTGGACTCAATTTGCTGGTGAAATAAGACATGTAAAACAGCACTTGAGGTATGAGCAGGTATGAGAAGGTGTGAGAAGGTATGACAAGGTATGAGCTGAGCACACACATTGCATGTATTGGCTCTTACAGTATGGTCAATAACTCTGAAATTCAAGACTTTGAATGGAGCTTTTATGTGCAGGAATATGTGCCCTATTTTGGCAATCTATTTCAGACATTTGGATGGAAGAATGATAATAATTCAGCTCAAGGACTCAGGTTTGTCTTTAAATAGAGAAGAAAGTGGAGTGTTCTAACACATAGAACCACGGTCCAGTTTATGGCAGAACTCCCACTAAAATAACTGGAAGCAGGATCAAGGCCATAGTTTAGACAGGCAACAAAATGTAAAAATCTTCTTATTTGGGCCAGTGACAGTGCAGCACCCAAATGGAGCATTTCCTAAATTATATTTGTGAACTGTTAGTTTCTTCTCTTGGTACGTGTGAATATGAATATCAAGCTGGCAGTAATGAAGAACAAATCTATGCAAGATTCTGCTTTCTCTCCATTTGGTCCTTCTATATTTTGGCAATTAACCTAAGGGAACAGTGTTGAGAGTCACCTGTCACAACGGCATAAGAGGTGAAGAGCAACAATGGCTGTCTCCGTAAAATACGTAGAGAAGCTGGTCCTGTGTCTCCTGCCCACAGATGTAACTAAGCAAAAGTCATCTCAGATCTGTTCTTTGAAAATGGTGAGAAGTGTGAGAAAAAAGTGAAAATGGTGAGAAAAGAGTGAGAAGTGATGTGAATTTCTTTGTCGCCCTCACTCGAGGATGTATCTCTTTCGGCTGACCGTCATTCAGTATATTGTGTGACTAAACACCACCCTGTTTGGCAGCACCGTTTTGTAGTTTACCTCAGGAGACCAAGTGAGAGGCTTCAATGCACCTCTTTTGTCTTTTATCACAACCAACTGGATCAGTGCCGCCTGTTCAACCTGTGCAAAGAGATCACAGCTGGAGGATAGCCTTGCCCTACTACTCTTCATGTTAAGGAAGCTTTCCCAGCCATAAGGATTAAAGATGAAGCAGGATAATTGGGTCTTGAGCAAATAACTGAGGCCCAGAGGATATTCCCCAATACCAGGCTTAGAAAGTGTGATGTAAACTTAGTAGCTTATTAACATAAATACTATTTCCCTTCTACACCAGAGTTTGCATGAACACTTTGCCTTTATTTAACCTGTTGCAGGATCAATATTCTTAGCCTGTGTGGGGCTTTGTGCACAGGTAATTTCACCCAAAAGGACGAGAACCCCTTCCTTCTCCATTTTATAGATTCATACTATAAAAGTGTTTACACCTCCTTTTTCAACTGGAAAGTTAAGCTGATATTCCCTTAGGGTTTCTAACCATATACTGATGAAGGAATAAAAGTTCTTCTACAAATTGTTAACTAAAAGATTTTTATTGCTTTTGATACCAATATCAGAGTCTTGCACGTATTCCTCACACAGATTCCTGCCCACTCTCTAAGAAGTGAGTTGGACATAAGTCACATCTGGAAACTCATTACTGGGTTTACAAACCTCAGACAAATTCACTGCCTCTGCCCTTTCTAAAATGGTAATGTACAGATCTTGGAGCAGGTCCAAAACCCAGGTAAATCAGTAGAAAAATGTCTATTGACTTTTAGTGTAATTTTAGATCAGGCCAAAGGCAAATCTGAGTGTGTCCAGTGATCTCCCTCAGAACATTAATGAAGAAAGACAACATGAGTATATCTTATTGTAAAACAGATTGCTAAAGTCTAAATTGCAGCACACATTGCTTTACTTAAAATTTGGTCAATTTTACTTCATTCTTAGGTCTTGTGAAGGGGAGGATTAGGGTACCCTTTGATCACCAGCATATTTAAGTGTGAGTATGCCCCTGTACAGTGATTTTCTGGAGCAATGTTCAGTAGCAGGATATTTCTCATCCTTGCTGCTTTTGCTGGTCTTAAATCCTTTAAAACTTGTACTTTGAGGCTTCAGCCCATCTTGAACAATTGAAATCAACTTGGCCCTTAGCTGAAGGCAGCAAACAAGACCCCTTCACACCTTATTTTTTCTCTCCAGTGGCTGCTGTCATGGACACAGCAATAGACCAGACACACCTTAGCCTTGAGCCAGCAGGACAGCTCCTATGTGTCTGCCTAACAACCCCTTCTTCGTTCTATTACAAGGTAAACTGTATTTGCTTATTGCTGATATTTTGATGGCAGCAGCTGCTACTGCTGCTGAAATCGGGCATCTCATTTCCAAAAGCATTCTGGGGCTGGGGTGAAAAATAAAAGGCAAAGGAAAAGCAAGCATTTTGACTCTCCTTCTGGCTATGTGGAATGGAGAACAGGGCGATGCTTTGCACCATCTCAGAAAGAGAATCAGGAAACATGCCTGAAATGCATGTTGCCAGCACCAGTTGGCCCCCTCAGGCAGAATTAGATAAGATGCAGCTGTAGCTGTCCCAGCTGCATAGTTCCCTTTTGGCATTAAATGCAGGGGCAGCCGGTACAGTGAACTTACCAGGCTGGAAGGTGGATGGAACGAAGATAAAACATAAGGAGGAAAGACTAAATAAAAGCACTGATCAGCAGCAAAGCATTACAATCACATTACACACTCCATAACAGGGGATCAAAGAGTTGCATATTACATTATTCCATTCCCATGGAGCTTTCCTGTACAAGGAAAGATCTGTCTTCTCTCTGTCTTCTCTTTCAACCTGGTCCAGCTTTATGAATACTCTATTATTCTTTTCTCTACTTAAAAGGAAAAAAAAAGTTTACATGCTGCAGAAAAGAAAGTGTGGACCTTTGTTATTAATGTCGTAGAAATACAAATATGTCCACCTAAGAAAGGAGTCTTCATTAACTCCCACAGCCCAGAAAATTAAGCCACGGCTCATCAGGATCTGTGCTTGCTGTTGGCTAAATTGCAAGGGACTAGTTGAGTTGCTGGGGTTCATAATGCTGATAGAGCGGTTTCCACGTGAATGAAGGATAAACAGCGATTAATTTCAGCCAATAAATAATGGTTTGAGGCCCACATTGAAAGAGGAACAATTACTTTTCCATTTTTCCTGCCAAATGAGCTGATAAGAGAAAACAGGGGAGTTGGCCACGTAAATCAGTCTTAATTTTATCTTCCCCATTAAAAAGCAGCCATTAAGACCATCTTCGGCTCATTTCATCCTCTTCTTGTTTCACTTTTTCAATTTGCACAAAAGGGGGGAGTTTGCTCGTCATAAAATTTCACTTTGGCCAACCTATCATTTGCATCTGAGCCAATAAATAGCAATTAGCATAAACATTTAAATCAGGAACTGGAACAAATTCTTGTTCCCCTAGCAAGCTGTTAAATTACTGTATTTCACTATATATAAGAAGCGTTAGAAACAAGATCTGCTGGGCACAATTATCCCTTTCAAACAAGACATGCTTGATATAAAAAAAGAAGAGAAGTATCTTGCTGGGCAACCTTCTTGCTCACGGTCCATAAGCTTAACCAGTGCAGAGAGAAGGTGTTCCATTAATGATGTTCCACAAAGCCTTATTTCAAGCTTTCCATCCAAAGGGATTTATTTGATCTTTATCCAAAATATATTCCCCAGGAATTAATTTAATTTGCAGTGATGTTACATCATCAAACTTAATTTTTTTCTTGTCTATTTTTCCCCACTATGCTGAAACGTGCATATCTTTACATCTTGGTGAGGCTGAGCTTTGCAAGCCTTGCTTCCTTTCAGCATGCTAATTACATCAACGCACACATCCAGTGAGAATGACTCCGACTGCTTATGATGTGGTAAGTCAGCAATAACTCTGCAAAAATGCCCAAATCACTCCAGTGGGTGAAAACCACTCAAAATAAGCTAAGGAGGGCTCAAGCAGATCCTTTTCTTTTAGATACACTTCTGTCACTTGTAAGAAGATTTCAACTCTTACACAGTATTTTCATCCTCATAGACTACAACAAAAAGCAAGGGGAATTATTCCCATTTTGCAGTTGGGAAACCTGTAGCACAGATATGAAATATCATACAGGAATTCCATAATGCAGCCATAGTTGACACTTGGGCCTCAGATATACACTTAGTTCTAGGTTTAACTCTTTCCAATGAATGTGCTGAGAAAATCGATGACAGATATATATAAATTTTCCCTTAGGGTTATCTGGGCTCCTTCTGGACATGACCCATAGACATTACTTTGTAAATGGGAAGTGTCTTGGAGAAAGATGACACAGCAGAAAACCTTTTCATGCCAAACTCTACAGGTTAGGTAGCACCTCCAAGTAATTCACTGTAATTCCCTAAAATACATTAATTTTAGTGAATAAAGGCTACTGATAAAGATGGCTTCAACTGTGTTTTTTTTTTTTTAAATTGGAATGATGGCTGGGAACTAGTACAGTGAAAAGAAGAAGAGGGATACAAATCAGTACAAAAGGAGCAGCAAAACAGAGATTTTGCTCAAGTATTCAAAAATTTTGAAGCGCTGGCTGGGGACAAATATTGAATCTCTAGCAGTGTGCTGCTGCAGTTGCTGTCTGGCCTTTGCCTTTTATCCAAAGCTCTTCACTCTTAAGGTGAAACTGCCTCAAAATGTCTGTGGGACAATGTAGCACGAGGTAATTTTTTGCTGTTGTTAAGTTTAGGAAAGTAACAAAAATAATAATTTTTAGAGGTTATTATACTATGTATAATTTCTGTGTCATTGCACAAAGATAGGGAAAAATCCAAGGCTTTGTTCATGCCGAATCCCATCAAATGCCAATCCTTGCTCTTTGGCTGTGTGTATTTTTATCCCAACTCACATTCACATAAAGACAGGATTCCATCTTTTACCTCCAGTGAAATTTGGATTGTTCTGTGTTGATTGCCTTGTTGGAGGCTTGTAATAAAATAGGTTGAATTCTTCCTGGGTGTGTTTTTCTCTGTACTAACAAGTAAAATGTTAATCCACACAAGAATACAGGAAGTAAGTATTATTATCCTCTCTTTATGAACATAGAAACTGGAGGCTGATTTACAGGTAGAACTGTATTATTTAAACTGACACAGTTAATTAAACCACTTTAGTAAAACTAATACAAAAATTTTTTCAGAATCTTCTTATGGTTTGGAAGAAGTTACATTGCCATAAAAGTCACTTGAAAAATAATATACTAACATCCATGTGGTGCATTATACCAGGCTGATTAAATTATTTTTAAAGTAGAGATGACACCATTTCTTGGTGTAAACAGAATTTGTAAATAATGATAAGTTCAGTGATTTGATGTAAGTCCACAGAGTAGCAGATTCGTATCCAAGACAGGCATTCACAAGATTTGTTAATATGATAATTTTCTACCCTTTGGAGCAGTTTATGAATCCATTGTATTACCCTGGAACATTCTCTTTCCATTTCCATAAAACAATTATTATGACTATCTCTTAGTAATGCATCTATCTTTAATTTAGCAGGATAATAAACACAGATGAAAAGAAATATTGAAATATTTCTAACTAATTAACAATAAACATTAGCTTTATTTTAGACAGAGTTTATCAAAGAATCTGACTTTTAGTTATAAAATTCAGAGGTGCAGATTTGCAAATAGGTGGGTTGATATCTTTTTAAGTAAGTAGAATGAATTCTGGATGCTCTTTGAGCTCAGGAACACCTTTGAAAAACAAAAAGTTTGTCCACTTGGAAAGTGCATATATTTATTTAGACACTTCAATTTCTCATCCTGGGAAGTGGGAAGGACCCTTCCTGTACCAAGGAAAAGTCTTGATGGTGATAGTAGCTACGTGTAGGACAACCTTCAATATATAGTCCTGTATATTGTGATTAACAGCTCTTCGCTTGGCATCTTGCTGAAGAATTTCTGGGAGTTTTCTTTTTCCTGTGAAGCTGAATAAATTTAAGTGGGAATATAATGCAAAAGATGAGGTCTCACATATACTCAGTTGATGAGAAGCAAATAAAAAAGTGGAGGAGATAGTAAAGGATATTTGTACTCTCCAAATATGTACCCTAAAGAGAAAATAAACAAAAGGAATAAAATAGGGAGGAAATAATCTACCAGTATGTCCAATACTGTGATTTAATCAGATCTGTATTACTGCAATAATTGTAATATTGTGATTTTACATGCCAGCAAAATCAGAAGCAAAAGTGACAGAAATGGGAGCAGTACTGGGACTTGATAGACACTGTGAGATTTATGAGAAGTATTGTTTGGAATTTTGATTTACGTTTATCAGGATTTAGGAGTGTGAAACTAAGGGCAAGTCATATATTCTAACAACATTTAGCAAAAATTGCAATGGCTATTTTTTGAGAGTAAATATAGGAACAACAGCATGAAATCAGTTCAAACTGATCTAGTTTTATGGAACTGCTTAAGGTTTTTCAAGGCTTTCATGAAATATAGACTGAGAAGGCATCTATCAAAGTCCCAAATTCACTATCAGCTTCCTGGTGTCTGAATTACAATTCAACTACTAGTCATGAAATTGGCATTTTATTTAAGATCTATAAATTTTTTCTATTAAGTTAATTGATTTATAATTACAGAATGCAGAGACTAGTAATTTGATGAAACGACTTAAGTTTTAGTCAGTGCTGAACAGTCGCAGTTTTCTGGAAAAATGTGGATTGACAGATAATAATCCATTGTTTCCCTCTTTATTTAATAATTTTTCAAAGGCAAATTAAACACAAAGTACACACAGGATGCTAAAATATTGGAAAATAATATCTCAATGATTGCAAGGAGCTGACCTTTCTTTTATTTGAATTAAATTTGTAATGTAAAGAAACCATATATTTTGGTAAGAAAGTGGGGAAAAACTAAAATTAAAATTCTTTACTCATTTCTTGCAGTCTGAGATATTATGGATGTTATGTAGGACAGGGGGAGAATTTGGAAATCTAAATATAAAGTTGACGTGGTAAGTTTTCAAATCATTCTCAAAATCTATCCTAGTGCATGACAAACCCTATATTTCATCAACAAAGCAGAAAAATAACTGGCACAACCTAGGCAATATTCAGAGTATGATAACCAGGCATGAAAAGTCTGGAGATGCATTGCACCCTTGAAAATATAAAGGTTTTTTAAAAAAAAACCAAAACTATTAGTCCAATGTAGGCAACTGCCAAAATAAATAAAATCTGCTTAAGTCCTGTTGCTTTTCTGCAGTGGAGAATTCTTGGAAGAGTTGACATGAGAATGGAAGCCACAGGCCTGGAATACGCGTAGCCATCCCCTGCCGGGCGGTGGGTGCATGGTGGCAGGCTGACGCATGTCTCTCCTCCTCCTGCAGATGCTCTTGTCACTCCGGGTCAGAAGGAAGCAGACGGTACTGGCATGACAGACAAAAGAGGTTTAAAGGAGCCTTGCACAGGGAAGTTTAGCTTTTTTAATTTGGGAACTGAAGTAGGCTGTTGCCCGCCGTGATATCTGTATCTGTGCCTTTTGCTGGAAAGCAAATATTCACGTGGAAAACCAGAATGGTTAGTAGAGCATTACAGTGGGTCACACTGACATTGAATTTGTTTCTTTTTGGGGTGCTCTTTAACCCCTTTTTATATACTTATTTATATATTTATTTATATACTTATAGACTTATTTATATATTTATTTTATACTTTCAAATTAAATATTTCAGAAGAAAAGGGCAATATGTTCTCCCAAAGATGAAAATGAAATATTACACCTTCGGGATTTTTAAATTTCTGCTTTGCTTTTTGCTTATTGTCCCAGCGATAACAAATTAATGAATTTGATGTGAACTTTAAGGTATTTCACTGAGCAACTTTTGAAATTGTTTAGGCAATTGAAGATTGAATTTAAGGGTTTTGTGCTGATATGGAAAAACACATTGTGTGTGGATGTGTGCACACAGCCTACGAAGTGGCCTAGAGGAAATACCACAGACTGGCATGTAAATAAACACATGTGCATAGGTATGTCTCTGCATAAGGAGACTGACACATTTTTGTGCTTGTTATTCACATTGTGAGTATGGGTACTGTAATTCAAAGGTAGTGTGACACCTTTGTATTGTACATCTTTTCTTTAGGAGTAAAAGGAAGTCAAGGCAAGGTAGCTTTTGAGTCTTGTGTATCATCTGAGAACATGCTGATAAAAAGCAAAAACGTCCCCCCAAAAAATGTGCTGTTACCTCAGTAGGTAAAAATGAAAATTTTGACCTGATTTTGTCCTTTTTAAAAATTTCTGCTGGCTCTGGAGTAATATAGGGTTCTTCATCCTAAAAATGGGTAAGACAGACTCTAAGCATTTATGGCTGAAGAGGATTAAATGTCAGAAGGCGTCTGTACACAATTTAAAGGGGGAGGAGAACTGCAGGACATAGCTTTGAATATTCAAACATCATGGACATTAAAATTTAAATCTAAGATTTGGGTTATCTCTCCTTCTTTGTCTGTCCTCAGTGCACAGAGGAGAAGAATGAAATTCTTTCACCAATATCTGGAGACAGCAGTAGGGCTCTGTGCAGGTAAGAAGAAGTATTGGCTTCACAATTAAATCGTAAAGGGATGCTGACATATTTGTTAATAGAGAGCAGATGTGTCAGTGGTTTGAACCCCCAAATCTTCAATGCACCAAAAGTAAGAAAATCCCCAGAAGCTGAGGCAGGTAGAAAATATCCTGGAGGTTTTAAAAACAGACAGTCCAGACAGAAAAACTTATTGTTTGGTGTGTCTTACTAATCCCTAAATT